>OW026522.1:94848682-95178682 GCA_932274085.1 Protocalliphora azurea
TAATATTTTTTACTGAAATCCGACCTATCACAGAATTTGTAGTTTCAAAATGTTGAATTTCATGAATTCGTTATTGAAAAAAACAAACTTGTTTTCTTTATAAAATGTTATGATATTCATAAAATAAAATATTAAAAATTTTGAAAAAATTTAATTACTTTTTCAATAAAAAGAAATAAAACAGTTTTTTAACATATTGTTGTTGCAATGTATGTAGCAAAGTTAGTGCAAATGTTTACGTAAAGCAACGTTATGTTACAAATGTAAGGTAGCTCTGTTCCAATACTAATGTTATTCACAATTTTTGTGTACAGGAAAGCGTTCACCTACTCAAATTTTCTGGATCTGGAATAGAGCTAGTGATAGTATGTAATATTGTGTAAACTGGAGTTGTGTATTTAACTAAAACCTTATATAGTTTGTTGATAAATAGAATAAAAATAAAACAATAGAAAACACTACTATAATTTACTAATTCAGTTCATCCTTCAAATTCGTCAATGAACCTTACTCAATCTATCTTAAGGAAATAAAACAAACACAAAATTTTTATTAATGTTAAAGAAATTTACCTTATTTCACTTACTTTTGGAATTTAGAGATTTTTTAACCGATTTATGTGCAATTGCAAGCATGCATGAAATTTAAATTTAAAGAATTGGCTTTATATAGCAAATATGGTCAATATGAACCTATCCTTCTGAAATTTTAAATTCACAGGTCACATGTGTCAAACAAACATCTATATGTGAATGCTATGGGTACATTTCATAATATCCAATATCATAATGTCGATGGGATTTTTGACACAAAAAAAGGTATCATACTTAAGGTCCACGGATTTTCTGTATCTTTTTAAAATGGCAAAATGAGACATTCTATTATGAAAATTATTACTAATGTGATCAAATTTGGAGACACAATCAGCTTTCTCCAGGATGAAAATGGTTCCAAATCTGGACTGGGTAGGATTGTGGCCTGGACTAAAAAGTGTCTTAGACAACCGGACACAGCAGTTTCACACTATGGGGTATTTCATCCTTAGAAGGACTACTAATTATATTCCGCTGATTTAATGACATTATTATTTCTTTCTATAAGCACTACGACGCCCTTTAGTGTATCATAAAGTCCATGATCATTTCGACATTGAACGCAAAGACATGCGTAGGCCATAAGCACACACACATTTCCTATCTTATGTATTGCCTTTAACTCCATTAAATGTTATTTCATATCCGCACTTATTGCCCTAGAAAAGAAAAAAGATAGTCAATGCATTTTGAAAGTAATTACCAATAAGTTTAACTCAAAAAAGCCAAAATCATATTCTTTGTTTACAAAATTTTATATAATTTTTTCAATAAAAAATTTCTAATGTCAAAATTAAGGATTTTTTTTCTTGTGTTGTTATAACCCACACCACCATAAGTGGTTAGGGTATTATGCGTTTATGCTGATGTTTGTAACGGTCAGAAACAATCATCCAACACCCACCTTAAAGTATACCAATCGACTCAGAATCACACTCTGAGTTAATCTAACGATGTCCGTCCGTCCGTCCGGCTGAACGGCTGGCTGGCTGTCCCTGTAAACATTGTGCACAAATTACAGGTCACAATTTTGAAGAAAATTCAATGAAATTTGGCACATAGGACTTTCATGATACAAGGACAAAGCCTATTGAAATTGGTAATGATCGCTCCATTATTTCACCTAGCCCCAATACAAATGTTCTCCAGGAATAAGGGTTTAACGAACATAAATGCATTAAATACAGCAATATTTTAATGAAATTCGGTGTAAAGAAGTTTTCTACATGTTTCAATCTTTCTGCCAAATTTCATGGAGTCCATAATTGACCTTAGCTCCCATATAAAACCCTCTTCCGAAAATCACTTTAACGTTTATAAATCGCATACAATTGTTAGTTATAGGTTTCTATTCATAGTGACAAATTTTATGAGGATCGCTCCATAATATTCCATAGCTCCCATATAAGCCCACTTTCGGGAATCACCCTAAAGTGCATAAATTCATATAAATGTTAGTATTAACGTAATTTTATGTATTCGTACATTTTATTTTACACTTAGTAAAAGTATCGGTCCACAATTGTCCACATGTCTAATATAAAACCCTTCCACGAAATATAAGACCCCTGCACAATGGTGTGTGATATCATATGGTCGGGCTTAATCGATTATATCTTTCTTACTTATTTTTCTTTTGTTTTCATTTTTTTTTTTTTTTTATCAATAAAACGAAATAATAAATCAAATAATTTTATTTATTAAATTAAATCTAAATTGGAATAATGTTAATTTTTTCTGTGTATACACACATTTCAAATTCATCTCTCTTGATTATGATGTGTTAAAAAATTGAGTTTTAATGAGAGGCGCATAAGCCTGTTGGTATTTTCTATAACTTTACTAATATTTTTTAGTCAAATAAGATTTAATTTTATGCAGCCAAGAAAAAAAATATTTAAATGATTTATTTAAAATCAAAACAAATTAAAATTAATAATAATTTCTATTGTAAAATTCCAAAAATTCGCGTGGCGTTGATTGATATAAATACACAAATTATGTGTTTTTTAAATTAATAATTATGCCACTTAACATTAAACAAAAACAAAATTATTGTACATTTTTACGACTTTCTAAAATTAATTGGTGCAAGGTGGAAATTTGAAATTAGAAAAAGTATTTCTTAACAATTTTGGCAAATATATGATAAACAATAAAACATTTATATATATAATTTTTGTGTATCAGACACAACCAACAATTCTTCTAATAACATAAATAGACATATTGACTTGTATTAATACAAAAAATATGTATATTTAAGGAAATTACTTAAAATAGGAATATGATTGATTAATTTATACCGATTTCGCTTTTTGTAATAATTTTTTTACACTTTTAATTCTTGTGTTCAGCTCAAAAAGCAAATTACCATTAGCTGCTTCAAAAGATTTTTCCATCGCCATAGGTTCATGCTATTTTTTTTTTTTTTTTTTTTTTTTTTTGAAAATTAGAGACCTTTTTAGATATAGATGTTCATCGAAGATTGGACTTTATTGATGTAACACAATACTACAATGTATTTTTTTTATGATATACCGATCTATTAAACATTTTGCAACATTTACTTGCGTCATACGCATCAATAAAAAGACAGATGTTAGAAGCAATTCCTTATATTTTTATTTGTCCAAGTTCGAAGTTAAAATATTTAATTGATTAATTAATTTAATTGATTTGAATTGACTGAATTATAACTCCTTCCTGTAACATTTGTGTATTTACAAAAATATCTGATCATTTATTTGATGTTATTGAAAGGCAACCTTTAATATAATTTTTCTTTTCAGAATAACAAATGTCATTATAATTCGATATTTAATTGTTTAAGTTAAAAAAACAATAAAAATAAAATATAAATATCCAGGAAAAAAAGTATTAGTTCTAAAAAAAATTCCAGGACATATGAAAAAAGCCTGTATTCGTTCTACTTTGGCATTACGACCAATGAGTTTTATTCGTTCCATTCCATGGAACGGTTATAGAACTAGTTCTTTAATCAACCATTTTTATGCGAAATTGTCACATTCAGAACTCGTTCCATAAATGCCTTAGGGTTTCAGAATCTGTTTTTTTAATTTTTTTATTGTAAAGAGCTATTTTCTAAAGCTCGTTTTTAAATAATTTTGATTTTGTTATACACTTTTATTTTGTTTTTCTAATTTTTGCAATCTTTTATTCAAGTAGTAAGTTCTCAGAAGTCATTTGGGCACCAATAATTTCTTCAGAGAAGAGATTTAGGAGTCACACAGAATTAGATCTTAAGCACTAGTTTTAAACAACGTTCTTTAAAATCAATTTAGTATCACAATAAAGTTCTACTCCATGAGTGCCATTAGTTATGACATAACAAATTCTAAGGACGTTATTAAAGAATATGAATATTAATTATATATATAAAATAAAATCATTAATTAAACATCAAAATTTCGTTATACGAAAAGTCGCACTTTTAAATTAGTTGAACAATTATTCATATCAAATTGTTTGTATTATTCGAATGAACATTATTCAAATGGATACCCTACTACATATCTACATACATGTAAATTGTACACAAAATTGTATCAACATTATTGTTTATATATGTAAATAAAAAAAAAATTATTTTATTCTTCAACTTTTCACTAAAACCATAATCCTTTTTCTTTTTGCTTTATTATTGCATGATTTCGATAAACAGCTATAAACTTTTACATGGTTACCTTTCGCTCTCAGTTTGTTTGCTGGGCACTTTAGCGAATACTTTAAATATAATTGTCCTAACACGTCGCGAAATGCGTACACCAACAAATGCTATCCTCACCGGTTTGGCAGTAGCTGATTTAGCTGTTATGCTGGAATATATACCGTATGCCATGCATGACTACATCTTAACTGAACGGTGGCCACGTGAGCAGCAACTCAATTATACATGGGCATGTTACATTAAATTTCATGCTATATATGCCCAACTTTTGCACACCATCTCCATTTGGCTTACTGTTATGTTGGCTGTTTGGCGTTATTTAGCTGTTACTTATCCACAAGTGTCTAGAGAATGGTGTGGTATGCGTAACACTGTGCTAACAATAATTTTAGCTTATGTTTTATGTGGGGTGGTGGTGACACCTTGGTTATATTTAGTCAGTTCAATAGCACAATTTGAGGAGGTGGTGAATGCCAATGATAAAGTTTTACATTCACGGCCGTTGAGTGAATATATTGTAAATTATCAAGCCAAACATGATTATGCGAATTTTTCAAAATTCAGCACATTTAATGGAAGCAGTAATGGAAGCAGCATCACAAGTAGCACCAGTGTCAGCAGTAGTAGTAATAGTGGTGAAGGATTTAATAGCAATGATACAATATTAGAACGTAACATCACCGTATATCGTTTGTTTCATAGTGATATGGCCTTACGCAATAATACATTACGTTTGGGAACACTGCTCATTTATTCAGTGCTTATAAAACTCATACCCTGCATAGCCTTAACTGTTCTTTCATTACGTTTAATATCAGCTCTTTTGGAGGTCAAGAGGCGTAGACAAATGTTACGAAATCAATTATTAAAAGCTGAAGAGAAATCTGCCCACTCCACGACAATGAACACATTAGTTCCAACCTCCTCTGCCCCAGATGGTAGCCAAATGACAATTGTTAGTTCCTCATTTGCTATACGCAAAAAAATCGATAAAGCGAAACAAACGGACCGTACAACACAAATGCTTTTGGCTGTTTTGTTGCTGTTCCTCATCACAGAATTTCCTCAGGGAATAATGGGTCTGCTGAACACAATTTTGGGAGAAGCTTTCTTTATGCAATGTTATCTTAAATTGAGTAAGTAGACGAAACTGTAATATTTAACAAGTAAAGATAATAGTTTGTATATATAAAAAAAAGATAAAAACATTAACATTAACATAATATTATTACAAATCCGTAATAGACATATTATGCATAATAAGAAATGAAAATTTGATAATCAGAAGGAATATTAATTAATATTGTTCTTGTTATGGCATAAAAGAGAGTTTCCTTAGTTATAATCAGAGTTAAGAGGATTAATACTGCGCCATTCTGTTTTTAGACAAAAATAACAAACAACGTAGTACTTATAGGTACAAAAAGGAATTTTTATTTACTTATATATATTGTGCCATAATGTAATAAAATCTCAACTAGTCCTATTATATTTACCTGCTATATTAATAAATCAGAATAATTAAAATCATTCAATCAAAAACAATGATTAGCTTTTATATGTACATAAATAAATAAATTATTTTTAAAAAGTTTTTTATGAAGTCCATCACACCTTCTACAAAATGGAAAAAATATTAGATATATATATAAATATTAATTTACATATTAATTCCTTATATACTAATTACGCACATATAATTATATATTTTTATTTTTGCAAACATAGACCATAAAATTCGATTCTAACGATTTAAATGTAATAGAGAAATAAACGTCCTCGTATTCTTCTTGATTTATTGATATTGTATTTAAAACCTTAAATGAATATAAAGAGAATTGAAAAATTACTAGTAGAATTATGTTATTAATTATCTCTAATTTTAATGTAATACAAAATGACATTTGAAAGCTTTAAGTTTTGACCTTTTTTATTTACATTTATTACACCTTACACCACAATAGGTGGTTGGGGTATTACGCGTTTCTGTTTGTAACGAACAGAAAGATCATCCAAAAGCCACCTTAAAGTATACCAATTGACTCGGAATCACTTTTTAAGTCGATCTAAAAATGTCCGTTCGTCCGACCGCCTGGCTGTCTGGACGACTGGCTGACTGTCCACGTAAACATTTTGCACAAAGTACAGGTCGGAATTTTGAAGATGATTCAATGAAATTTGGCACGTGGGACTTTCATGATACAAGAACGAAGCCTATTGAATTTTGATCGGTACTTTATTTCACCTAGCCCTCATACAAATGTCCTCCCGGGATAGAGGTTTAACGATCATGAATGCTTTAAATATAGCAATATTTTAATGAAATTCAATGCAAGGAAGTTTTGTGTAAGTACCAATCTTTGTGCCAAATTTCATGAAGATCGATCTGTAATTGACTATAGTTCCCATATAGAAACCTCTTCGGAAAAACACTTTAACGTGCACAAATCATATACACATGTTAGTATCAAGTTTATATTCGACACAAATAAGTTTTATATAAGTAAAAATTACAATGAAAAATTTTATGAGTATCGCTCCATAATTTACCATAGATCCCGTATAAGCCCACTTTCGGGAATCACCCTAAAAAGCATACATTCATATAAATGTTAGTATTAACGTAATATTATGTCTTCGTATATTTTATTTTATACTTAGTAAAAGTATCGGCCCACAATTGACCACATGTCTAATATAAGAAACCTCCACGAATTTTGATGGATATACACAATAGTGTGGGGTATCATATGGTCGGGCTTGACCGACTATATCTTTCTTACTTGTTTAGTTTATTTTTATATATATTCACTAATTTATTCGTGAATATTTAATAAATACATAAATATTTATTCTTCACAAAATAATTTAATTGCTTATTGTCAAACGTCTAAATTTTATATACAAAAATGTGTTTGTAATAGTTGTGGAGAAAAAATGTATTTTATAAAGGTAAACGCTCAAAGAAAACACAACACGGTATGAAAACAAAAATTATATCTTTGAGGAAAACATAACATTTCTAATAATCAGGGACAGTAAGTTCATGCATTTAAAAAGTGTGTTTTAAATGCTTAGAAAATGCACTAAAAATGATAAAATATGCCATAATAATAAATAAACTATACACTTGTTTCTTAACTTTTATTAGAAAAAAACATTAAATTTTAATTCAATATCATATTTATGGCGTGTGTGAAACGGTAGAAAAGTTCTATGATAAAAAATATTTTTTCTGTGGTGAGAATAATTTTCACTTACGTTGTGTGAAATGAAAACTGAAAAGTATTGATAAATTAATATTTTACTATTAAAAAATTAAAAAATCAAAAATAAATGTGTGAATTTTGAATATGAAGAATTTTAAAGAACGTTATGTTTTTGTAATGTTAAAAGATTTTAAAATATATGTTATTTTTCCAAATATTTTGTTAAATTGAAATTTTTCTATAAATATAAATATATATTCATTTGACAAAATTTTTACTAGCCCTATTAGCTATTAAAATTTTATGCACCTCAAAACTATAAAAAAATTTAATAATGAGTATACTTTTCTAATATTTTACTCAGGACCTAAATTAAAAATAAATATACAGTAAAGACATTGGACCTAATGCATGGATGGATGGATGCATTTTTAAATGATGTAGAAAGATTTTATTTATTTTTTCGTTTGAATCTAAAATTTAACAACTGTATTGGCAACACTTCTTTCGATGGGTGTGGCCTTAATGATAAGAAGATTTTTCTAAATTGATATTAAGGTTAGCTCCTTACATCTAATTCTGCTTTTAAACAGAATAATCTCATTGGTAGCTTTTTTAAAAACAATTAATCAATTCTCGATGATTTACAAAAACGTATGACAACGAAAACAAATGTTTCGTATACATAAATCGATATTAAACGAACTTATTCTACCTTCGGATAAATAACTGGAAATTTGACCCTGAAAGTCTGTATTTATTTCCACATCTTAGGCAATATATTTGTCTAATATTTTAGAACAATACTTCTTCGAATTTAATCTGTGTAATTTCGCATCATAATACCAGATGAATAAGGAGCCTCTTGACGACTCACCTTTTACAGTAACCAACGTCCTTCAGAGATTGTTGGTTTTGGAGAAATAGCTTACCACATATTAATTTGTCCATGGTATTTTTAATATCTTAAAACATTTTTTGGCTCTTCTGAAAATTTTTAAATGCAGACCTAAATCGTCTTATCGAAAGTCAACAGAATTATTTTTCTCTACACAAAAAATAAAAAAAATTGGACTATTGCTCTACATATGTCAAAAACATATGAATTTATGGTAAAATATGCAAAAACATTCATTTTCAACAAAACTATGCATAAAAATGCACTAACAAATCGATGCAATTTTAAAGCTAATTCTCTAATTCGCAAAGATATTTAGTTTACTCTGTTGTAGGAGTAAAGGCAAAACACATGCATTTGCATGAACTTCCGGTCCTTGTTAATAACACACATTTAATATGGCTTAATAATAAAAAAAATATTGGCAACATTTAATTATTATAGAAGTAAAAAAATTTTAGCATGTTTATAAAATTGTTTATGGCAAAAAATATTCTCAAAATGTATTTTTGTTGTCCACCGCATTTATACCACTACCTACAATTAATTGGCAGCTTTTATATTGTTAAACCCCAAAACAAAAATCGTAAACAAACTTGTTTACGAAAAAGTTATTCTAAATATATATATATATATATATATATATATATATATATATATATATATATATATATATATATATATATATATATAATACCAATTAGATACTTCTTAACTTGTATATAAATAGGATTTACATTATATATACTTTATGTTAAAGTATTAGTTAAGCATTTAAAGCAGTTGTTTGGTAAACAAGTTTTTTTTGCGATTTATTTTGGGACAAAAAAAAATATATATATATACCACCTACAATTTTTTGTCCCAAAATAAATCGTAAAAAAAAACTTGTTTACCAAACAACTGCTTTAAATGCTTAACTAATACTTTAATTTAAAGTATATATAATGTAAATCCTATTTATATACAAGTTAAGAAATATCTAATTGGTATTAAAGCGCGAACGACTGCGTCAGAATAAAACGAATTACCTTTAGTAGTGTGACGGAGAATTTATTATTTATTGATATATTTAATTTTACTATAATTACTTGAGAATAAACCATTTAATCCGCAGAGCGCAACCAATAGTGATTTAATTTTGGTCAACTAGCTGGTTGTCCAAATTTCCATCATGCACTAATATGGAGACGCTGATCCAGCAAAGTGAGTTTCCTAAGAAAATAATGCAAGTCGGCAATTTATTAATTAGGCCGAATACGCGTGCAGAAGTTAATATATAAAGTGCTGATTCTTCCATATTAATTTTGTATGCAGTGGCAACGCTTTCGATAACTCCTCTCTCTTTAAACATATGCGTCTCGCAGATCATATGTGAGGACTGGAGATTTCGATCAGCTGACTGTGAATATTTGACTTCTTTATTTTTCTAGTTATTCTATGCCACAACATCCAATACAAATACCCATCACTATTGCGATACCAATGTTGGTGCCAAGGGATAAGTTTACTTTCGTTCCTAGGAATTGCAGCCTGTTCACGTTATGCAAATTTATATTGTGAAGATTATTGTCTATCAGTATTTTTCCGTTAACAGGACTAGTTAGAATAGGTGGAAGTGGTTATAGTTTCGAGACAGACGGTCTAGAGAATGTTGATCTTTGTTGATCAATATGCTTTAATTTGATAGTTGTATAAGGTAAGTGCCGTTAGGTATCTTTGTGTGCATATGAGTGTTTTTGGTACCCTCAAAATTTGTTAAGAAAACAATATCGATTATTATCATTTCTATTATTTGAATTTTAACTATCCTGTAGCCACAATATGCATTTCCACCCTTGAGCAACCGAGTTATATAGGTAACCTCAGCTAGCTAGGCTAAAGAAGATTTTTTGCAAATTGTTATATGATTTATGTTTAAACAGAGACCTTTAACACCGAAAGTTAAGTGTATCACTGGCAACATATTTTATCTCATATCCTTGATATTCTCTATTTGAAGAACTTGAAGTAACATTTTTTAGTTATCTTATCCATGCTTACTGGAGATTGTATACACCTAATTTTTGATTAAACTAAATCATTTGATGTACTTCACAAAAAAGACTATCAATAAAATAGATCTCCTGATATACAATAATAATTAGTTTGATAAAAAAATATATTTCCACCAATTGTTAAGACTTTCATTTTAAGAAACTCTGTAGATACTAAATCCTACTCACATATCCGTCCTTTTTCCATCTCAAATACGAAGTTTGATAGGAAAATAGATCAGACAAAGTTTAACCATTTCAGAATCATATGAAGGTCAACACAATCGTTTTTAATATTTAGGATATTTTCAAATCAAAATACGAAAATTACTATTTTTTTCTTTGCACATCTGAGTCTCTATGGTCGTAAAGCAGTGTAGATATTAGATAGAAAGTTATTCTTACAAATTGTGAAAGCTTTTCATATTACGACTCTTTAATTCTAAGTAGGGATGATAAATTCAGTACAATTCTATTGTCAAAACAGTAATCCAGTGATTAATTTAGTACAATTGTATAATTTTGCTCTCTTAATAAAACTATTGGTTGGATTAACAAACATTTTAGAATAGTAATTGAACATTGCTTAAATGCTGCTAAATTTATGCATAAAAGTTATAATCATTTAGATAATCTCAGACTTGAATGTTATGACTTTTGAAGAAAGTTTTTGATATTCGTTTATTAAGTTCAACTCGGATATATTTTTTTTTTTTTTAAATACAAAGACGTATGTTTAGCTTTCCATTATTCAGTATGAAAAATTTTAATTTATATATAAGCTTTCCTTTACCAATATAAATTTTTCAAGTTTTTTGATGCACTTACGTGACATTCACAAAGAAAGCACACGCTACGAAATAAGCCTTACTACGATGCACTAGAGTAAACGAATAACTTTGCCACTATCAGGGAGAAAATAAAATGCATCTACGTGTTTACTATAACTAAAACATTTTTTAGTTATGGTCAAACGTAACCTTTGGAAAACTTTTCATGTCCAACTAAAACGATATCTAATAATTTGAAAATTTGTTCCGAAAGATATCGTATTTAGATCAAATCATATTTTAAAGTTTTCTGCAGAAGTTTTCTGCCATTTTTATACAATTATGGACCAAAAAGTAAAATCTTTTATTAAATTTAATACAATAATAAAAATGATAGATAAAAGTCGTAACATATTTTATCGTTATATATCGGACAACCCGGGCAATACCGGGTAGAAATAGCTAGTATTTTTAAAAGTTAAATTTCATTTTAAAATCTACAATGGAAACAATGTAAACAAACGTGAAATTTATTTTAAAATTAAATTCAATTTATCCCTTAAAAGTACTTTGGTAAGAACCCTTTTTCATATTTTGTTGGCTTTTCATATAAATCGTTTTTTTTTTTTTTTTTTTTTGAATGAATTAAATCTTGCCACATCATCATCATCATCATCATCATCATCATCATCATCACCAATGTCAGTCATCACTTGTTTCTTTCTAAGGTTTTAAAATACATATAAAACTTTATTACAATTTTGGTTCTGATACATTCATTCCAATATTTATAACTTTTACTATTTATTTTTCATATGAAATTTTTTAATTTTTTTCTCTTTCTTTTTTTTTTTTGCTTTTCATTGCAGGTGACCTAATGGATGTGTTGGCTTTACTTAATTCCAGTATAAACTTTATACTTTACTGCTCCATGAGTCGACAGTTTCGACAAACATTTGTTCTGTTATTTTGTCCTCGTCACTTAAGCAGATGTTTACTATCACATCGTCATCATCATCATCTGCACCATCATCATCGTCGTCATCCACGGGACCAGGCATATGGACAAAATCGCCTGCAGCAACAACAACACAATAAACATCAACAACACTGTAATAATGATGATTCAAATAATCATCATTATGATGGTGATGGTCATATTCAAGAGTTGCCTTTACAAGAAGATAATTTTACAGTTGTAAATGGTCTTTTAACAACAGATAATCGCAGCAAAAGCGTATTTATAGATCAATGGTTTCAAACGACAACACAAGTGACACAAGTGTAGCATGAGGAGTCAAGTCAAGATAATGACAATTTTAATTTAACTGTAACAGAAACTGAAATGGTAACTGATACAGATTATGAAGCAGAACCTGAACAAATACAACAACAAAAACACAACACTGAAATAGATACACAAATGCTAACAGAAATATTTGAATTGTAATTGTTAATGTTTTTTAAGGAACTGGAAATGGTTATAAGAGTGTTAAGCATATGTATATGTATGTTAGTATGTGTGTAAGTAATGAATATAATTTATCCCTGCAAACATTTTCTTTTGCGGAAGTCACTAAGAAGAGTCTTCCAAAAATTGAAATTCATCTCAAAAACTATTGTCCAAGTTTCATTAAAATCATCTTCCGTCGGGAAGAACTGTTCCTTGAAGAAGATACTTCTAGAAGTATGGAAAAAGTTTTTTGAAGCAGATTTTGTATTTCTACTATTTCTTTATTTATAATTAAAATTAACGTTTTTTTATACTTTATAATTATGTATTTTTATTTCACACATATTTCTAAATGTACATTACAAAAGAAGAAATTCTCCTAAAAAATTAATTTTGTATTTAGGGAACTCCAAATAAAATCCTCATGAGAAAATTATGGTGAATTCCGGCAAAGAAGAAAAAAAGATATGTAATACCTTTTATAATATATATTTAGATTACCTTTTATGCAAAGAATATGACAACAGATTTTTACAAGCAAAGTTTTCGAGTTTTTCCTAAAATAAATTTTAATTTTGAAAATGTATGTTTTCACTAAATAAAATTTTAAAAATTTTACTTTTTTAAAATACCCTTTGTTGATTATAAAACATTTAATTATCAGGAAAATTGTCCTTCTTATATTTAATATTACAGCAAAACTGTAACTAAGTTAAATCGTTACTGGAATACATAATTTCATCTGCTTCTCTGTTGTGTTGTTTTTTGTTTTTTTATATAAGAAAAAACTGACAGTCCTCCTAACATACGCCAAGAAGAGTAATACGCAATAGTAATGTGTTTTTTATTCAAATTGTCATCATATTATCTTCCAGAAGTGACTTCAAAGTACATTTTTATAAGATGGAAGAACGATAGTTATGTATTTTATTTTTTTATTTTTCGAACAATCTTCCGACAATCATCTAGAAGTCACTATTAAGTGATATTAGGTAGATTGGCAACAAGTTTATTTTCGAAATATTTGAAGGGGTCTATTTCCATTAAAAGTAAATATTATATATTTATATTAGTGTTTAGGGATGTAAATGATTTGACGTCTTTTTTTATAGATATTTTCACAGTTTGTTCATTTGCTTCCACTTAAAAAGGCTCCAGAATGTTATATATGACAGATGGCATTTATTTTCTGACGTTCAAAGAAAAGTCGTAAGTTGTGCTTCATATATATTTAGCATACATTCGATTTTTAACATATGCTGGAGGTCGTAGCTTTTATTTTAAATTACTTTTCATATCACAAAATTATTTTTCATATTTATGAAAAACATCCTTTTATGTTCTGAGCATTGGTAACTATAGTTATTATTAGGTGACAACTGAATTTATACGGGACTACATAAGTAGTTGTTTGTTTAGAGCAACAGTAATATTCTGAGGAATAAGAACCTTTAAAATGATTACGTCTTTACAAATTTATACCCTCTACCACCGGTGTAAAGTTTGTATATATTCGTTTGAGATCTCAAAAAGTATATACCAGAAACTTTCTTCTGCATTATTGTATTGAACTAAATTGTTCCATTAAATAAAATTTTTGGACTTTTTGCAAAAATGTGTTTCAACTTTTTTGCCGATGAAATCAACTAATTTGGTTCAAACCGAGATATCTGCGAAAAAAGCCTTTTCACCATACTCAAAAAGATGCAAAATCTAGAAAAAGCAACCGTCTAATATAACCCAGCAAAAAGTGGATTATATATATAGATATTTTTTGGCCAAATAACTACTTATTTTTATTTGCGTTACGCTTATAAAATGACCGAAAACAACAAGTTTGTTTTCATAAATTGCTGTTGTAAATGTTAAAAAAAAGCAACAATGAAAAAATTTCGCCGTCAGTGAGACTCGAACATGGACACAAATTTACCGCCCGTTTTTAGTGCTAACGTCTTACTCACTACACCATCTCACACTTAGCTTAACAGGCGACAAAAGCTTTTTTAGTGTTTACACATTTTGTAAAAGAAAACTAATAGCACTAGTTGAACCAACAATCTTCCTGTCTCTAATTCGACACTCAAACCAACTGATCCACGTGAATGCAATATTACTGTACCATTTTATTTGTGAGTACTTATTTACGGAGTAACCAAAACATCATGACATCACATTACCAAGTAACTACTTCAATAAGTAAGGAAAAATGATTTTGCTGGGAAGATTTAGTATAAACAAACGTTAAACTAAAAATTTTATCAAAACAGACAGAAAACATCCATTTTCGCATTTGATATTCAATACATATATTAGCTATTGGAAGTGTTTCTTAAATACAAATTTTTAGTTTCAAGGCCTTTTCTGGTAAAAAAAAAAAATGGCCTTTTGAAAATTTAAACAATGTTGAGAAAATTTTACTTGTTTAATTATTAATAACTTCTAGAATATATATGGCAGATTTCTGGCTTTAGTTTTGCATTATAGACAAAGATATAACCTTTCCAATGAAGTTGAAGTTGGACATATAAAAATTAAATCTGAAAATCGATATTTTTATACTCTTAAAAAAAATATATAATGTTGGCATATATAGTTCTCCTCCCTACTTTTGTAAAATATCAAGGTGAACACTCATTTAGTTTATATATTTAGATGTTATGAACCAAATTATAATCTAATTACTATAAGAAAGATTAATCATAATAAGTGTGATCATACTATTCAAATTTCAATTCAATAAGACGTGGTAAAAGTTCCTGAAACAATACTTATTAGAGGAATTTTATATAAAGAAAATGTAGTAGACACTCAGATGACTGAAGACTATTACCACAAAAAAGAAATTTAAATTTAAATCACTAACTTATTCATTTTTAAATAATTTTTATTAACTTAAAAAAATTAATAAATGATTAATTTTTATATTATAATCTTTCTAATTTATATATTAGTAACTTTAATAAAAAAAATATAAAAACAAAATCGTGTTATCGGAAAAAACCATTCACTAGTTGACTTTTATATAACAATTTATATTTCAGCTGATTATAACATTCTTAACATGTTTATGCTGTTTTAGCCTTATTAATATTAATGACATCTTTAGAGAAAATGTAATAGTTGGAAAAAAAATTAATTATTTCTTAAGAATCCACATCCACATTGGATAACTTATTTCATGAAAACTTTATCAAATTTCCAAAGTAAAGTTTTACGAAGCAAATTAGTTATGTGTAAAAAATGTTCTAAATCAAAAAACAATTTTATTAAAAACGTTCCAGCAAAATGAAGTATGTGTAGTTTTTTGAAAGACTTTATTATTGCTTTCTCGTATCATCATTCCGATTTTTGTTTACGTAATACCTGTAGTATTTGTACCAAGGTTCCAACTAAACGTATAAGAAATCTTGCCAAATTACAAAACAAAACAGTTTTTACGCTCTCCTGAAAACCTAATGAAAAATACGTGACCATTTTTATTGGAGCAATGACAACAATAATAAAATTATAAAATTTACCATTTTGTGGGATATACCATTGGTCGGCAGAAAATTCCTCCCTTAAAGAGAAATAGGTGAACTAGATGGACGTGTTGAACACGAACCTGCTTCCATTTTTTTTTTTCTATCAGGTCCTGATTTTCTTTTTTTTTATATGAATGTCTAATATTTCCCCTATTTCACCTTAACACAAAAACCATTTTTACGATTTAGGTAAATGAGACAATAAAAGATGCAGACGAAAATTGTCTTCAAGTTATCTCTACATTATTCTTCCATCTGTTCAATAATTTCAGAGTTATTTAAAAGTTACTGTCGGTAATTTTTTTTTTTTTTTTTTCTTTTCACTCAAAGTTGAAGATTTTTTTCTTTAAAAGTTATTTTAAGAAATGAACACGGCAAAACTGTTAAGTTCTTTTTCTCCTTTATCATAAATTAGGTTATTTGGCGAATAAAATAATTGATCACAATTGATGCTCAAATCTTGATTCTATTCAAAACTAAGAAAAAACCCACGTATACCTACAATTAAGTGGAGACACACTGCACAGTGGAGCCAAACGCAAAATTTTTGGTAATAAATCTATATCTCCTAAACTAATAGACGGAACGAATTGAAATGTATGTAAGAGTTGCAAAGGAAAACCTAAGATTTCTGAAAAATGATCTTGTAGTCCCCCTGTGAGAACACGATACAAGATACAGGGTGTCAAATTTGACTACTTCGAGTATGTAAAAGTTTAAAAAAAGACGTAACTTTTACAAATCAAGTCTGATTTCAAAGATTTTTATATTTCTGTAAAAAGCTTGGCAAGATAAACAAAAAGCAAGTGAGAATGCTGTATTCCGCTATGCTGAATTTTAAAAACCCTTCACCAATCACACAGTATTTTTTAAATTTTTTATTTAGAAATAGCTCTGTGAAAAATAAGGCTTAAAATTCATTTAATTGTAATAGTAAAATACTTTAACAATAAGTGGTATTCCTTATTCTAATAAAGGTTTTGAGTTGCATATCTTTTAAATTTTTAGAAAAAGTTTCCCGCTTTTGGAAATTTATAAAACATATTTGTAAAAATTTTTTTAAAGACTTTTAAAATATAGTTGAATAATAAATTTGTTAGTTGGTATGTTATAACGAAATTTTACTATTTAACTTATTTAAACAACGAAATTTTGTGATATCTTATATTTCTCGTAAAAATTAAATGTTTGAAATAAAAATCACAATCATAATCACTAAGTGCTCTAAAATCTTTAATCATCGATACTTCTTAGAAACAAATCGATTATTTTAGTCGAAAAATTTAATTTATATATATATATATATATATATATATATATATATATGTATATATTATATATATAGTTTTAAAAACTGCCCCCTCCCCTCCTGCTCGTTGATGCAGGTGTGGCATCTTATGTGAGGAGTTGCACCATTTTGCCGACACCACAAGAAATTCTCATTCGAAGTAATTCTGGATAGAAAAACTCTCTCTTGCCGTTTAAATCGAAATGGATAGTTCAACATGTTTCCGTCCTCTTCCACCATTTGAAGCATCTTTTGGAAAAATTCCAAGCGAATAGGTAAGTCTGCTGCGTTCAGTTTGTTGGCCGTTAAGAATTTTATATAGGAATAAGTCCAAATCATTGTGCATAATTAACTACAATGGCTGTCTACTTATACCCATTTGAGCAGATAAGCTTCTTGTCGAAATTCTTTGATTGTCTTGTATGGCAGGGATTGTTTCCTCCGTCTGAACTAAAGGGTTTCGATGGTAAGATCTTCTTTTGACTGTCCCATGCTCGGCAAAATTGTTAACAAGTCTCATTGTGGTCCATCTGCTCGGATGAAAGCCGCCAAACAAGAGCCTATATTCTCTTTGAACCAAAACTACGGACTCCAATGCGTGATAGCGGCGGACAATCCAATTCTTGTTACAGTGTCCCTGTTACCCATTTTTGTTAAATCTAAAAATCAATTTGCAAAATAAAAAAAATTAACCAGATTCATTAAATAGAAAAAAGTTATTAATTTTTTTTTTGGTAGCGGCTTTCATCAGCCACCCTATATATATATATATATATATATATATATAAATTTATATAAAATTTATAATTTTGATAATTCCGAGCGAAAAATTTCCTCATACCCAACTACAATGAAAATTATGCAATGTTTTCCAATGATAAAGACATCTTTTTTTTTTTTTTGCATCAAAATTTTCCTCGAGGAGATACAATAATAAACAATATCCATTTGCTATCCATCAATCACCATCGATTAATATATTGTACTTAGATGTGGAAATATTTAAAAAGTGTAAACAGTTCGTTCAGTTCTGGCCTTGAGGATATTCCCAAATGTATCCTGAAAAACTGTGCAATACAATCTTACTCACATATATAATAACTCTCTTAAGATCGGTATTTTTCTAGAAAAATTGAAGAACTCCTATATAGTTCCTCTTTATAAATCGGATAGTACAAGTGCAGTGACAAATTATAGAGCAATTTCAAAACTTATTGCCATTCCTAAACTATTTGAGAAAATTATAACATTTATATTATTGCCACAAATTTCATCCATAATATAAAAAACACAGCATGGGTTTTATCATGAACGATCAGCATCTACCAACCTAATGGAGTTAACAACACATATTAATTCCAGTTTTCGAAGAAGATTTCGCATTCATGTAATATATATAGATGTTAGCAAAGCCTTTGACAAAATTAAACACGATCTAATAATTGCTAAACTAGAAGCAATTGGATTCTGTGGTAACTTCCTTAAATGGATTTGTTCTTATCAGAAGAATCGTAAACAATGTGTAAAGTTCAATAGCACAATGTGAACGTTACTTCCGGTGTCCCACAAGGCAGTCATCTTGGTCCACCATTATTTCCAATTTTTATAAATGATCGTCCTTATTCCATTCAAAATTGCAAGATCCTAATGTGTAAAGCTATTTCTAACTTTGTCAAATGAAGAAGACGTCACAATCCGATATATCCAGTTTTAATAATTGGAACTGAATCTTATGAAATGTCATTGCATGTCCTTCTATAGATATTTCACAATTTGCAATGACTACTATATTGGTGATACAAAATTGAACTCGGTTGATTCCTTCATTGATTTAGGAATAAATTTTGATAAAAGAAATCTCAACTTCAATAATTACATAATAATGACTGTGAATAAGGCACACGGTGTTTTAAATTTTATAAAACGGTGGTCAAAAGAATTCAGTGATCCTTACGTGACGAAGATCCTATTTACTACATTAGTTAGGCCTATTCTTGAATACGGTTCAGTAAACTGGGACTCACAATAAAAATAAAAGAGATATTTACTAAACTTCAATATTGGTGAAAAATCTTCCATAAAGATGTGTCCCCTGAGGAATACCAGAAAAATCATTAACCAATCGTTTTGAAGAAAAGTTATTAATAACAACTGATAATTTTCTATTCATAAAGTTTTTAAAAAATAACGAAAACTTTATAAATATTATTTATAAAGTTTTTGCAGAAGGAGAGAATGGCTAACAGAGTCAAAAGCTTATGCAAAATCTGTGTTATATACGAGGGCGGATCAATAAGTCCGTGACTTTTCGAAATTCCTTCGTAGTTATATAAAATGCAACACCATTCACATCAAGTACCACCTGTTAATAGACTACTGTCAAATACTTTGCGTAAAAAATAGGATTTTTCACTAACGGCTAAATCCGGAGAATATGGCGGATGAGGTACCAATTCGTAGCCCAATTCATAGACTTTTGCCATTGAGACTGCACACGTGTGCACCCGTGCATTATCTTGATGAAAAAGAACTTTTATCTTAGCCATATGGGGTCGTTTTCTTTTTAAATCCTCATTAAATCGGTCTAATAAGTTGGCATAATATTCGTCGTTTATTGTTTTTCCCTTTTAAAGGCAATCGATGTGGATTATTCCGCGTACTTCCCAAAAAACTGTTGCCATCACCTTATTGGCCGAAAAACTTACCTTGGCATTTTTTGGAGCAAGTTCACCCGCAGAAACCCATTTTTAGACTGCTACAAAACGCCGCAAAAACTCATTCGAATTGCGGTTAAACAACTCCAAACAATACTTTCAAGTTCTCACACATTTACGTTTATGGTCAATTGCGAGCCAACGCGGCACCCATCTTGTAGACAACGTTCTTAAACCCAGCTGATCATTTAAAATCGAAACCATACTGCCATATGAAATGCCTATGGCATCAACAATCTCACGCACTTTTACTCATCGGTCGGCCAACACAATATCGTGGATTTTTTCGATATTTTCGGGTGTACTGACCTCAATTGGCCGTCCTGAACTTTCAGCGTCATTTGTACTTGTGCGACCACAACGAAAGTCAGTAAACCACTTTTACTATTGAAATCGATGGTGCAGAGTCCATATAGTATTTATCGAGCTTTTCCTTGGTTCGATTGACGGTTTTTTTCGCAAAAAATAATGTTTAATGAGCACTCGAAATTTACTTTTTTCCATTTTTAGAAAAATACACAAATGTACATTTTGAACAACTGTTAAACGCAAATTAAATGACGACACTTGCTCAAAATTTGACAGTAGTCTATTAACATGTGGTACTTGATGGGAATTGTTATGATTTTATATAACTACGTGTGAAGTTCGAAAAGTCATAGACTTATTGATCTGCCCTCGTACACATCGCATTGAAACTTACATTCCATGCAACTGATTATTTCACGAATTACTAATGCCAAATTAGTAAATGTAGATCCACCTGGCATTAAATCATGTTGACAAGAAGATATTGAATCTTTCAAAAGAATGAAAATAATTAATAATTTTATCAATTAATTTTGCAAAAATATTTTGTTTAACGATAGGTCTATAATTACCCAGCAAAAACTTTGCTTTCCTGGTAAGCTAGCAGGTATAATTGGAAACAAAAATAAACTACTAATTTTTTGCCTGAATAACTAGTTATTTTTGTTCGACTTGTTCACAAATTCATGAAGTTATTTTTTTACTCTAGGGTACTCAGAAATATGTACCTAAACGAAAATAAAAATAAAAAAAAAACAAAAAAATTTTGCCATCAGTGAAACTCGAACTTGAACACACACTAACCATTCGTTTTTACTGACTAACGTCTTACTCAGTACACCATTTCGCTCATAGCATCCTGAGTGACAAAAACTCTATTTAGTTTAAAATATCTTTTTAAATATTTTGTTATAAAAAACTAACAGCTTTAGAATGGGGTTGAACCAACAACCTTCTGGTTTTTAATCCGGCGCTCTAGCCAACTCATCCACGTGATTGCAGTATTACTGTGCTATTATACTATTGAGAACTTATTAATGTAATACAGAGTAGGCAAATAATAATGACGCCTCATTACCAAGAAACTACTTTAATAAGTAGTTGTTATTACCGAAAACCAAAAAGTTTTTGCCTACTATTTTGACTATTATTTTGACTACTATTTTGACTACTATCACCTACTTTAGAAATGGATACTATAGAATAGGATTTCCAATCATTTAAAAATTGGCCATATTTAATGGAAGAGTTGAATAAAATCAAAACTAGTGCCGCAGTATGCTTAGAGCACTTTTAAAAAAATATAGCTGGATAGTTTCTAACTAATGATTTAGTAACATTACTTAAAGAATTTTTAGCATTAACTACATCTTCTATATAAATAATGAAACTATGAAAACTATCAGAATTACAAATAGAGTCGTGAATATTAAAACTATCATAATTAGATTTAGTAAAAGTGCTTTGAAAGTAATCAGTCTCCAAAATACTATTATTATATTTCTTTTATTATTTATTATTATATTTCTTATTCTGAATGAAATGCCAAAAAACAGATGAATCATATTTTATTTTCTTTTCCATATTGGATATATACTCTTTATAAAGAAAATTTTGAAAAAATAAACTCTTTTCTCAATAACTGAAATTGCCTAACGTTGATATATTTACCAGATTTTTAAAATTTCTGGTAAACTTTATCATAAGTGAAAAACTCAAAGTTTAAATCAACAGCCTTATGATGTACGTTCAGTATTTACAGAAACCGGATTAGAAGATAAACTTCAAGAATTTTTTATAATCGGTAGCAAAAATTAAATACAAAGTTCTTTCAATATCATTCTTAAAGCAGTTCAATTGCCTAAAATTATTAGTTAAGAAAAAGTTAGTTACAAACTCATAAATATCATTTGAAATATTGTAAGGTAATAAAATATTATATTCCATTTTCCAAGAAATACTTTTCAAATTAAAGTCACCTAATGCAAATACATGTTGGTTTATTTCCTAACTATCATTTAAGTTTTGAATATTTTCTCAATGACATCTATATAATTAAAAATCACTATTAGGAAGAATATACCAAACAATAATATAAATTAAAAAATTGTTGATGAATGTAATTTTTATACAATTTATAACTTAAAGAAATAAGTTCAGTTTTAAAATCAGCTTTAAGGGCAAAAATAATTCAACCACCTCCTTACTTTAAAGAACGAATACAGCAACGGCCATGACGGTAAACAGTATAATAAGAATCAAAATATTCATCGCTATTGATTTTATTATTCAGCCAAGTTTTAGTAATTACAATAATATTATAATCCCGTGACGACATAAAAGAATTGAATACATCTATTTTAGTACGCATGCCACCTACATTTTGATAAAAAAAAGAAAAAAATCATACCAGGATGAATGTAAATTTCTTGAAACATTTAAAGCACAGTTGATTAAAGGGATTAAATTTTACTATAATATTATTTTCACTTAAAATTAAAAAAAAAGAGATTTTTTGAATTATGATGTTATTACGGCAAATGAGCGATATGTATAATTTATGAATTCTAAAAGCGGAGAAAATTATAATAAATTACAAAGTAAATGTAACATAGATAGCTTTGCTTTTTCCTGCTAATAAAAATCAAAAATATTTATAAAATTTACACCAGTAAAATTTTTTATAATTAATACTGATCGGCAAAATCAAAATTTTTTTCGTTCTCTTTCAAAAAAAAGTAATAATAATAATAATAATAATAATAATATGTAGACTAGATGGAACTTTACCCGCTAAACACGAATATGCTTTAGTTTTTTTATATTTTTTTCATAAGGTCGTGATTTTTTATGGTCATATCTAATCTCTTCCATATAATAAGGCGAATAGACAAGTTTATTTTACTATAACTCTAGAAATTATTGTCCGATTATATATAATTTTCGTCTGCATATTTCAGTGTCTAATTGTCTAAATATATATATATATATATATATATATATATATATATATATATATATATATATATTATTATTATTATTATTATTATTATTATTATTATATTATTATTATTATTATATATTATATATAGTCATCTCAATATTACTTTTTATCTGCCCACCAGTTTCGGAGTTATTCAGAAATTAGTGTCGGAAAAAAATAATTTTTCATGTAAAATTGAAGAATGTTTTTCTTAAAAATTTCTTTTAAGAAATGAAACTGGAAAAAATATGCAGTTTTTAATCCATTATCATAATAAGCAATGTATAATCTTGATTTTATTCACAATTAAGTAACGACAACAACAAACAAAAGTGGAATCTACATACATTTTTTTTCTCTCAGATCTTCATTATTTTTATGGGAATGTCTAATATTTCCCCATTAATAAAGCAATTATAGGGGTATATTTCACTATAACTCGAAAACGGGTTGTCCGATTTAGACCAGTCATCTTAACATTATTTTTTGATCCGTTGAATATTTTCGGTATTATTCAAAAATTAGTGATGAAAAAAATATTAATTTCATGAAAAATATAAAAGAATTTTGCTCCTTAACTCCGAAAATATTGACCGGATAGAAAAATAATGTAAATATAGGCTGAAGATAATTTTAATCGGCATCTATAGGAGTTTCATCTATCTAAATTTGGCAAACCGTTCCCGAGTTATACAAGTGTGACCGCTGAATAAGGTGGTCATATTAGACATACCAATAAAAAAATAATCAGTACCTGAGAGAAAAAGTATAGGCAGATTCTTGTTTAGCTTGTCAAATTCCAAACGAAAAAAAAATCTTTTTTTTTTCGTTTGGCCACCTGTCTATCTCTACTTGATTGTAGATATACATGAGTATTTTAACTTAACTGTGAATAAAATAGAAATTATTTTAGGATGGCCTGAAGACATTTTTAGTCCTTATCTTTTGGTGTATCATTTATATAAATCTTACACATCGTTATGGTAAAATATTAAACACACCCTTAAAAAAATCCTGACCGGATAGAAAAAAATCGAAACCAGATTCGTATTTAGTACATCAAAATATTTTTTTTTTCTTTGCATATTTCAAAAGATAAGGCTTCATAAATGGTTAGTAAAGAAATTTTAAATTGATTTAGGTTTGCACTATACAGTAAGACATTGTTCGAAAAAAACTTAATTTTAGAAAAAAGTTAAATTTTTATGGATTAATAAAACATTTCACGCGAGTGTTTTTTAATTTTTTTATGATATTTATTCTTGAAATTGATTTAGATTGATTTGACACTAAATTGCAGATTTTATGAAAAAATAAATTTAAACGGTTTTTTTTTAATTGCATTAAAATTCATATTATTTCTTATGTAGTTTATAAAATAGATATCAACCTAATTCTAATCTAATTCTTTACAAAGAAATTTTTGGTAATTTTTCAAAAATAAGCTTTTTTGTGCAATTAAAAAAAGTATTTTGAAAGGTTTACTTTTTTCATAAAATCTGCACTCCTGCATTCGAGCGGGCAGCAATCAAGTACTAAATCGATCTAAATATATATTTTAATGCAACAGCGTCAATAAATTTAAAGCAATTCACGTGACATTTTTTTTTTTTTTTTTTTTTTTTTTTGATTTATCGATAAACTTGAAATTTTTTTCCAAATTTTACCAATCGACTAACCTTATATATTTTTGAACGTTATCTTTTGAAATATGTAAAGAAACTAATTTTTTATTAACAAAACTTTGAGAAAAAAGTGATAGAATCGTTATATATTTTTGTAAAAGAAATATCAATTTTGATTTGTAGAAAATACGATTATTTTATACTTTTGCATTCTGGAAGTGGTAGGCTTTGACACTCTGTAGCTTATCTCGTACTATTTCAGGGTGACTACATGATAATTTTTCTAAAAGCGTAGGTCCTTGTATACAACTTTTCCATATTTTAATTCTATCCGACCAGTAGTTTCGGAGGTACAGATTTATTACCAACAATTTTTCGATTGGCCCCACTGTGCAATGTTAGAAACTCATCAAAGCAAAACCCGAGAAAAACCCTCTTCTCTCTTTTAAAGATTTTGGCTGATTCTTTAAAATAATAACAACTCTATTGAATGAAAATAATTTAATTGAATGAATTAGCAACAAATTGCTAAACAATTTGTTTTGTTTATTCATCTAGTTAATTAATTTATAACTTTTTAGATAATTTCCCAGCAAAAAAAATACATCGAAAGAAGTCAATAAGATGCTTAACTTATGATTTAGAAGTAGTGCATATTCGGATCATTTCCATTGAATTTAATATAGGATTGTCATTGGAAGATATTCTCTTTTTTGATACCTATTCACTGAGTAGGAATTCATGCTCACGATGTCATATAAAATTGATTTTTCATATATCAATTCAAGGAAATTTTTATATAAACCAAATACTTTTTAAAAAATATATACACAACAATATTTTTCATTTGATTAAAACAGTTATTCTCAACGTTTTTTTATCAGAAAACCTTATCTGAATCACCTTTTAATAACATCTTTGGATGGTGTTTATATAACTTCTTAAGTACAAGAAACCGTACACTTACTGAGACTTTGGAAGTAATGAAATAGTACTTCCTTAAAAATTACTTCTACTTTTTTTGTTGGGTTTCTTTAGAAAACTTAAAATACTTTATAGCGTATTTCAAAGCATTATAAATATCTTTCACTCAACAGTCTTTTTATATTTCTTCTTTCCGGCATGTTGCGATAAATTCCTTTAATATTGCCAAATATTACATATTACATTTTACCATGCCACATTTTGCTATATTTCCTGAAGCCTACATCCGTTTATTACTGGGGTATATCTAGGTCTTTGTTGAAAATATTTTTTTTCCTTTTTTTTTTTTTGGTTTTTTTTATGACACAACTGTTGCCTTTTAATATGTTGGTGTGATTGTATTTGACACCATTACTTTTCTTAAAGAATGCCAAAAATGCTTAAACTAATATGAAAAATTTTTGATGATGATGATTTGAGGTTTTATATAAAAAATAATAAAAATACAAATGTGATCTCATCAAGCGTAATATTCACAAAAACCAATTCATTTTATTAACGAATTTATGTACACTTGGGGTACAACTTTTTGCAATTTTTGTGAATATCAAAATTCACAGGGCATAACGTTGTATATTTTCGCTATCGTTAAAAAGTTTCCGCACCAAATTTCATGTAATGCATTATTTTCGTTAAAAGCAAGATTATATTGACTCACACTTCATAAAAAGCGATAACATCGCATATTTTTATGTAAAAATTCATAATATTTGTTCTTATAATTTTTAAACTATTTATTCGTTAAATATAATGTTATTAATAAAATAATTAAGAAGCCCTTTTTTAATATTAAAAATAATAATAATTTAATTCAAAAAATGTCAGATAGTTATAGAAATTAATTTCGGTTTGGACGGATTTTTCAAAGAAATAACTTTTGAAAATGGTTTTTAGTATCAGTACAACATAGGCTATGACGTGGTACCCTGTTTTTTTTTGAGTAAAAAACTTATACCCCTAATGTACACATGAGAAAGTTAAAATTTAATAACGTTTAATTATTTTTTTTTTTCTTATTATGCGTATGTATTAGATTGCACAGTAGAGCAGAATCAAAAATTTTTGGAAAGAAATCTGTAACTTCTAATCTACTGGTAGAATTTATATAAAATTTCACATATGTGTAGAGGAGTATTCAATTTTAAGTTTGGAAACCCTTAAGAGCAGAACTATTGGGGTTCAAAATAGGGTACCACTGCCATAGAAAATTTTTAAACGCTAGTCAAATCTTTCTTTCTTATCGGATGTACTATTTATTACTTATAGTTTTCAGGTTCTTTGCATTTCAAATTTCAAGTGTCTTAATTTTAACAAATCTTGATCCAGTTTTTTTCAATATATAGCCCAACATTTTTAACTGATTTTGTAAAATTTTTATCCAATTAGTTAAAGAACAAAATTATCTATTCAATAGAAAACCAGAACCGATATCTCTTACAAATTCAAAAATAACCCATTTTGAATTGTAAAATTTAAAAAATGTATATTTTTTTGTTTTTTTTTTTTTTTTTTTTTTTTTTTTTTTGAAAAAGTGTATACACTTTTTCTGGTCTAAAATTAAATTTTCTTTAAGAACATATCGTCACCTAAAATGCAGAAGACCGTAAACACACTTTTTAATTTTTGCTTTAAAATTAAGTAATGAAAGAAATTTTTTAATATTTCACTTAAAGCAAAAATATATAAAGCATAGAAAACTCTTCAAACCAAATTTTTCTTAACAGGAAAAAAATTTACGATAGTTGATGATACGGCCTTTTGACTTTTGTTAATATTGCTGTAATTTTTGAAGATATCAATATGAAATCTTTTCTGTAGATTTAGTAGTTTAAGTCAGTATATTATAATCCAGTAAAAAAACAATATTTAATTTTCCGGTGGTTACGGACTTTTGCATTTTAGATGACGATATAATAATTTCATAGTTTTCTGAAAGCTATATTCACAGAGATAACTCTAGAATTCAAAATAAGCTCAAACACCCAACATGACTATATGCAGACTATCCCGAATTTAACCTATTTTAAATAAAAATTTTGATTTTGGCAGTTTCGAAAACTCCAATGTGTTCTAAAGAGTTTGCCAATAGCTTTTTCCAAACCTGCTATAAATATGGACCTTTAGGGAATTGTAGGATTCTTATTGCAAAACTCTTAAATTTTTCTACACTTTGCTATTTCAAATGATAAAGTCAACAATCGTTATAATGTTATAAAATAAGGCAAAACTGAAATATATCAACTGTGTCGAAATTTGATTTCCTTTTTTTTTATTATATCACATTTGCTTACCTATCTAATTCTATAAATTATTATTATTTCAGAAATTATCAAAATTATTATATGCTTTCATTAAAAAAAAAAAATACAAAATACAAAAAAAAAATATATTGTTATTACAACATTAACTGAGGCCAAAAGTTAATGCGTCATCTATATTACATTTCAAAAATAGTTTTAAAGAAGATCAATTAAAAATAACTTAAATAAAATCATTTAATCTGCTTCTAAAACTTCAATCTTGTTACTGCAGGCCGAGACCCTCACGAAAATATGGTATCCATTAAAGTTAATTTTATATACTAAATATATTTGGCTTTCTTATTTTTTTATTTTATTTTTATTTTTTTCTTATAAAATCAAACTTGAAAAACATTTTATGAGGTATAAAAAAAATATTCAAAATGTCAAAAAATGCTCTAAGAAGGTCAAATATGCTCCAAAAATAACAAGATGCTATAAATATGTACTAAAAGTCGCTAAATTCAAAAAGATGCCACTAAGGGTAAAATATGTAAAAATATGCACTTGCAAGTCGATGACAAAATGCTTTATTTGTTCTGAAACGGATAAATATTTATCTATATTTGTGGTTTCCCTGGTCATAACTAAATAAACAGTTTGTTCCCATAGTGTGTTTGTGCTAAATAAAAAAAAGGGGTAATTTTTCATGAATAATTAGATTTTAAATTGGTGTAGTTTTGGTTCTGTGACTTTATTATTTTTATATAAAATTAAGTACTATCGAAGTTTATTTAAAAAAAAACTCTAGTTTTTCTGATTTTTGAAACTAACATAAAATTTTTGTAAAAAATTTGTTTTTGAAGAAACTATAAATATTTGATCTCTAATAAAATAGAAAATAGAAAATTTAAGGTTTTTGTAAAAATTCTCTAAAACATATTGGAGTTTTTGAGACTGCATGCGGTTTGCAGAACTAACCTTTAGGATTTTAGAACCATTAGGCTAAAGTCAAAATTTTGTTTTAAAATAGGTCAAATTCAGGATGGCCTGTACACAGTAATATTGGGTGTTTAGTGTTTAGGCTTTATTTATTTCTATAATCATCTCTATTCATCTTTTTCAGAAAAATCTCTTACAGAAAAGTATAACGTTATTATATGTTTGTGAAGAAAATTTTATTTTAGAGAAGAAAACGTATAGACACTTTTTCGGTCAAAAAAAAAATAATTTTTTGAATTTTCAGGTTCACAACTGATTATTTTTGGACTTGTAAGAGATATCAACTTCTAGTTTTCTATTCGATAGATAATTTTGTTCTTTAACTAATTGGATAAAAATTTTATAAAATCGGATAAAATTATTGGACTATATATTGAGAAAACTAGATTAAGATATGGCAAAATTGAGATAGTTGAAATTTTAAATGAAAATAACTTGAAAACTATAAGTGCTTTTCTCAAAAGTCTTATCGAGATCTTCAAGAGGATGGGAAATTATTTGAAATCGGATAAGAAAGATAAATTTGGCAAGCGATTAAAAATTTTCTATAGCAGAGGTATTCTATTTTGAACCCCCAATAGCGCCGCTCCTGAGATGTGAGTGGGGCCTCCCTTACACACTTACCGCCTGTTTTTATAACACGAGCGCAAAAACGACTCGTCTAACTTACGTTTAAAACAAAAACAAATTTTGAAATTTTGTTTTTGTTTTAAACAAGAACAAATTTTAAAATTTTGTTTTTGTTTTAAATGTAAGTTTTTGCAGTTAAAATTGTACGCTCCCCTGCTATGCCTATGTGAAATTTTATGTAAATCGAACAAGCAAATTAAACGTTACAGATTTGTTTCCAAAAAAATTCGATTCTGCCCCACTGTGGACATAAATATTAATGATTATTTGGTTAAATTAAGAAAAATTACTTTTTGGTACCTGTTTCAAACATCCTTAAAATTATTTATAACAATTAGTGATTTAGGGCGGAATTTTAATTATAATAATATTAATTATGAAATATGGTTTTATATGAAATGATTAAGATTAAGGCATTTTTACATTTGAATTATACAACTCATGTTAGTATAAAGAAACATATATATATATGTAGTACATATTTATTACTATGGAGTAAATAGAAATATTTTTATGTATATAAATTGAAAATCTAATAGTTTGTTAAAATGTATTTTTAAGTTAAATATTTTATATTGTATTTTTTTACTACAAACTGTTACAACTACATACTTTATATCTAAATCTAATCCTTTAATACTAAACTATTAAAATAAATCCTCAATATTTAATTGAAAAATATCTAATATTTGTTAAGAATTTTATATCTATGAATCTGCTTGTATTAGAGGGTAAATAGTTTATCTATAAAATTGTATATATTATATTTATTTAAAAATATGTTTTTAATAAAATATGTGTAATAGAAATTTTAACCTCTTGTATTTATGAACTAAAAAATAAAATAACGAATGGAATTGTTAATTCTTATTATAAAATTAATGTAGAATTTATGGTCATTTTAAGCTACTATGTTAAACTCGTATAAAGAAATTCAAATAAAATTTTAATAATTTCTAAAAAAAAAATAAAAAAACATGATTGTTTATGATATTAAAAAGATAAAATAATTGTTCACGAGTAAACAAATAAATATAGATTTTTGGTTTGAAATATAAATCATCATATACACCAAAAAAATATTAATTGGAAAACTGTTACAATTATATAATTTTATTGATGGGTCGATATTTTATATAGTTACAAAAACATAATTATATTGGTATTATAGTCCTTATAAATATTTGGAAGATATCTTCCTAGAAGAAATTTACGCAATATCTTCTTTTTATTATTTGGACGAAAATCATTAAAGCAATATTTTTCTTGTAGTTGTACTATACCTGGACTATATTTTGATCAGTTTAAAGAAATTTAGGCAATAAAAAACAAGAGATATATAGTATTTTATTTATTTATTATTATTTTTAACCTCAAAATATCGCCCTTTTTTCAGTAAGCTGATTATCACCTCCGCAATAAATTAATTATATCCCATTGAGATCATCCGGAAGAAATTAATGCAATACTTTTATTTTTCACTCACAATTTTTTCAGTTGTTGAAAAATTGTTCAAAACGAAAAAGAGTAATGAAGAAATTTATTTGCTTATAGCAAAAAATGGATACTGTATGTAAGCGTTTTAGTTTTCCTGCTTTATGATATTAAGATCTATGTGCATGCATTCTTTACAAGATGTAAAAATTTTCTTTATTTCAATATTTCAAGATTTATTTAGTAATATTTTTTCTATATATTTATTAAATCTTCCGGAAGATTATCTAGCGGTATCTCATTTTTTACCTAGACGTTTATTTGGCAATATTACCTATTTTTCTTCCAGGCGTATTGATTTTTAATATTTATTTATATCGCCTGTGATGCACAATCTCTCCCGATGGAGGAAACGTCCGCAATATAAATATGATTATTGCGTCAATAAAATTTTTCTTCTAAGCAATACGAATTCGAATCATTTTCGTATTATTTTGCTTTTAAGGGTTCCTGGTATTATAAAATTGTTTAAGTTGACTAATATATGTTTTGATAAAATAAATTTTACAAATTCGGTAAGGAAAAGCGAATTTAAAAAGCTTTTATAATAAATAATTAGTTGATGCAGGAGAAAATGTATTGGCATATCAGGTTTTTAATTTACAAATGTGGCTTTCATTACAGCAGTCACTATTTCATTTAATAGAAATATGATTCTGAGTTCCTAACTGACAAAAATTAGGTACCATGCTAGAATTTTTGATGTTTTATTATTATGACATTTTATAAAAAATAAAAAAATATTAAAACAACATTTTTAAACACAATTAAAGAACAAATAAAGGCATCAAATTCCAAATTTAGAAAACTTAACTCTAAACAGGATATAAAACATGATACTCTATGGTAATATTAATTCCTAATAATATCCTTGACTTGTTGTCATAATAGCTTCTTGTTATATTTTCATTCCTAATACATATGTATGTGCAATTGGTGTTAAATAGCTGATAAAGCACCCAAATATAAAGGTAATATATGGCAAAACGTTAAAACGTTCTCTGGTGAAATGTGCAGATATATGGTCCGTATAAGTCATTAAAATTTTTACATAAAAATATACATACAAAAAAAAAATAATCAAACTAATTTTTCATTTAATGTATTGCTTCGACATATTTCAAATTTATAATTATATTTCAAATTTGTATTTATAAATTAATAAATTAAATTTTGAATTGGTTGTAATTTCTTTTTTACAAAAACTTACAGCCTTTCAAAAAATTCAAACCGAAAAGGAAAATATTTATTTTAAAAATATAGAAAATTGTTTATAACAAAAAAATTTATTCATAAAAATATACATACACTGTCTGCCACTTGAATAAGGAATCACATTTTTTAAATTTAATTAAGTATATCTCCTAAACTAAAGTTCAGAAAAAAATAATTTTTTACGCAACCAAATTTCAAAGTGTTGGCTTTAATTTCCTGAAGAAATAAAAATATACATATTTTGTTATATTAAAATTATGCAGTTGTTTGTAAAATAAAATGGTGCCCTTTTTTAAAATTTTATTAAGGGTCCTCATTAAAACGCGCAAAATCCTCACGAAATGTATAATGTGTACAAGTTTGCTCATTCGCAAATGAACTGTCAAAAATTCTACGGAAAATCATTTGCACAAGACTTATAAAAAAAATTATTGCATAATTGCAATAAAATTTTTCAAAATTTTTTTATTTATATATTTTCTTTTCTTTTTTTTTTTTTTTTTTTTTTTTTTTTGAAAAGAAGATTCATGAAATATGTCACGCAAATTTGCACAGTTGCACAAATGGAAAACTTGCACAGTCCTGCACAGTTTTAATATCTAAACAAGGTACATTTTTTTTATTCTCTACAGCACTATTTTGGGGCGCACCCTAAAATATACCAATTAACTCAGAATCTCCTTATCTGGTCGAAATTGGTTTCTTATTTCAATTAGTACCCAAAATAAATGTTCTCTTAGAGTATTTTGAATTACAAATGTTTTAAATACAAATACTTGTAACTTCTATTTAGGGTCCTCTCCATAAAATTAGTTAACAGTACTTAAGTCCCACATAAATGTTCGTATTTTAATAAAATTTGGCTCAAATAAGATTAACCATAGCACCCATATAATGCTCCCTCTCAAGTATGTGTTACTTTAAGGAACACACACAATGGTGTAGGATATAGTATAGTCGGTCTTCACCGAATATACATTTCTTTTTTATAAGTAATTTATTTAATAATTACAAGTATTTAGGTTGTTTGTTACATCGTTAAAACTTTTTCACAAAAATCTCTCAATTCATTTAACTTTTTGGTTAAATATTAGAAAAATTTTATATCTTCTATTGATTTAAATTGTTTTCTTCACTGTCAGTTAAAATTGGAGTGAGAATTTATAGGAACCTTTAGTTTTTAAATGTCTGATGAGTTTTTATTGTATTGTTTTTTATTGTTGGCAAGACGAACTGAGTAAATAGCATTTTTAAAGCTAATCAAAATAAAATTTGGATTAAAAAAAAAAGTAAGCAAAATGAAAAAAAAGTCACCATCCCCATATTGGAAAATAAAACACTGATGAGGAAGCTGAATCATAATATGAGAAAATCAGAGCATAATTTTATAAAATATTTAAAAACAAAATACAAAAAAATGCAATCATCTTTTTCTCTGCGTGTAGGCATAACTCCAACACACTTACTGAAATGTTGATATTTGGTCAAAGGTTGGCACAAGTAGACTACAATGAAAATGCAATAATCAGTGTCAAGAACCCAGTAATTATAAGCTGGACTAATGGGGAATACGACAACCAATTTGATATTGGAAACCAAGAGCAAAAAATAAGCTAAAAACTTAGGTTAATACAGCATAAAGTTCACTTCACTTAATTTTTTTCTTTTATAACTAATTATATTTCTATTTTTATTATGTCCATCGATTGCACGCATTAATAATCAACACAATAACTGCAAAAAATTCTTCAAATAATCAACCACAATTCTACCATCATTTTGTGAACTTACATTACATTAATTTGAGAATTCTTAACGCCAACATTACCATCAGTCTGTAAAGTATATTCAGCTGTTAAACAAACACCAAATGCTAAACGATATAACTTGAGCCTGGGCAATGAAGCTGAAAATGACTAGCACAACAATAAAAGTTACAAATTTCATTTGTGACTTTATAAATGTTAATTTCTATTTATCTTCTTTAGTCTCTGTTCGAACTTAACAAATTGAACTGTTAATAATGCGAAAAAAGAAAAATGTATTAAGAGTATTTATCGTAAAAAAAAAAGAATAAAGAACAAACAAAAAGTAAATTGTTCTAAAATAATCTGATATTTATTGATGATTTTTATGCTTTTATACCCTTCACATAAAAAGGAAAGTATATATAAGCTTGTCATTTTATACGAAAGTCTTTAAATATATATCCAGGGCCTCAAATTGAAAAATATTCGTGATTATTATGATTAAAAATAACTTTTGAGAATATATGTCTGTATATCCATCTGGATGTCTGTTCGTCTGTATATTGAAGTGATTTTTTTGAAGTCCATAGTCCAATAAATACATTTCTCTTTCAACACATATGTGGCATATAGTCTCGAAAATCTTGATATTGAAATTCACAGAAATCCGTTTAGGAATGGCGGGTTTTCTAGAACAGTCTCAAAAACTTCTATTATTATTTGGCTAAATTTAATAATATTTTCTATTTCACATACAGTAATATATAAATGTTTTTCAATTGGAAAGTTGTGAAATTGAATAGTCTAGAGGAAGTGTTTAAGACTACAAATCGTTAAACCTGAGTTCGTATCATTATTAAAGAGTTAATTTGACAAGAATTTCCACGTTTTGATTTGTTTTTTATAAAAAATAATTATTCAGATTTGAATTGCGTTTTAGGCTTTTTAATCAGACACATAACTGTTATAAGCACTGTTGCCAGATTTGCCGATTTAACTGCATTTTGATGATTTTTTATTGTAAAGATTCCATAGTGCGATGTGACGATTTTTATACCCCACATCGCCATAGAAAAAACACTCCAACAACCACCTCAAAGTATATCAATCGACTCAGAATCGCTTTTCGAGTCCATCTAATGAAGTCGGTCCGTTCGTCCGTCTAAAGACTAAAAACTAAACTAAATTAAAATAAAAAAGTAAAATTTTGATGATATAAAAACAAAAAAAAAGTAACTAACGTTTACTAACACAAAAAGAAAAGAAAATAAAATATAAAATGTCAAATGTATAATTAAGATGAATTAACTAAATTCTAACTAATAATTACCTTGTCATCATTGGCTGGATGTCTCGCTGGACGGCCGGCTGGACGACTGGCTGGACGACTGTCCATACAAACTTTTGCACAAAGTACAGGTCGCAATTTTGAAGATAATTCAATGAAATTTGGCACGTAGACTTTCATAGAACAAGGACGAAGCCTATTGAAACTGGTTATGATCAGTTCATTATTTCACCTAGCCGCCATACAAATGCAGTTCCGGAATAGGGGTTTAACGATCATAAATGTCTTAAATATAGCAATATTTTAATAAAATTCGGTGGAAGTTTTGTACAAGTATCATGAAGATCGGTTCATAATTTTAGTATCAAGTTTATTTTCGATACAAACAAGTTTTATATAAGTATAAATCACACTGAAAACTTGTATGAGGATCACTCCATAATTTACCATAGCTCCCATATAAGCCCACTTTCGGGAATCACTCTAAAGTGCATCAATTTATATAATTGTTATTATTAACGTAATATTACTCGTATGTATTCATATATTTTATTTTACACTTGGTAAAAGTATCGGTCCATAATTGTCCACATGTCTAATATAAGACCTCTCCACGAAATTTTATGGTCATACAAAGAGGTGTAGGGTATCATATGGTCGGGCTTGACCGATTTCTTACTTATTTTCTTTAAATTTGATTTTTTATTTTTGTAGATAGTGAGAGAGAGAAAAGGACTAAGAAGTTTAAACTTTTACTTCGAAATTCGTTTACAATTTAATCAGTATTGGTGAAAGAAAATTTTTGTGTGAAAAGAAAAATGTTTTTTACGTATATTTAAGTGAAATAATTTTGATTATAGATAAAAAAGTTTAAGAATGTGTTAAACAGTAGAAGATATATATATATATATATATTTAATCTTTTACTGTTTAACACATTCTTAAACTTTTTTATCTATAATCAAAATTATTTCAATTATTTCACATATATATATATATATATATCCGGGGTTAACTATTGAGTGGGTGGCTCCTGTGTACACAATAAATTTTAGTTTTCCTTTTATTATATGGGGTAACTCCCCTGTGAGGCCTAACGTTGAAAATTTAGGGCGGTATTTTCGCCGTTAAACTGTGGTGTTAGGTTGGGCTTCTAGTAATATTATGATAATTTTTAGTAAAGGTATGATGTTGATTAAATGTTTGAACCATATTTACGCCCATAGGTTCCACAGGCTGTTGGTATTAACGATGATGGGGAGTGTGATGCATATTTGGAGATCTGTGGTTGTTCCTGTTTGATTGAGTGGTATGATTACCGTTCCTGTAGGTATTGAAAGGATGTTGCATGAGTATAAAATTATTCCAGTGGTTTTGATTATTTTGATGATTTCCACGGTTCTGATTTAGGGCATGAGCCGACATGTCCGTTTACCTCTTTTGCGTAGGCGTATCAGGGCTGGAATAACATATCCATTGCTTCCTGTAGGCTATCCAGATTCCTGCATATTCAGATTCTAGGATATTCGTTGGCCGCTAGGCCAGCCCCTATTACCATAAGGGTTTTATTATTTAAACTCCTTAGGCGTTGTTAAAGGTCGTTATAGAATTCTATAAAATTATTACTAAATGTCACTCCTTTTAATTTGTCGAATAATTATCTATATTATTTCTGTCACCAAAATTTTTTAATAAGATAGTTTTTATATCAGTCCAAGATTGGGCATGACAGTTAAATTCAATAGTTTCCCTAGCTCTAAGAATAGGATGGACTCTGTCCATTAAGCTGGAAAATGTTAGGAGGTTCCGATATTATCCACTAAATTCTGTAAGCCTATCTAGATATTCAAGAGGGTTAATAGTAATGGATAGAGGTGCTTGTGGTTCTACCATAGTGGCAAGAAAAAGCATGTTATAAACATATGTCTAACAAAAGAGTCTTAATGCTATTATTTTAGCAAAGAAACGTTTATTCCTAGTTATTCTTCTGTCCTTTTATGTGTTTTCGTTTACGTCGGTCAAGTAACCGTCGTTAGATTCGATTCCCGTATCAAAGGGGCTTCTGCGTAGAAGTCTAATATATATATATATATATATATATATATATAAATATATTACTTTGTGCAATATTGAAAATTTTTTAATTTCTTAATTTAATATATATATATTAAATAAGATAAGATATAAAATAAGATATAAATATATATATTAAATAATTACATATATAATTTTCTTACTTTCTGTCGGGTTAACTCTTGCTGCTTCCTTAGATCCGGTTTCTAAAGGATAGGTCCTTGGTGGTTGGCAAAAGATTCACTGCTAGTTGCTGGTTCCAATAGTTTGTTGATGTTGTTGTAAATCCAACACTATTTATAATTTATTTCTTAGCTATTGTTGTTGGTTTTATTAAGTGTACTTTATGCTTTTCCTTTTGGGTTTATTGTTATGTATAATTGAGGTTTGGATTTTTTTTTCATTAATATATATATATATATATATATATATATATATATATATATATATATATTATATACTTATTTATATATATATATATATATATAAATATATATATATATATATATATATTAATGAAAAAAAAATCCAAAACTCAATTATATATATTAATGAAAAAAATCTAAACCTCAATTATACATAACAATAAACCCAAAAGGAAAAGCATAAAGTACACTTAATAAAACCAACAACAATAGCTAAGAAATAAATTATAAATAGTGTTGGATTTACAACGACATCAACAAACCATTGATATATATATATATATATATTCTTCTTTTGTTTTAAATTTTCGTGTTTCTTTTAATATTTCATAGTCATTAAAGTGGAAACAATTTAGTTTGTTTTTTTTTCTATTAGAGTATTTATTTATTTAATTAATTATTGTTTAATTAAAGAAAATTAATTCTCCTTGTATTGTTATTTTTATAAAGGAAATTAATTTTCCTTGTATTATTTATTTAAAGGAAATTAATTTTCCTTATGTGTTATATCTGCGACAAATCGTTAAAACAACACAAGCTTTTTCACATATTCCGCGGATCCTATCGACTGCGTCAGTAAAAGGATCATTTTCTTTTTATAAGAAAAGTAAAATCACTTTATTTTATTTATTTAAAAGAACTATTAATACTCCTTATTTAATATTGGCTATTTAGTAATATCGAACGTAACACTGACTTGAATAGATTACTATTTAATAATATACTCGTATTGATATTGACTTAACTCTGACTTGAATATACTAATTTTTAGCATCAATCTTGCCGGTAAGCAATTCTGAAGAATTATTTACCGTTTTTTCGTTTGGACCGAGTTAATGCTAATTCCGTCTGTGTGAACGAAAATGCAAGGTAAGATATTTTATTGAACTTGATTGTGGGCATTGAAGATGTTTTCCTAAATATTATGAATCGAACATGACTTTTTCTTCCCCAACTTTTTTCATAAAAAATAAATTTTTGTTCATAGATATTATTAAATTGTACTTAATGATAATTTTACGAATTTTGCAAAAATGCTGCAAAACTTTTAATTCGATTTTATTAGATTTGATTCAAATTCTAAATAAAAATATTTATGCAGGAAAATATTAACAATATATCCCTTTAAATGGCAATTTTAATAAAAAGCTGTTAAAAAGTAAGGATTAGAAATTTACTTAAATCCGTTTCCATTCTATAGCACATGCAAAACGCATCTGTTATGTTCTTCTGCCCCCAATATGTGCCTAAAAATCATTAAAAACCAAAAATTCTGGAAAGAAAATTTTAAACATACATTTACATATTGAAAATATAAATGAAAATTCAAACAATTTGTTTAAGCCTTCTTGACTTTTTATTCATTTAAAAAAATGTAAAAAACTATTAATATTTTAGACATTATTCTTAAATATTATGAACTAAAATCAACGAAAGTAAATTTTTATATTTATGCACAAACTATGTAAAATAAAAAGTAATAATTTTCTATGTAAAATAAAAAGTAATAATTTTGTAAGTAAAATAATAGAGTAATTCCATTTTAAATTTAAAAAACTTTGATCCTTGGTTACCGATTTAAATAAAATTTGTTGCATGTATAGAGGAGGATACAGAGACATGTAAAATTATTTTTTCTTATTTTTACTTTGTGAACTGTGGCAAGTCTATAGCTTTGAAAATGATTAACATCACTTTTTAGAAATCTTTATTCTTTCAGGCTGCAAGAGGTTAGGATGAGTGAATTTGGATTTTTTTTCTGAACTTTGTGGAAGAACCTTAAAATCTTCTTTAATGTCAGTTTTAAAATAAATTGTTCCCGATGAATTATACGCCAAAGCACGGATCATATTAACCGTAGGGTCTCCAATTTTTTACCTAAATTTTTAAATAATTGTTTAGTGTTATAAATATTTATTTTATAATATATACTTTATCTGGTAGAACTGATGAGTATCGCTTAGGAACAGCTTCATAATCAAGAAAATAGTGATGACTAAGGTGATGAACGTTAAGTGGAAATGGTTTTTTACTGGAATCCTTTATTAGGTTAACCAGTTGTGAGGGTAAATTTATTTTCTTGTTATTTATTTCTGTTTTTTAAGCAATGTATGTTTTTATCATGCTTTTTACATTAGAACATATTTTATTTATTTTACCACAGTTTTTTCGCTTCTGTTGTAATTTTTAGCTTGATATAAAATGAAGGTCTTTTTAATGATAAACGAAATCAACGTTTTTTTTTTATATTTATTTAATAGCCAATGAATTTACAATTACTTACAGGCTAACATATAAATATATATTATTCTTAAAGCTATTTACAATAAAATGTTTTTCATAGTCATTCAATAATAAAATCTTATTATTAAAATAAGTTAAAATACTCCTCCTAATGCAGATTGGATTTACTGTTGAATTGATTGCATGTACGTCTCATGTGATTAAAGTTGGAATAATTGGTTCGAAAATACTTGATTTTTTAAAGAAATATAATTTTAGTTAAACGATTCGGCATTACGAATTAGATCTTATGAAGCAGGAACTCAAAATTAATTGAACCGTTTAATAAATTAATTCTAAATAGTCATATATTTTCTCCTACGTTCAACAGTAGGGAGATCAATAAGCTGTAATCGACTTTCATATGATGGTAAATTAATATTAGAATTCCATGAAAGATTACGAAGGCAAAATAGGAAAAACTGCTTCTGAACCGTTTCAATTTTCTTTATATGAACTTTGTATTTAGGATCCCAGACCACGGACGTACATTCCAGAATAGGTGTTATGAGAAATGTGAATAATTACTTCTAAATATAAAGATCATTAAAATCTCTTTCCTAGAAATTGAGAAAACCTAGAACTCCTTTTTCCTTATTAGCAATTTACGAAACGTAGGAACTAAAGAATAGTTTACAATCAAGCAACACACCCGGATCAAGAAATTCTTCGACTAGATCAAGTTAATATTCTTTTATTGTGTTTTATTGTGTTTCTACAGAGTACTGGACTTCTTTTGTAGAACATCATGTAGTTACACTTTCCTAAATTCAGATCCGTTTGATTCATCATACAACAATCATAGAGATTATCAAGATCTGATTGGAGTAAGAAACATTGATAGGAGTAAATAAAACTACAGAACAGCTTTAGGCCGAAATGACCACCTTGCGGAATACCACATATAAACACATAATGTACCACACAATGCATAAAACAAATAGTAATTAAATATATATAAAATACAACTCGCATTGTTCTATACGTAATGCAGACTAATCATAAAAATAATTGATAAAACAGGAATGGTTTTCGATGTACATTCTCTAAATACACATTTGGTGCCTATTTTTAAGATATGTGGAAATCCATTTAAGGAAAACAGGAGAAAATCCGAGTTTATCCAATTTGAACAATAGGAGATCGTGATTTACTTTATCGAAAGCTTTACTGAAATCTGTATATATTGTGTCTGCCTGTGAACCGGAATCAAATGCAGTTATAACTCCAGAAAGTTAGTAGTAGTGGAACATCCTTTTCTAAATCCATGCTGGAATGGGGAAAGATAACAAACAACTTGATGTAGAAGGATCTCAGTAACTATCTTCTCGAAAATTTTGGAATGACACTTAATTTAACAATACCACTATAATTGGAAATGTTGTATCTGTTTCCGGATTTAGACAAAAGTATAATATAAGATTTCCTCCAAACTTAAGGAAAATAACCACTAAATATTAATATTTTGAATAAATAGGTTATTGGAGATATAAGATAATGTAAATATTTTATAAGAACACAGCTTAGAATACCGTCAGGTCCACATTTATTAGAATATCTGAGATTCTGTACAGCTGTCACCACCATCGATTTATCTAATGTTGATGTAATTATTTATCAGAATAGGCGGATGAGAAGAAAGCAGCAAACATATCACAAATATCTACAATGCTTGAGGATTATTTATTCATCATGGATGGATATCCAGAGGCACGACGCTTAAAATTTACAAACTGGTGAAAACATTGTGGATTATTTTTAATGTTTCTTTTCACTCTAAAAAGATAACATTGGATATTTTCTGAATTGTAAACTGATATTGATATGTGGTACCTCATATGATCATTAAAATTTACTCTTTGTATTTTGTATAATGTTTGTTTTTAAAATTTTTAAAGCTATTGGGCTGCCTTATATTCCAAGGCAGTCCATATGCAAGTATTTTTTCGTCTTATAATAGATTTCTTAAAACATTTAAAAAGGCCATCATAGAATTTATTCAAAATGATGTCAGTATTACGAGGGTATACTTTATTGTAAGGAATATATTCAAACCAATTTTCAGAACAAAGTAGGTGATTTAATTCGGAATAATCAGATTTGCTGAAATCAAAAAACATCCCATCATTTACATTGGATTGTAATGATAGCTTTGTTTAGACATATATGCTTATTTCAAGAGTGGAGTGATAAGCATCCTACCTTTTTAGTAATGGATTAATGCGAAGAATATTAAATCCTTCAGATTGATCAACAAATAAAAGATCAAGTAATTTGCCAAGCTTTTTTACTATGTTATTTATTTGGATGAGTCCTAAATCAGCAACAGCATCCAGTAATGCAATAGATGTTTCCGATTTTATTTATGTTCTTAAAAAGCATGAATCAGGAGTTTCGCACCATTTAATGTTTGGAATATTAAAATCACATAAATAAACATTAAACATTATTTAAAAATTCAAATATTTTGTTTTCATTTCTTACCCAAGTTTGATGATACGTCCTTTTAACTTGGAAAATCATGCACATATTGATACGTTATATTGAATTATAAATATAAAAGCGTTATTTTTGGACTCCAAATTTAAAAATTTGTAAAGGAAAGTAAGTCAACCTAACGAATCATAATCAATCAAAAACTCGATTTTAATTTTTGGATTTTCGACGACGATATTTTGCTTTATTACCTTCACATAAAATGAAAAGTATATAAGTTTGCCATTTTATATGAAAGTATTTAAATATATATCCAGGGACTCAAATTGAAAAATATTCGTGATTATTATGATTAAAATAATTCTATAGAATATATGTGTCTCTGCCCGTTTTGATGTCCGACCATCTGTATGTTGAAATAGATTTTTTGAAGCCCATAATCCAATAAATACATTTCTTTTTCAACATATATGCGGCATATAGTCTCAAAAATCTTGATATTGAAATTAGCAAAATTCTTTTAGGAATGGAGGAGTTTTAATGATTTTCTAGAACAGCCTCAAAAATTTTCCCAATTTTATTTTCTAAATTTAATAATGTTTTCTATTTCACAAACTATAATATATAAACGTTTTTCTATTGAAAAATTGTGAGACTGAAATCTCTAGAGGAAGTATTCTAAGTTACAACCCGTTAAGCATGATTTCATATCCCCGGCACTCCTTACAAATTTCTGTTTTTCCTAAAGAAACATTATAAAAAAAATTAACCTATTAAAGATAGTAAATTTCAACATATCGAGGTGGTATACCGCTTGGATTTGTGACTGAAAGACTTCACGTCCTGAGTTCAATCCTTGGCCAAGATTTCGAAAAATTGTTTTATAATTTATCTTCAAACAAAAATTAAAATTCTGAAATGTCGCATTAAGGAACTGTCGATTATATTTTCCCAATAAGCATTTTTTCTGGAATTAAAGTGTAGGATAATTTCAATTCCAGTTATAAATTCACATTTCAAGTGTTGAAACGCAGATCTAATACACTTTTATTCAATATTTTATTCCATTGAAAAGGAAACTTGAATTGAAGTCGAATATTACAATGTTAATACAGTTACTTTCCAGTACTGAAAAATAGTGAAATTCAAGTTAAATAGATAGTGCAATTCAAGCTATATAAATCAAGCCTTTGATAAGAGTGCAAATAAAGTTGATAGGATAATACAATTCAAGTTAAATTTTTATTAATTATTATAAACTCAAAACAAACAAAATGTTTTAAAATTTTTATTTTACAAACCTACAATACTAAGGATTATAAAAATTAATTTCTTAAAGCAAAATTTAACATATTAGTGTTACTTTTTATGTTTATTGGGATATGTATCCCGCTGGAGCATCAATATTCTGGTTATTCCTGATTACAAGCATATTCAGCGATATCTTCGATGAGTTTAAAAAGAAGTGACTATTACGTTGTTGTAATGAACATTCTTTGTTAACATTATACAGTGTATTAAAATAAATATTGGTAAATTTTATAATTTATTTTTCTTATTTTTTCTTCTACACAAATTTTATTTTGAATTTTTTTGACAACAGAAAAAAGTTCGAAGAATTTAAAGTAAATTCAAACTTGAAAAATACTTAAGAAATGGGTTGGAATTACAATTGAATTCAAATAAAATTCTAAGTACTTCAATTTTAATTATTTGAGTGCTTATTGGGTTTAATTAATTAAAAAAATTTCTTTGAAACCCACACGAACACTTTAAATTCTACCCCCTAGTCTACAAGGCATTTTTAAATTCTGAATTCAAAAAATAGTTTTATTTTAATTTGTGAAAACAAAAAAATATTTTTCAACATTTTTGAGTTTTAAATATATTTAACATATACTGTTTCAAATTGATTTTTATACCGGTCACATACATATATGAGGGGTACATATAATTGTTTTTCAACAAAATTTCAATGGGTATAGATAGTCTAGTTATAGATTACAAATCTTGAAGCCATAGTTCGTATCCTCATAGAATAGAAAAATAAGTTTGACAAGTAAATCTGAATATGTGAGATGTTTCTTCTTAAATATTATTACTTAACTGTAAAATTTTAGGTTTTTAATTGTAGATAATAAGATGGCATATCATATTTGGTGGAATTGTATCTTAGAGTCTTAAAAATTTTGAACATTTTAAAAAAACTAATTCAAGTTTAAAATATCTAATTCTAAGGTATCTTTACAAAAAAAAATAAAAAAATTATTGATAGAAAACTGAAAAGAAATTTATAATTGTGCATATCTCTTCTTTATTCATCCCTTCAACATAGATGGTCTGAGTCATATGCCCAAGGAGTTTTCGGAGACTGTTTTTGTTACAAATTTTCAATGTCAGGACATTAAGCATTATTAACACCAATTAACAAATATTAAGTATATTATGGAAAACAATTTATTAAATGAGTTTCAATTTGGCTTTCGAAAGGGTTGTGGCACTGAGGAGGCTATTGTAAATGTGCAAAATTATATTTTTAAGGGATTAGATGAAGGTCATAGTGATGTTGCTGGAATACTTTATGATCTAACGAAGGCGTTTGATCTTATAGATCATGAAATATTGCTGCAGAAGCTTAAATACTGTGGTATTCATGGAAATGAATATTTGCTTCTAGAGAGCTACTTAACAAATGGAAGACAATTTGTTCAAGTTAAAGAAAATAAGAGTAATCTGTAGAATGTCGTACATGGAGTTTCTCAGGAAAGTTTTCTAGGCCCTTTGTTGTTTTCAATACACATCAATGATTTAAAAAATTTAAACTTAACAGGGAAAATTTTTATATTTGCTGATGATATTAGTATATTTTATAATTATAAACATTAATCTGCATTAAAGCCGTATATGGAAAGAAATGCTTCATTAGTTTCGAAATATCTTGGTATTAATAAGCTTTTATAAATCCTGCAAAGAAGAAACTTATAAGGTTTAAACCACACTTTGATAGATGGATTTTTGTTGATGGAAATGAAGTTCAGGAGGTTTCATCTGTTGAATATTTGGGTATATGTTTGCAGGGAAATCTTATGTAGGATCAGCATATTAGGAATCTTAAGGTAAAACTTGCTCCTGCCTTAGGTTTAATATATAAGTTTAGAAACATTTTTAATTTATCAAAAGTCATTGTAATTACCTTGCATTGATATATGGATTCAAAAAACTACAGAGTTTAAATCGCTTCAGAGAATGCAGAACAAAGCATTAAAAAGTGTAGCTAACTTGCCCAGCCCGTTTCCAACTGTTATTTTATTAAGGGACGTTTCTCCCACTGTTTTGCCAATTTACGGACTCTATAAGTTTCAGTTATTACTGTACATGTTTAAATGTCTTAATTGTATTGGGCATCATACCATACAATTCACACGGAATCAATATACCTTCAACACAAGAAATCGTGACAATTTAAAAACAATTTTTTGCCAATCTAAAACAACTAAGCAACAAGTTGAACACTCTGGTTGTAGAGAATATAATAACTTGCCACATAATATTTATCAAACCTATCACAGTTTAAACCTTATTTAAAAATTTTTTTATCTCAAAATGTTGATGAGCTTCTGATATAATGTTTATTGCTATATTTGACATACACGTTAAAATTGTAAATTATTATTTATTATAAATATTTTTTTAATACTTTTGTTAAAATTTTGCCAACAAGCCTCCATAATGCCAATCTGGGGCTGAGGTGAAATTGTAATATTGTTTATTTTATAATAAAATTTGGAAAAAAAATTTATAGATTAAAGCAAAAATTTTGATAAGAGATAATTCCAATATGTATATATATTTATGATATATGGATTTTGTGAAAGATATGAAAGATTCGGCCCAACCCTTCCACTTGTTTTCTAACAGTTTCATCAATTATTACCCATCTGTTTTCATCATTTACTTGTATTTTGGTATTCGAGTGGCCACTTAAATACAAAAATTATTAAAAATATTTAATAAACACTAAATATATTTAAATTTGCCATTATAAATACTTTCCACTTTACCCCAAAGTTTTCCATTTTTTAAAGGTTTATTTGAAAAAAACGCAGAAAAATAATACTAAAAGATAAATAATTCTTATTATTTTTACGCAAAACGTTAGACAATCCACTATCAGAAAAATGACTCTTTCTAGTATTCTCAAGATGTTCTTTCTAGTATTCTCAAGATGTTAGATTTTTGATCTACCTATTCTACATTTCTTACTAACTAAAATGTCGAAAAAGTCACTTAAAAGTTTAGTTTTTGGATAAATATAAAGTTACTAAAAACTGTCTCCCATTAGTGTTCTCAAGATGTTATTTTCCTGATAGTAAAAAATTTTACAAAAACAAATAATATTAATTTCGATTTTCGACCTTCTGAAAGTAAAAAACCATTACAATGTTTTTAAATTAAAAACAAAAAATGTGAAGAAGACAATGGTACTTAGTTGATGTATTACTTTCAAAGGCAAGCAATCGAATCTGCCGTAAAAATTCTGCTTGTCCACCACGTTTTGACACAATTCTTTTTTCGAACAAAATTTTTTAACTTTTAATCGCCTGGCTGGATTTACATAAGTTTTCACATACAAGTAGCAGAGGAGCGTATAATTTTTAATTTGGATGGAGGCTCAAAATAGGTTACCTCTGACATAGAAAATATTTCATCGCTTGTCAATTTTTTGTTTCCCATCCGATTTAAAATATTTTACACCTTACTAAACTTTAAAGTAGTGTAAATTATCTTCTATAAAATATATTGACTTAAATTTTTATCTACATAATGAAAAATTATGTTAGAAAAGTAACGTAATTTATTTGAGAAAGAAATATGGCGTTTGGAGAAAATATAAATATCATATCTATAATAAAATCTTTGTTAGTTAGGATATCTTAACGAATTTTTCGTTGATTATTTAAAATGATAAATTGTAAAAAACTTTAAGATTTTTGTTGAAGAAATCCCACATTTCACAAAAGCCTGAAAATCCCAAAAATAGGATTTTTTACATTTTCGCCTATAAAGTTAAATTTTTCTGGAGATTACGATTCAAACCTCTTAAAAACATATTATGGATTCCTATATTGCAAGAAGGCCTATCTCGTATGCTATGTCATTTGTCGAGTGATTTTTCATTGTAGCAGAGTGTATTATTTCCTAAATATGAAAATTTTAAGTATAGGTTTGTTATGGTATGGTTTGTTGTGGTAAATTTCCTATATCCCCGTGGATTCGCGCATGATTTCAATACCTATATTTTTATCAGCAATTTTGTGTAATTTTATATTTAAAAATTCTTCTCTTAAATTGAATATTTAAAGCCAGATTTTCCTAAGCACAACTAAAACCTATTTTGAATAACCATAAGTGACTAATTCGTCAAACTGCAATACAGTTTTGCCCGAGCAATGACTCTTCTTCGATAGGAAAATAACTTATTTTTCTTTTACTATTTTAAAAGAAATATGGATACTATTTAGTCAAAGTTTGGATAGTAATATTGATAGTATTAAGTTAGAATTTCGACAGAAATAGCGACTTATTCTGTTCCTCAAAATGACTCCAATTTGACACATAAAAAAAAGCACTTAAGAGTGTCATTAAAAAAGTATTAAAACTGCTGCACATTTCTTCCCGCATGGTGACTCCTCTTGGATAAGAAAATGATATCATATTCGACTGTTAATAACAACTTGAGGTTACTCTTTAGTGCAAATTTGGATAGAAAATGTTGGCAGGATATATATATATATATATATATATATATAACAGTTGTATTGGAGGGTTAAAAACATTACTGTTAGGTATTTTATTGAAGTTAATTTAAAGTATGCTCACCTTTATCCCAATCTCCCCTATACATTTGTTAAAAGATTTATTTTTATTTTAAGTTAAAAATAAATTTTGTTTTTATATAGATCTTGATAAAGATGAACAATAACAAATAAATAACATAAAATTTTGCCCACATAAAAATAATAATACAATTAGTACGGTTCGGTAGATATTTATGTGAGAGACAAAAACCTGATTCAATTATCAAAAATCTAATTCATGCAACAACAGAATACATGTAGCCACATATAAAATTGAAAATTTAGTTCGAATTGCCTCTCACATAAACTTCTAATTGTATTCTATGAATAACGTTATGTACTAGATAAAATTGTTGATACAATGTCGAAATTGAACGTACTACCAAAACGTGCTTTAACGATTTCTGGCTGAATGACAGCAAATATTTATAAATTAAAGAAAAATATTTATGTATCTATACAAAAAAAAGGGAAATGTTAAATTTAAAGGTATTTTAAAAGTATTAGGATGTTAAGAAAATAACTTTCAAAATAAATAGACATTTGTACATATTAATATAAAAACACAGTGGGGCAAAAATGAAATTTTTAGGAAAAAAAGTCTTTAACTTTAATCGGCTGGTTGCATTTACACAGGAGTAACACAGGAGTGTACAATTTTAAGCTTGAAAGTGGGGCTCCATATATCCCTCAGAATTTGCTTTCTTATCCAATTTCTAGTACTTTTACATCTTCTTAAAGCTCTCGGTAAGGCCTATGAATGCATATGTTATTATCTCTTATAGTTTTCAAGTTTGAAATTTCAACTATTTCAAAATTGCAAAATCTTGGTCTAGTTTTTCAATATATAGCCAAATATTATTGTCCGATTTTATAAAATTCTAAAAAACATTGAAGTCAATATCTTTTATAGAAACAAAACTTCGCTACTTTAAAGTTTAATTTGTCACAAAAAACTCCAAAAACATTGTTCTATTGGGCTGTTAAAAAGTCATAACCAAGGACCGCAAGTTCATGCAAATGCGTGTTTTTTTTTTTTGCCTTTACTCCTAGAACAGTTTAAAGTAAATATCTTTGCGAATCAGAAAATCTGCTTTGAAATAGCATCGCTTTGTTAGTACATATTTTTGCATATTTCGTTTAAAATGCATGTTTTTGCATAGTTTGCAATAAAACCATATTTTTGTGATATATTTTGTGAAAAATTTCAATTTAAAATAATTTTTTGGATAGAAGAAAAAAATTATTCTGTGGCCTTTTGATAAAGAACTTAAATTTATTTTTCAAAATTTTAAAATATTGTAAAATACTTTAGAAGAGTTAATTTTTGAAAACTAACAATCACATAAGGATTGTAAACGATGTGTCATCAAAGTTATTCAGTTATGATGTCAAAATTCCACAGAATAAATAATTTTTTCTCTTATTTATTAAATCTTTTAATATAAATATATTGCAAATTCAACATTGAAGATGAGAATTGTCTATTAAGAACATATTTACTCTTAATAAAAATGTCAAATACATACATATAGAATATAAAGAAAGTTTTAAAACAGATGGAGAAGTAATGTCCTGTAAAATATTAAATAATCTAATGAAATTTTTGACAAGCCTATTGACAAAAAGGTCAGCACTTAGATATATAAATACAGTCTCTACGGTAAATTTTCCAATCATACATTTGAGGACAGAAAAAGATTATTTAATACCGAGTTATGCATAGATATATATATGTATCAATATGAATGTGGCCAAACCATTTAAATCGGTTGAATAGTTCTCTAGATATACAATAACAAATATTCATTTTGTATAGCGGCTACTACCCCCTATAAAGCTACCCTACCTATTATATCAATTGTGGAACTTGACAAGAAAATAATTCATACAAAATCTCGAGACTTTCATTGTAATAAGATTTATCTTGTCTGGAGGCTAACACTTCCCCTAGAGCTGGCCACACTATTTTTTTTTTTTTTATCAGTTAAGATTCTTGATAAGGAAACTACTCCCACTCTATTTTTAAACTTTTGCTTGCTCTAACAGTTTTTCATATAAGCGATAAATAATTTTTACTAAAATAATAATTATTATTTTGTTTGTATGGGCTTAGATCCCAAATAAAGTAGCCTATTTGAATTATGTTGGTTTTTTAAATTACTAACTAGTTTCAAAACTTTAAAAATCAAACATTAAGTGGTAATTAAATGTATTTTTTACACTGCAAAATCCTCTTTATTGTTATTTTATTTATACACATTAAATATTTTAAATGTGTAAAATCCTCTATTTCTCTTTAAAATTACTAATATTGTAAAATTTTAACAACAAATTACATGTAAGATTAATTGTTTTGAATATATCCCCTCGGTATACATATATATATTCCATTTTTTTCTTTTTAATTTAGTTCTCTTTAACAAAAATATCCTAACAACAGTCACCAATTCAAACAAACAAACAAACAATTCAGTCATATTATATTAGTATAAGTTTCTGTAGCAAATATTTATGGAAAATAAATCTCTTTAAATAAATTTATATAGATTTTATTTATGCAGTCACTTGTAGCACATGTCCTGCATGAAAAACACACTCTTATATATATATATATACACTAGACAAAAACGAATAAATTTTACAAATTGAAACCATTTACTATGACAACAGGTAAATATTTATATATTGATGTTTTCACACAAATTTATGCATACATATATATTTAGAGATTATTTAAACCAATAGATAAACAATCTATGAGAATAAAAGAATATGTATTGTATAATAAATATTTGTAGTATTATCAACAAGTTAAATAATGATATTTTTTTTTTTTTTGTTAAACAAATACAATGACAATCTCTTACATAGGACCGTATAATGATGAAACATTTAACCCAGTTAACAATAAATTTAAAATAAAGCAGATATTATAGAAAGTAATAGGCTTAAAACAAGATAATACTTTGGGAAAAAATAAATATAATTATACGTATTTAAAATGCAGCTATTCAATTATAAATAGAAAAGGGAAATAAATAGATTAAAAGACGAGAGATTTATTGATTTATTTGAATTTTGTTAAGGGTTTTTGTATCATTTGCATGCTCTGATACAAAAAAAACAGACAATTTTGGTAACAGAATCATTGCACAGTGAGGCAGAATCGAAATTTTTTGGAAATAAATCTTTAACTTCTAATGGACATGCTGTGTTTATATACAATTTAACACCGTCGTATCAGCAGAGTATGCTATTTAATGTTTAGAAAAGGAACCCCACAGACCCCTTGGGAGTGGAGCTAAGGGAGCTCAAAGTAGGATATATCTGACATATAAAATTTTTTACCGCTAGCTAAAGCTTTTGATCTTCGAAAGACAGGAATGTACTATTTATCTCTTATAGTTTTCGAGTTATTTGCATTCGAAAAATTTTGCAATATTTTTGTCCAGTTTTAAAATTTAAAGTAGCGAAGTCTTGGTCCTATAAAAGTTTTTTTTTTATATAATTAAGATTTACGTCAGCTAGACAAACGAATTTTTTGATTTTTGGAATTAAAATAAAATTTGTGTAAAAACTTGGTTTTTGGAGAAACTATAAATATTTTATCTGTAATAAAATTTTCGATGATTGTTGACTTTATCATTTAAAATAATAAAATGCAACAAAATTTAAGAATTTGGTAAAAGGAATCTCACAATTCCCCAAAAAACTGTCGAAAATACCAAAAATTAGATTTTTTCATTTTGCCCATAAAGTAAACATTTATTGCAGATTTGGAAATAGCCATTGGCACACTCTTTAGAACACATAAGAGTTTACGAAACTGCATTTGGTTTGCAGAACCAGCCTTTGGACTTTTAGAACAATAGGTCAAAATTTTTATATAAAATAGGTCAATACAAATCCTATTTGTACTTAGTCCTACTGGATATTCGGGCTTATTTTTAATTCTTAAATCTTCTCTGTGAAGATACTTTTAATATTACTATATGTTCTTAAAAAAAATTTATTTTGGAGAAAAAAGAATGGAGATACTATTTCGGCAAAAAGAAAAAAACACAAAATATCAAAATTTTTTTAATTTTAAATTTAATTTTTTTTTTTTTTATTTCTTAGATTCAGAAGAAATAATGACTTCTAATTTTTTTTCATTCGATAAATAATTTTTTCCTTTAACCAATAGTGTTAAAAGCTGATACAAATCTGATAAAAATGTTGGGAGATATATATATATCAACCAAGATTTTGCGAAATAAAAAAAGTTAAAATTTCAAATGAAAATTATTTTAAAACTATAGAAGATAAATAGCACATGTAAGCATTAGTATTTATACAAAAATTCATAGGTATATCTCCATTGGTTTTCATGACATTTATTTTTGTCTCCCTAAAATGCTGAAATCTTACTATAGAACGCTGGTGAGTCGGGAAATACAGTTTTTGTGTGTCATAAAAAATGCAAAAAGATTTTGGTAGCTGAAGAAAAAGTTGTTATACAGATTGTAGTATTGCAGACATAATAATAGGAATTTTAAGAGTAAATATCTACATCTCTGTATAGAATGTGACTCATTCCTTAAATTTCTCTGTATCTTTTATAAGAAAAGTAAAAAAAAAAGTTGGCCTAAAAACTCAAGAGGTAAAAAAAGGAATGCTAGAAAAAATGTGAAAGCAAAAGAGAGAACGAAAATTACTGAGATTAATTTTTTTCAAAAATATGAATGCTGCCTAGAAATGATGAAAAGTACGTACTACCATACCTTTTACAATATCCTAAATGATTCCTTCCTATCATAAGAACACATTACAAATTTTTATATTTCTAGCCTGATCTCTCTTCTCATTATTACAAGAAAGAAAGTAACTGAATGGTATCAAACAAATGGCACTGTTATGTACCAAAAGAGGCCAATCCACTATACTGCCCAGAACTCTGTCCGTTTTAAATGTATTGAGTCATAGTAAAAAAAGATTTAATGAATACTTAAAGCTGACTAAAGAATTTAGAAGAAGTTCACGATTAAATTTCGTTACTGTGCTATCATTATCTGTGACAACAGCTGAAACCTTGGGAAAAGAAACGTGCTACTCGTTGAAAATATCTTTAAGTTTCTCAAATATGTATGAAATTCTGTTAATTTAAAACCGTCTAGCTTTTCGCTTAGAAGTTCAAGCTTCTCCAAAAGTGTATCTAACACCTACACATGATTTATTTTTCATCGTTTCCGTCCATATATCATAAGTGATGCAAAAACTTTTATTTACGTATGCTTTGAAAAAGTTGCTCATAACCTCATTTTTGTCATCAATCCTGGTCTTAATTGTTTCTCGATTTGACACTTTATACAATAGGCAAACTTTTTTCATTAGCCGCAAAAAACCTTTACCATCTACTGTAGCAGAAGTTTTATTTGCAACCATTATAAAACTCGCAATAGCTTCAGTTATTTTTTTTTTTTTCTTTTTTTTTCTCCATCTTGAGTGGTCATATTTTTGATAAAGTCATCTACATTTGGTTGCGTTGATTTTTTGAGACTGACAGAAACAATAACTGATGGCGTATTACCAACGGAACTTTGTTGCGAGATAATTTTTTTACACTAACTGTCGAAGCAACAAAACCAATTGTTTCTACTTCCATATAATCAGGAATGATGCTGACAATTTTAACTTTCCTGCTTAGCGCGTCTGTTTCTCCCAATTACAGCGAATACTACCTATCAAAATGACCATAAAGATTACTCGTATTTCTTGAAGTTTTAAGGGTTTTGTTAAATATTTTGCAGGCAGCTTCTTTATACCTAGTTTTGTTAAAGTAATCCCAAAGTTTACTCTTCAATTTATTGATTGGCATTGTTTTCTACAAATATTAGAAAATATTTGTAAATATGCTTGAAAATTAAAAAATATAATCAAAAAAGTAGGAAAGTTACATTCGGTTAAGACCGACCATATGATAAACCACACCATTGTGTATGTTCTTTAAAATTCGTGGACTGGTCTTATATTAGACATGTGGCATTACGTTAATACTAACATTTATATGAATTTATAAACTTTAGGGTGATTCCCGAAAGTTTGCTTATATGGGAGCTATGGTAAATTATGGAGCGAACATCATAAAATTTTTCAGTGTGATTTATACTTATATAAATCTTATTTGTGTCGAATATAATGATTTATGCACGTTAAAGTGATTTTTAGAAGAGGGTCAATTATGAACCGATTGGCACAAAGAATAACACACAAAACTTTCTTACACCGAATTTTATTAAAATATTGATATACTTAAGACATTTAAGATCGTTAAACTCCTATTATGGAAGAACATTTGTACGGGGGCTAGGTGAAATAATTGACCGATCATAGCCAATTTCAACAGGCTTCGTGCTTATGTCATGAAAGTCCTACGCGCCAAATTTTATTGAATTATCTTCAAAATTGCGACCTGTACTTTGTGCACAAAGTTTACATGGACAGACAGCTGTCCAGCCAGCCAGACGGATGGATATCGTTAGATGGACTAAAAAGTGATTCTGCTTCAGTTGGTATACTTTAAGTTGGGTGCTGATTACTACAACTGCAATAAAAAAAAAACACGACAAAAAAAGACCGATCTACACTATTGCGTACGAGCATAAAAATTCGCGAAGGGGACTTATATTACACCTGTGATCAATTTTACTAAATGTAAAATAAAATATACAAATACGGAATAATGCATTGATACTAACATCTAGATGATTTTATGCACCTTAGGGCGATTCCTGGAGGTGGGTTTACATGGGAGCTATGGTAAATTATGGACCGATTCTCATAAAATTTGTCAATGTTGTTTCTACTTACATAAAACTTATTTGTGTCGAATATTGACTTGATACTAATATTCGTATGAGATTTATGCACGTTAAAGTGATTTTCGGAAAAGGGGTTTATATGGGAGTTATGGCCAAATGTGGACCGATCTTTATAAAATTTGGTACAAAGACATATACTTGTACAGAATTTCTTTGCACCGAAGTTTAGTAAAATATTCTTACTATTAAGGCATTTTTGAGTGTTTAAACTCTATTCCGGGGGGACATTTGTATGAGGGCTAAGTGAAATAATGGACCGATCACAACCAATTTCAATAGGTTTCGTCCTTGTAGCATAAAAGTCCCACATACCAAAATCCATTGAATTATCTTTAAAATTGCAACCCGTATTTTGTGCACAAGGTTTTCATTGACAACCAGCCAGACCGACGGACGGACATTATTACATCGTTTTAGAAAAAGATTCTGAGTTGATTGGTATACTTTAAGGTGAGTGTTGGATAACTTTTTCTATGCGTTCAAACATCAGCACAAACGCATAATTCCCCAACCATATATGGAGTTGTAGGATATAAAATTTAAAACATTTAAAGTAATAAAAGCAGTGAAACCATAAAAACGCGTGTTTTGAGTCAGCAGATCACACACAGATGTATCGCCAATGTATCGTCAAACAAAAGATCGATGTTGGTATCGATGTTTATTAACGATAAGTCGTCGATGTTTTTGTAACACCAATGTATCGTTTACATCCCTAGTTAAAAATTTCGATTTGTAGTAAGAAATTATGAAGTTTTAGAATCAAATTGATTGATCTTTATTAATGGCATTTTTCAAATATGTTATAGAGGAGGTATTATCCTTTCAACTTGCCCGAATAGCTTCAGTTAATATTGTAAAAAGCTATGTATGTAAATTAACATATGAATCTTTTTGATAGTACCTGAACTAATTAGATTGGTAAGCAAAATAAAAGATCAATAAAGTTTTTATGTTATAAATTAGGATTCACAATAAAGCTTTTGATACAGTTGAAAGATAAATTTTAGTTTTGCTTTATTTTATATCGTTAAAATATTAATACAATTAATAATATTGAAAAAAGAAATTTTACTTTCAAAATTACAAATATTTTTATGTTTTTTTAAGAACATATTTACGAGTTTTTAGAGCATATCTTTCGTTTTTTATTACATAATTAATGCGCATAAAACAATTTCTTTGTGGATTCCTAATTTTTAGCATTTTTATATTCACAACTAATTCCTTAATTATGCTATTAAATTCGTCAACCATAACAATAGTATTTCTCATAAAACACTTTTATTTCATTTAATTGCAACACTTAAATTAAAGTAACTAAACCAAATTTGTTGCCACTTGGAAAAAAATCACTAATAATATTTCGATTAGGAAATTACTCTATCATATGTCTTTTGTAATGACAAAATTGTCTTTAAAATACTTTTTCATTTTTATTGTTCATTGTATTGCCAAAGTCAGCACAAAAGCAATTCTAATTTTATAGTTGAAATATGGAATATTTTTCTTTGATTTGCTTACATTTTTTTTCTCTCTAGAAATAAAATCATTACAATAATTGGATTTTCGTTTGTTTAAGTTTTATATATGATTTTATTTATATGGCAGACATAGTCTATGAATGAGAGTAATATAACACTAGAATGAAATATTTTTGCCTGAATTCTATGGAACAATAAAATTGTTGTAATAAAATCACGTAATACCTACAAATGAACGTATATTTATTTATATTCTAACATTTTTTTTTTTTTAATATAGACAGTATACGAGTTTAGATTGAAGCATTAATAAATTAAAACAAAAGGTATGAAAAATTGAATCAACTTACATAAGCAGAATGAAAAATGTAGATAAACCATTTTAAAACTATAAATTGATTTAAGGGTATTCAAAACATTAAATTTAGTTGAATTTTAAATTTTTTATAGTTTCATGCGCGCTTGATTATTACACCGTACAACAACACGAACCAAAAGTTTGTTTCACACATATATGTGAAAATATAGACCAAATAACTGCGATTTTAGTTTTTCATTTCGTGTTCGCTTTTCGTTTTTAAAGGACTTCAAAGTATTGAAGGATGCAAGAGGTTAATTTTTTATTTTACAACTATATAATTAATATTATATAGTGATATGGAAAGTTTTGGCATTATAACTCACATTGGGGCAGAATAAAAATTTTTTGGAAAAAAATCTGTAACTTCTAATCGGCTGGTTGGATTTATATAAAGTTTCATATAGGCATAACAGAGTTGTAAGGAGGGCCCTTACAAACATCTTGAAGGATATGTGCAAGAGCGGAGCTATTGGAGTTCTATAATATAGAAAATTATTAACCTCTTCACACTGGTCAAAATATCCTTTTTTTTCTTTTTGTAGAAATTCCAAAATAATAATTTAATGGGTTTTACAATTGGTTACAGATCAAGTAGTCAAGAATATATTAATAAAAAATATAATTTGGCAATGTTGACAGTCTGACAAAGTTTAATATTATTTTTGATATTTTTATTAAAATGGAGCTAGAATTATAAAAGCTGTATCGCAATAGATAAGTATATAAAAATGCTGAATAATATAAATTGCAGCCTAGGAGATGTTTTTAAGATCTTTATTTTAAATTCTATACAAGTCGTGTATTTGTCGATATTTTTGAGTCATATGGGCTATTTGTCAAGGTAATCTATAACATTGAAAGGCGAAAAGTTATGTTCGAGAATATATCCTAATACTAGAAACTTGCAAAAGTGAACTTTATATAGCAATTTAGATAGCGCCAGCATTTATCGGCAAATTATTGCAATCGTCAATTATCTTTCAGTACAATTTTGGTAAACCTAAGCGGAAATACTTTGGTTTTCACAAATAATTTGGAGAAAATATTAAGTTCTAACCTATTGGGTAGTTTCAACAATCATTAAAAATCTAAAAGATTTCAAAATACTTAAATTAAAATAAAATAATAATACAAAAAAAAGCAAACTGCTTGTTTATCATAATTAAAAAAAAATATAATGTATTACAGAGGTTTAAGCAAAAACACTTAAAATCGGCTTTAGTAAATATTATTGTTAATTTTAGATAAAATGACTTCAATACAACCTCAAAGAGGCACTAACAATAGGTTTTGAATTTATGCCAGAAAAAGAGGATTTTTGACCAGTGTGCGCTTGTAAAATTTTACTTTCTTATCCGATTTCAAACATTTTTACATCTTCTTAAAGCTCTCAATAATTTCATTAAGATATCTTAATGAAATTTTCAACTATTAATGACTTTATCATTTGAAATGGTAAAGTGCAGACAATTTATTTATTAATTTATTTGATTTTTTCCCATAAAGTCCACATTTATTTAAAACAAAGTGGACATATTTTCGGCAAAAAAAGCATAATTTTTGCAATTTTCAATTTCAAAATAGTTTATTTTTGGACTCAAAAGAGACATCGATTTCTAGTATTAGGATATATATTTGAAAAAACTGGACCATTATTTCGTAAAACTAAGATAGTTGAAATTTCAAATGTAAATAACTTATAAAAAGATGTAAAAATATTTGAAATCGCTTAAGAAACAAAAATTTTGGCAAGCGATGAAACATTTTCCATGTCAAAGGTACCCTATTTTGAGCTCTAAGAGCTCCGTTCCTGAGGGGTATATAAGGCACTCCTTCCAAACTCAGAACACTGCTCTGCTATGCCTCGGTGAAAATTTATGTACATCCAACCAGTCAATTAGAAATTATAGATTTATTTTCGAAACATTTCGATTCCGCCCATTGGGACATATATACATATATATATATAACTTAGTTAAAATAATCCAAATAAAATTTGAAAAAAAGTCCTTAAAATATTTCATCCTTCAATATCCTTGAAAGTTTCCAACAAATAATATCCAAAATAATATATGTTAAAAATACCACACGTAGAGAAAAAAATGGTTATAGCATTATCACTACGACAATATTATGTTCTCATTGTTAGTTTTCTTGAATTTTAATAACTCTGTGTTCATGATAACCATATTTTTGTTTAAATTTTGTCATTTAATATTTACACTCAATAAAAATTTTAACATGGTTGACTACAAATAAACAAAATTTTATTAATGACAAATATCATTACTTCTATAATCATTAAATATTTGCAGTATTTTTTATTTTTTTATATTATTTTTTTTTTTTACTAATGAACACTTTTTTCTATTATATATAAAAAGTATATAAAAATTAAAATTTTTTATTAATATGTTTCATTTTATAATACGTTTCATTTATATGACAAAACGAAATAATAATATAATAAAATTGGATAAAGATATTATAACATGGGATAATAATATGATACAATGGAATAATATGGAGAATGGCATAATAATATTATAAAATTTAATCACAATATGACAATGTGGTATACTAATATAATAAGATAGCATAATAATATAATAACATAAAATCATAATCTAATAGAATGGAGTAACATTGTTCAATTATATGTAAAACTACAATCATAACATGAAAAAATAACCATAACTCAAAAGTTATTTTTAATTATAACAATTACAAATATTTTTCAATTTCGGGCCCTTGATATATATTTAAAGACTTTCGTATAAGATGGCAACTTTATATATACCATTCATTTTAAGTGAAGGGTATAAAAGCATAAAAGACATCAATAAATGCAGATTTATTTAAAACAATTTACTTTTTGTTGCTTCTTTATTCTTTTTTTACAATAAATACTTCAAAAAACTTAATTATTTAATTTTTCAATATCTAATGAAATTTTATTTTTTTTTTTTTTCTATTAAAAATATTACTGTTATCATAATTATTGGAATTTGTAATTGTATAAATACTGCTATTATTTATGTATTCGTTCATTGCTGTTTAATTAAAATTTGAGATTTAATATGACAGATTTTTTTTAACGATTGACAGAATGAAATCACAACAATTATTACTTATAATCATTTCTATTTTTTGCTGTTATCATATGTTCCAATCATAATATGTTACTCTTACATTGTGGTCACTACAACTGTATTTTTTCTCTGCCTTATCCAGCTTCAAGTACCAATATTTTATGATCTTAACCTTATTACTTTAATCCACACTTCGATTTGAAAATTATTTCTACGGAAAAATGTGCGAACTTAATTTTCAGTTTAGTTGGACATCGAGCATGCAAAACCAATATAACCATTTTTGAAGCCATAGTATTAAATTTTTAAGTAATTTTTACCTTATGTATAATATGACAACATTATTTGGTTGACTATAAAATATATTTGAAAGTTAAAACGAAGTTCAGTGTTTATATTTATTTAACTTTAAATTCATTACTTATAACCTTAATCTGAAAAAAAGCAATATGCTATGATTTCTGTACTATATTTAATATCATTTTGTGAGTAATTAACAAGAAAACTATGATCATATAAGGACGAATCCTTGTTTCAAATTCAAACTGCGGTTTATACACTTATACAAATATTATTTATGTCAAATTTAGTTTAAAATCCAGCGTTTTTATGAAATTAGTGATTTTTTGGAATGAATCTTGTATGGAAAATATGTTCAATTATGAACCGATCCTTTGGAAATTTGGTAATATTATTTATAGTTATATAGATTTTAATTATTGCAAATATAATCACAAAATAAATTATTTATATGCCATTTATGCGCCTTAAAGTGACATTCTGGAATTGTTGTATAAAAGATATGGTCAATTATTGATCGATCTTTACGAAATTTGATAGCATGATTTATATTCAAATACAAAATAATCGTTCCAAATTTTATTTCGATACTAACATTTTTATGGTATTTATAGACGTAAAGTATTTCACGAGAGGAGTCCTCATATGGAAAATTTGGCTAAATATGTACCCAACAACCTCTAGAAATTTTAATGTACGAAACATATCGTTCATTTAAGATAATTATGATCACTAAAGCGATTTTCAAAAATGTCCTTCAAGATTTTCAAATAAATAATTCTGAAATTATAATAACTTTAAACATATCGCAATATGTTTTGTTTGACGTTTGTCTTGAAGGACATTTTTGACATTATAAGGCACTGAGAAGTTTAAGGAAATAATTTTAATGGAGTTTCTAAATCCTATTCTATCATTTGTTGCTCGTATTAAAGCTATTGATCAAGTGACATATTTTAAAATACTATTTATTATTTTTGAAATTTAAAAGCCTTTTAAAAAGATTTTCGAACACGAAAAGAAAAACCGAGTACATAGTCCTATTTGCTTTCATATTTATATGGTTTCATTCATGTGTAAAAAATGCTGTTGTACGGTTTTATACAATACTGTAATACTACGTTTACACCAAAATAAAGACAATAGGTTTTTGTGAAAACTAAATTTCTTAAACTAATTCATTTATATACCTGTTGTCACCCCTACGTAGTTTTTGTTGAAGTGAAGAATTTTTGATTTATTTGTTTTATAAGGATAAAACTTCTTTTTATTTTTTAAAAGCTTTTTAGCAATATTTTAAATATAATTGATTTATTTTTTTTTTTTTTTTTTAAATCAAATGAATTTATTCAAAAAATAATAGAACTTGAATTTTTCTGTCCTACATGAAAGCTTACTATTGTGAAATCAGTTGAACGGGATGTTTCATAATTAAGTATTTTAGCAGTTTTTATGTAGTTTTTCATAAAAACTAGTTGAAAATGGTTTTTTATTTGTATGAAAAAACTAGAAATTGCTTATAGTTTTTTAAATTTAAAAACGAATGAAGCCAAAAAATATCAGTTTTTGTTTGGTGTAAACTACATAAAAAATTTAAAATCTATGCATGATGATATATTTTATATTTTCCCAATTTTTCATTTAGCCCTCGTAATTCATATACTTTTATTTTCTCTGAAATAACATCACTATGTATAGACATATATTAAAATATAAAATTACATTTTTACGATAAATTACTTTCTTAAATAAAGGTTATAACTAAAATTCATAAAAAAGTAATACTAATTTATCTGGCGCATAGCAGACGTCACATACATGCCGAAGTGACCATAAATTTATTACCTGTTCAAAACATTTTTCATTGTTACATTCAATTTATTTTCAAACATAAAAAAAATTTCTACTTAAAAAAATATGTTATTTTATTATTATATCCTTCACATAAAATGAAGGGTATATATGAATTTGTCATTTTATACGAAAGTCTTTAAATATATATCCAGGGCCTCAAATTGGAAAGTTTTCATGAATATTATGATAAAAAATGTATGTATGTATGTATGTTGAAATGGATGTATATATGTATGTTGAAATGGATTCTTTGAAGCCCATAGTCCAATAAGTTCATTTCTCTTTCAACATATATGTATCATATAGTCCCGAAAATTTTGGTATTGAAATTCAGCGAAATCCGTTTAGGAATGGTGGAGTTATAAACAATTTTCTAGAACAGCGTCAAAAATTTTTCCAATTTTCTTTTTCCAAATTTAGTAATATTTTTTATTTCACTCATAATAATATATAAATGTTTTTCTATTGGAAAGTTGTGAAACTGAATAATCTAGAGAAAATATTCTAGACTACAAACCGTTTAGCCAGAGTTCGTATCCCCGGAACTCTTTATAAATTTCTGTTTTTCCTAAAAGAAATGTATAAAAATTTTCATTATTAAAAAAGATTAATTTGACAAGAATTTCAACATTCCGATGTAGCATACCACTTGGGTTTATGACTAAAAGACTTTAGGTCCTGAGTTCGATCCTTGGCCAAGACTTCGAAATATTGTTTTATAATTTATATTCAAATAAAAAGTAAAATTTTAAAATGTCAGATTAAGAAACTGTCTAATATATTTTTAATTAATTAAGAATGTTTTTTTGAAATTTATTAAATAAAAATTATATTTTTATTCGAAAACAAAACGAACACTTTAAAACTCCTAGCTTTGAATTCTTACCCGCTGGCGACACGGCATTTTGAAATTCTAAATTCAAAAAATAGTTTTGCTTTAATTTGTGTAAAAAAAAAATAATTTCTCAACATTGTTGAATTTTAAATATATTCAACATATAGTGTTGCAAATTGATTTTTATATCGCTCACATACATATATTAGGTGTACACATAATAGTTTTTCAATAAAATTTCTATGGGTACAGATAGTTTAGCGGAAAAAATCTACATTACAAATCTTCAAGCCGTAGTTTGTATCCTCGTAGAATCCATTTGAATTAAACTTTAATATGGGCATTAGGGTTATAACTTTTTGGAATTTTTGCAAATATTTAAAATACCATAGCTAGGCTTTGTAGACAATTGAATGGCAAAAGGACATTAATATTAATTCATACACAAAACGCGGTGAAATTTTTATATTGATGTTATTGTTCTGGGATCAAAAATATTATAATTTCGACCAAATTACATAAGTTTTGGCCGCTTTGCTGTGTCGTCTTTGATATAAAATCGTTTGCTGGTCCAAAATTTGTTAAACCGCGATATAGATATAAATTATGTAAGCAAAATAATAAATTTAACTTTTGTTAATTTTGAACGGTATTTTCCACTAAGTATCTAATGTTTCGACATTCTTTTTATGCAGGTTTTAATAGCAATTTTTCACAGAATATGTGAAAAACTGCATTTAATTAATTAATAGTAAATCGACATCATAATGCTTTTGTTATTTAAACATAAGATAAAGTATTTGTAATCCATACGTTGTTCTTAACTTCAAATATTTAAAGATATTAAAAAATTTTTAAAAATAAATTTAGAAATCGCAAACGGTGCGTGAAGTTTTTTGTCTGAATCGACTTAAGAAACTGGTTTTTAATATCAGGACAACATGGTCTAAAAAGTAGTGCTATAGTATTTCGAGGTCCAAAAATAGTTATAAACCTAATGTTTGACAAATAAATCTGAGCATGTGAAATGTCCTTTCTTATAATATTATCACTTAACTATAATTGTGTTTTAGATTTTTAAATGTAACTAATAAGATGTTATATCATGTTTGGTGGAATTATGTCTTAGAGTCCCAAAGTCAAAAATTCTTAAAAATTCTGAAAATATCTAATTCTAAGGTATCTCTTTGGAAAAAAATTATTAGCAGAAAACTGATAAGGAATTTACAATTTTGCATATCTCTTCTTTATTCGGCTCTTCAACACAGATGATGTGAGTGATCTTCCTTAGTAATATGCCTTCCAGGACTCTTTATGTTACCAATTTCCGACGTCATGGTCAGTGTTGCCAGGAGGTGAGAAAAAGAGAGGCTAAATTGTACTTTAAAAAAGTCAAAAAGAACTAAATGCCCCAAAAAATAAGGCCAGACAAAAGCTAATATTTTTTTTTTTTTTTTTTGTCTTTAAAAACTTTTTTTCTCATTATTTTTTGATATTTTTTTAAACATTTTTATATAAATTTGTAATAAAACATGGAACCACTGTCAGCAAAATGACCCAATGAAAAGTTGCCAACAAAATATTCTAACAAATTGGGATTATATTTCATATGAAAAATGTCTCAATGTTTTGCAAGTGAATTCCCAATTCACTTTTGATCAATAAATTTTAAATTATTTAGAGATTTTTCGCCTTTGTAAGAATTTTTTTTAATTATATTCATTTTTGTATTATTTTATTTTATAATTATAATAAATAATTGATTAAGTAAGTTCATATAATGAGTTAAGTTGTATTTAATTTAGAGGATGAAACGTCGCAGGCGAAAATTTTTTGTAAAATATGAAGAATCTCGATTTTTTTTTTTTTTTTTTTTTTTTGAAAATTAATAAACAACAAAAATTCAAGATTTTTTTTTTTGCGTCATTCTGTAAAAACACAATAATAAAAACAAATAAAGAAATATTCTTGTTTGCTTTTTACCTTTTAAGGTAATTTTAAGAATCAAAAAAGACTAGAAAAAAGCCAGAAGCTAAAACCAAAATTTCGAAGCCAAAAGCAAAATTGAAAGGCTAGATTTAGCCTTAAAAGGGTTAGATTTAGCCTTAAAAAGGCCAAACTGGCAACACTGGTCATGATTGACACCAGTTTACAAATATTAAGTATATTTCTAGATTTGATAAAAGATAATTACAATATGTTTATATATTTGTGAAATATAGATTTTGTGAAGGGAATAAAAGATTCGACCCAGCCGAATATAACACTTCTACTTGTTTTTATTTTCAACTTTATTGCTGCAAATTTCAAATTTTTATTAATCTCATATTGAGGTGTAAAATTTTGTGTAATTTTATACTGTTGCCATAGACTAAATTTTAATTAAAATAATAGGTAGTAAAAAAGATTTTAATGAAAAACCTACGTGACGTGCCTGATATGTGTGTATATTAAAGATATGAGAAAATAAAAACAAACAAACATACAAGTAATAAATATATAGTCAGTTAAGCCTGACCATATAACAGCATAAACCATTTCATATTAAGCGTAAGTGTATGTATTTCTGTGGATGATTTCTTTAAGTAGGCCTTATATAGAAGCTATGGTCAGTTATGAGTAGGTTCTCATAAAATTTAGCACTGTGGTTTCTATTTATATAACACTGATTTAGTCTCAAATATTAACCTGATATTATCATTTATATGGAACTTATGGCAGTTAAAGTAATTTTGTGAAGAGGGCTTCATATGGGAGCTATGGTCAATTGTAAAGTTTGGCACCCAGATTCATATTTATATAAAACTTACATGTGCAAAATTTCATAAAATATTTAAGGTATTTATGATCGTTAAACCCAATTCCAGGAGGACATTTGTGTGGGGACTAGATGAAATAATGAACCGATCATAACTAATTTCAATAGCCTTCGTCCATGTAGCAAAATAATTATTCATTCCAAATTTCATAAGATATCATCAATACTACAGCCTGTACTTTGTTCACAAAGTTTACATGGACGGAGAGCCAGTCAACCTGACGTTAAATCGACTCAGGTAGTTATGTTACACATTTTAGGGTGGGGTTCCAACGATTTTTTCTATACGTTACAAACACCAGCATAAACTCATAACTCATCATACGTCAACTACCTATGGTGGTGTAGGGTATACAAATTTACATCAAAGACGTAATTTTACAAAAGAAAACAATAAAATTAATAAAAAAGGGTTAAAAGTTAAAAGTAGTGGTTCTTATGTTTTATAAATCACCTATAAAATATAAAATTGACTTAAAATTTATAGATCTATGAAATCTTTAGTGCAGAAACTTCCCTCAAAACGGGGTTTTCGGAATATCTCAAAATTTATAGCGTGTTTCGAAATTTTTTGAAAATTGGTTGGTGATATACTTACGAAGACCTACAGCACATATTGTTGTATTTTGAGTAAAAAAAAAAACATAATTTTGTAGCAATGTGTAATTTTATGGATAATTCAAACGTTATAAGGCTCTAATTGGTAAAAAAAAATAATCGAATATTATACCTCCCAGTTGGAATATTTCCAGACTTATTCAAATAAATGTGACCCAAAATTAAAAACTAGTTATGACAATTTCGCATAAATTAATAGAAATCATCCAATTGTATATTTGTTTCAAGTTAAGATTATACACAAAAATTATAATAATATATATACACTGCCTGCCACTTGAATAAGGAATCACATTTATTTAAATTTAATTAAGTATATCTCCTAAACTAAAATTCAGAAAAAAATAATTTTTTGCGCAACCAAATTTCAAGGTGTTGGCTTTAGTTTCCTGAAGAAATAAAAAGTATACATATTTTGTTGTACCAAAATAATGCATTTATTTAAAGACATGTATTTCTGTGGTATTTTTTCGTGTGTCACTTGAATAAGGAATATTTTAAAACTAAGCAAACAGTAATTTATTTTCAAATTTTAGGTTATAAGAATGAACGTTATTATTTTCTATCATTCACTTAGTAATGAACTGCCACCATTTTTAGAAATAACCTCAAAAATGCGATTTGGCATCGACTTATATAATGACTCGAAGCAATTTAGCGAAATTGAACTCCATGCTTTCGTTATTGCATCCTTTAAGGATTCTATCGTCTCAAACGTCGTCCAGACGTTTTCCATTGGATTCAGGTCTGGTGAATATGGGAGCCAATCCAAAAGTTGAGCACCTTGTTGTTTAATCCATTGTTTTACTGCTCTGGTGGTATGAATCGGAGCTTTGTCGTGTTGGTACGTCTAAGGTATGGGTCCAAAGAAATCATTAAATTTTGGAAATGCTTCCTTCAGAATATTTTTGTAAGTAGTTGCAGTCATTTTGTTGGATACAAAAACCAATTGTATGGTACCATAATACGACATGGCACCCCATACCATTATTCCGCCCTCTCGGCTGTGTCTGCGGCTCAAAAATAATTCCTACTTATTTAGGTCATGAAAGTAATAGTTATACCCGTTATTAAACTTTTTTCATCGGAAAATACAACTTTGAACCATTTGTCAGACCATGTCATTGTATTTTTGACAAACCGTAGACGTTGTGATTTGCGTTTTTCATTAAGTTTTTTTGCACGACTTTAAAATACGGTGCATTGTTCTTAGACTGGCACTTACTCCACTTTTTTCACGTATTTTTGATACCGACATAGCAGAATTTGATGCAATTCTAAGAAATTTTCGTCTCTCTTTTGGAATTGCTGTCATTTTCTTCCGCCCTTTCATGTTTTTTCCATATCTTTCCACGTTATTTAAATAATTGTATACAACTGTCTTTCCTCTATTAATATTTTTGGCTATTTCGACCGGATTCTGACCCTGAGATTTCAAAATCATTTTTTTTTCTCTTTCAGAGTTATTAAGAGCCTTACCACGTCCCATTTTGAATTAATTCTATTTAAAAACTATCAAATTAAAAATTCTCTAGCCGTTTATATTGAAAGAAATTCAAATCATAGCCTTCCTGCTTAATATTAAAAGAATTCCTTATTCAAGTGACACACGAAATAGTGCCACAGAAATACATGTCTTTAAATAAAATGCATAATTTTAGTATAACAAAATATGTATATTTTATATTTCTTCAGGAAACTAAAGCTAACACTTTGAAATTTGGTTGCGCAAAAAATCTTTTTTTTTTTAACTTTAGTTTAGCAGATATACTTAATTAAAGTTAAAAAAATGTGATTCCTTATTCATGTGGCAGGCAGTGTAGATTAATTTGTATAATTTAATTTAATCAAAATTAAATATAAGTACCTTAATACATATGCCCATATATCCTTCACATTTTCCATTTAGTTATTAAATATTTTTTAAATTTATTCTTGTTATATTCTTCTTGTGTGTTTTTCATTAAGATTTGTCCAGAACAAAGGCTATAAAGAAAAATATTTACTAAGAGGAAATCATTCATTTAAACTTATTAAATAATGTGGAATGTAAATGCAAATATGTATTAGGATGCGCCGCAAAATTAAAACAAAATAATAATAATAATGTTTCATTTAGCCATTATCTAGATGGTTGAAAAAACGTTAAAAAATAAGTTTTTGGGATGGTAATTTTAAAAAGGCGATTTAAGAAAATGCTCAAATTTGTTCTTATTTTTCAGTTGATACTTGATATTATAAAAAGCCATATTTTGATATACATTGAGTACAAGAATTACAATTATGGGAATTACAAGGACAATAATATATTTTCGACTTAGTAAACTAATTCGTACATTAACAAGCATAAATCATAAGAAAATAATTATTACTTTTGCCTACTGTCAAATGCTCCCAAAAACGAACATTTGCATTACTTCGAAGGTAGAACTAAGTACATATATTAAGCTTTTTTGGAAGTTATTAATAATTACCTACAAGAAAGTGAAATTAAATGTATTTTTAGCAGGAAAAAAGTTAATAAATTATAAGAAAATTAAAATTTCACAAATATTAAAGCATTTTTGTTATCTTTAATAAGGCTTAAAGAGATTTTCTTATTAAAAAATTTTATAAACATAGTTTTAGGATAAGTACTTCAAAAGCAATGAACAAGAAGCATAAACGAAGAATATACTACCAATGACAAACATGGCTTAAAAAAAGAACTACTGAAGCTCTTTGTCAGCACTAAGTACTTCCTTCCAATGACAACACAATGTTAAAATCATAGCTTTTTCAACTCTTTTTCAGTTATTTTTTTGCTGGATATGTATGTAAATTAATATAAGAAAAAATCCTACTTGATTCAAAGTCTTCAATTTTTTTATCATATAAAATAATTACACAAATATTATAATCTTTCAAAGGGTTTTGAAATTTTAATAAATTTATATGTGCATGATTTCATTAGAATTATTTTTTTTTTTTTTATAAAAATACTTAAATGATAAAAAGATTAATTGAAAAATAATTAAAATGAAATATTATGAAACTCTTATGTTTATATTGAATTGAATTTGTGCACTGAAGTGTTGACAAGTGTGAAAACAAAGGAATAAATAAAACATAAATACTAAAACAAATAAAAACAATAAAATAATTAAAACACTTATGTATAGCTGGTAATTTAAATAAGAAGATTAGTAATTAATATTTTAATAACTAATTGGTTTAGAGCTATTTTTATAAGCTACGCCACCATAGATGGTTGGGGTATTATGCATTTGTGCTAATGTTTGTAACGCACAGAAAAAATCATCTGAGCCCCACCTTAGAGTATACCGCTCGAATCAGAATCAATTCCTGAGTCGATTTAACGATGTCCGTCCGTCTATCCGTCTGGCTGGCTGTCCGTCCATACAAACCATGTGAGCCTATGCTTTGCTCACAATTTTGAAGATATCCTAATGAAAATTTTCAAATATAATTATTCTAATACAAGGACGAAATCTATTAAAGTTGGTTGTGACCGGCCAATGATTTCACCTAGCCTCCATACAAATACTCTCCCGGAATAAGGATTTTGCGCTCATAAATGCCTCAACTATATCAATAATTTAATTAATTTCGACACAAGGAAGTTTCATATAAGTGTATATATACAAAATTTCATAAAGTTCGGTCCACAATTAATCATAGCTTCCATATAATCCCCTCTACCAAAAATCACTTTAACGTGCAATAATCGCATAGAAATGTTATTATAAAGTTAATATTTGATACATGTAAATTCTATATAAGTAGAAACCTAAGTGCCAAATTTTATGAGAATCGGCTCATAATTGACCATAGGTTCCATAAAAGTCTCTTTTCCGGGAATCAGCTACAAGTACATAAATCCAATATAAATATTAATATCAACATATAGAAAAATAAATGAATAGAGAAATGCATTACATTTAATATTAGTATCGATTCACAATTAAGCACAGGACCCATGTAAGATCCTTTCCCAGATTTATTATGCACATACGTTATGGTGTACGGTATTGTATTTTCGTGCTTGAACTTGGCAGCCCTTTTTATTTAGAAAAAACAAAATGTTATACCAAAAGTGAAAAAATCCGTAAAATCAAGCTATGATTCCCAACTCCTGAGAGTACAATTATAATATTTGTGCCTTCAAAAAACAAATAATAAACATATCCTTCTCACTTTCTAATGATTCCATTTTTATGCCTCCAGGTTTGTATTTAAATAGGGAACATCCAAGGAGTGGGACACCGTACCACTTCCTAACACTTTATGAGTTCATCATTAAATAACACGAAATATATATAACCCTATTAAAAAATGGCTATACACTGCAATAGTACGGCCAAATCTTGTATATGGATCTCTTGTGTGGTGGACCGCTACTAGTAAGAGATACGTGGTGGATCAACTTTACAGAATACAAAGATCCGCTTCCATTGGCATTGCAGGTGCATTATGTACTAGTTCAGCAGAAGCTCTGAACACTATATTTCACCTAACACCTATAGACCTACACATTATTGAATCAACAGTCAATAGTGCGATAAGATTATCTGCAACGAAAAGCTTGAGATCAAGAACGTATGGGCACGCGAGGATATTAAGTTTAATACCCCCGCAATTCAATCAATTTACCCAGATGGACTTCGGAAATACTATTAAAGTCCTGTTCCCCACCAGGAGTGAATGGAGAAGAGGAAATCTTCTTGAACAATTTGGAACTAGGATATACACTGACGGCTCAAATATGAACTGCGGTGTCGGCTCTGGTATCTTCTCTAATGATCTTGAAACTAGACACTCATGTAGACTCCCTGACGAAGCAAGTGTATTCCAAGCGGAAATACTAGCGGTCAGGGAAGCGTGTAAATTAATTCGCAATAGAAATATTCAAGGGAATATTGGTTTATTTGTCGACAGTCAAGCGGCAATACTATCGCTTAAATCACCCAAAACTACCTCTATTCTAGTCAGATAGTGTAAAGAAGAACTGCTAGGACTAAGTCGACTGTATAACATTACTATAGTCTGGGGTCCTGCGCATAGGGATTATTATAGTAATGAACAGGCAGACAAATTAGCCCGGGCAGGCTCTGCTATGAATGCCTCCTTATTGGTTTCTGTCGCACTCCCGTTAGAAGCAGTCAAAAGCAGAATCCAAAAACACTTTCTAGAAAAGGCGAAAAATAGATGGCGAAATCTGGACAAATGTAGAGTCGCGAAAGAAACGTGGCCTACATACAACGGAAAACGCTCAATGCAACTCATTGGCTACAAACGTAAGGACATCTCGACACTAATAGCATTGTTTACAGGTCACTGGACGATCGGAAAATATGCAAGCAGACTTGGTCTCCCTTACAATGAATACTGTGGTAGCTGTGGCAATCGCGGGAAGGAGGAGACAGTATATCATCTTCTATGTGAATGCACAGCCTTGAACGCAATCAGACATAAATTTCTGGGAAGATACCAATTAGACAACCTCTGTGAGATATCTGACACTAGACTCAGTGACATTAATGCTACAGGCTGGATTTAATTAATTTATGTTCTCATTGTTCTTCTCTACTCTTCTGTCTCATTACAGACTCAATATAACTCATTCACCTGGCGAGTAGTGTGGTCCGATCAAAACGGATTCTAACGAGTCTAATTGATTGCCCGTTAGGTTATGGACTACCACGTAAACAAAACAACCAACCATGTGGGTGAGAATCCACAAGCCCTTTTAGTCACATTATTATCTACTAGTAAGTAATAATAGAAATAAGTTGGTAGTTAAGAGATATGAGGTTATCGATTTTACCCGTTTTGACTCCCTAAACATTAGAATTTCCAAAGCCCGTCTTAGTGAATGTACATATTTGGAGGGAAACCAACCAAATTTCATCCCTTCAGCTTCAGTGGTTTGGGCTATATATATATAGTTTGTTTTCACTTAACATGTACTTATTATAAATGTGTTGAAGACTTATTAAATATTTATTTGCTTTCAATATTAACATAACTAATTTCCCAAAAATAAATACGTATTTCCAAATATGAAATTATAAAATTTTTAATATTCATTACGTATGAGTGATATTTGTTTTGTATTAAATATTAGATATAAGTAAAATTACAAATAATTTATATTGACTTTATTTAACTATAGTGCATGAATTAAAAATCAATCAATGTATATTTTTGGCTTTAATTTATGTAGTGAATTTAAGAATATATACATACAAACAACTTGATTGCTTTATTAAATATTCATAGAAAATCTCACAAATGTCAATAAACGTAAATCATAAGTAAACATATTTGATATAAATTTTATGAAGCTTTAATGAATTGGAAAAATAAAGGGAAATATATATAAAATCAGCAAATTCAAAATAAACTATTCGTTAATATTGTATAATTTAATATGTACACAAAAGTGGTTTTCGGTCTTTTTGGGATGTTTTTTTCCAATTTGGTATCATATTTTGCAATTTTGGTATCATATAAAATAAGGACTATAATAAATAAAATTTTGAATTTGGTGACTTTATGTATATATATATATATATATATATATATATATATATATATATATATATATATATATATATATATATATATATATATATATATATACATATATATATATATGTATGTATGTATGTATGTATATATATACATAAAATAATATATACAATATATATACACTATGTAATGTCCTCATGAAGATTCACAGCCCACATTAGATTGTTTTTTCGAGTGAAACTTAAAAGTGTCAGTTATTTTTGATTTGGAGAATGAAGCAAAGTAAGGAAATTTTTTTCTTAAATCTAAACCATCATGATTTTTTGTGCGAATAAATACATAAAATTGTTTAAGGAGATGATTCTGTAAAAATTAAATTATTAATAGCAAAAAAGAAATTATTTTCTTCGTTGTTGAAACAGTAACATTTTAGCCTTTTTAAGAGAATCAAAACAGACTAGAAAAAAAGCTAGCAGACTAAACGAATGTTTTGAGACTAAAAACAAAATACATTTAGCCTTAAAAAGGCTAAACTGGCAACACTGTTGGTTACATATATGAGGAGTTCATATAGTTATTTTTCAGCAAAATTTCTATAGGTATAGATAATCTAGTGGAAGTTTTCGGATTACAAATTTTTAAACCATGGTTCGTATCCTCGTAGAATCCATTTGAATTTTGTTTTGATATGGGCATACTTACATACACAGATAGTCCGATCGATCATCCTAAGTCAAGTCCATGAAGTTTTCGGGGACTCTTTATGTTACAAATTTCCGTTGTCATGATTAACACCAGCTTACAAATATTAAGTAATTCCAGTATGTTTGCATATTTATGAAATATAGATTTTGCGAAGGGTATAAAAGTTTCGGCCCATAACACTTTCATTTGTCTTTTATTCAAATTTTAAATTCACTTAATCATCTACCTCATTAATTTATAGCAAGAATTTTTCTGTTTTTCATTTTTTACAGTTATTAGTTTATAGTTGATGTAATTATTTTGGTGAGAGTTGAATCTAATAGTATTAGCAGGTAAAACAGAAATGTTCAATAGGATTTTTCTTGTTTTTAAATAAATTTATTCGATAAATCTGTATAAATATAAAATACGCATTTCAACATCGATTTGTAAGAGCATATTTATTTTCAGATTTTAGAGCAAACAAATATTTGTATAAAGCATTAAAAAGCTTAACAAAGATTTTCAGAATAAATACGGTACAATGCAATACATAACCAAATACAATAATAAAATATAGTGCGCTACTAACATAAATAATAATATTAGTATTAAAAATATATGTATATGTCAAAAGTTTTTATTAAAAGTATCATTGTAAAATAAAAATAGCAAAGTAAATTTTGTGTTATAAACAAAAAATTTATATCTAGTAATACTCCATTAATTTTCCATAATATTCAAATAAAAATCTTTAAGATAGCAATTTACTTACATTAGTTTTTAGCCTCAAAATTTTCATTTTAGTTTCTAGCTTTTCTTTTTTTTCCTTAAAAATGCTGAAAATATTAGTATTTCAACAACGAAAGAAATAGTTTCTTATTTACCACTACTAAATTTATTTCTACAAAATCATCCCATTAAGCATTTTGTAATTTATTCGGATGAAAAATTGAGATTATTTATATTTCATAAAAATTTCGCCTGCAGCGTTTCATTTCTCAAATTAAAAGTACCTTAACTCATTTTGTGCACAGAAAAAAATAAAAGTGGATTTCAGTTACGAAATTGTTTATATTAATTAAATGTTTGCTCGATTTTTCAATCACAAAAATAATAATATTAATTAACTAGAATAATTGATTTTGGCTCAAATTTCAATAAATTTGTTAAATAAATTAATTAGAATTATGATTGAAAGTTTGTCTAAATTTAACTAAAAATTTTATTGGTTCAATTAAATCCCTCCTTCAATGAAAACGCACGGCTTTAAATATAATTATTTATTGAATTATTAGAAATATTTTTTATTAAAATACAAGTAAAATTAAATGGAAAAAAGATTAAAACTTGGTACATATAGAGTTTGATCTTGGCGTCACATACATCCTGCTGAAATCACCGATAATCACGTATAAATCAGATTTTTATAACCTTTGATCTTGAGTATCATATGAAGCTCACATGTGGATATCGGTTTCTTTTAATAGAATTTTTAGGATATACGTCAAATTTCGTATCCCTGCTTTCAATTTTGGTGTTATGCACTTATTTAACTAAGTTTTACATGTATGTGGTTTATATATAATGTAAAAATATATGTGATATAATTAACTATAATGAATATAAAATGTGTACTCTTAATAATACATTTAAAGTATGTAATATTAATACTTATATTTAATTCCCTTTCGACCTAGGACCAGACACCAATAAAGACATGGCAGATGTCTGAATAAGTTGTACAAAAGCAATCAACCTCATATACATATATTAATAATCTTTCATAGAACAGCTTTAAACAAATTAGGATCTTGAAATGAAATATAACCTCCGGTACCAAGGGCAGAAACATGCAAAATAGCATCTAAAGATTAATAATCACATCAAATATTAAAAATTCGTGCTTACGAAATAATTATACAAATAGTTGAGTGGTTGAATTGTGTTAAAGTTATTATATAAATATATATATATATATATATATATATATATTATTGATACGTTCTTCCTTTTTTCCTTTTTTTTTTAGGAGGTATCGATTTTTGGCAAAAAGTTTTAAACCAATTAGAAAGTTTATGACATTATTAAATTCCATTATAATTAATTAATCATATTGTTAAAAAATTATTTGGCATAATTTTTTCTGAGTGGATTTACTAAGTCGATTATTATAATTACTTTTTAATATACTTCATCAACCATAGAAAAAAAAAGCTTATTAATTTGAAAAATCACCCAAAAATTTGGAAATGCCTAATCAAAAATGAATTATTGTTCAAAAATTACTTCAAAATATTGGGTAGTTATTTTTGATATGAAATATAACCGAAATTTGTGATTTTTCATGAAGTCATTTTGCTGGGTGTTACTTATAAATTTAATATTATTCCTTTAGAAAAATTTCAAAAACTAAAGAGAAAACGAGAAAAAAATACGTTTCTAAATTGAAACAATAACTTTTTGCTGGTCTTATATTTTTGGCTCATTTAGCCTTTTTTGGCCTTTTTTGGCCTTTTTAGAACTTCAATTTATCCTATTTTTCTCATTTCCTGTCAACACCGTTCACCTAAAAATTCATTCATTTTTCAATTTTAATTTTTTATAACTTAATTCTCCAAATACGTACATTTCGTTATGTTTATTTACAATAATTGTAGAAAGAAACAAAAACGCACAATAAAAACTCCTTTATAATATATAAAAAGCGAAATAATATATAAAAAGCGAAGGTGTCGCACGTGTTGCACGTGTCACATTTGAGACAAAGTCATCTCAAATGCACAATGCCTTTCTTCGTTCATTTGTGATGTTTTATTTTTAAGTTGGTGCCTGTGTGTGTCTTTACTCGTATTTATATACGCCTTCGTATGCAATGCAAAATAAAAATAAGTGAATGTGGGCCGAATCTTTTATACCCTTTACAAAATCTATATTTCATAAATATATAAACATATTGGAATTATCTCTAATCAAAATTTTTGCTTCAATCTGGAAATATACTTAATATTTTTAAACTAGTGTTAACCATAACATCGGAAATTTGCTGAATAAAGAAGAGATACGCAAAATTATAAATTCCTTTTCAGTTTTCTACAAAAAAAAAAAAATTCTTCGAAAAGTTTACCTTAAAATTAGCTATTTTCAACAATTACAATTACAGTTAAGTAACAATATTTTAAGGAAAACACCTCACATATTGAAATTTACTTCTCAAATTTATTTTTTCGAAAAAATCCATATTAAAACAAAATTTATTCTATGTGGATATGAACAGTAGGTTGATGATTTTTAATCTAGTCCCGGGGATACGTACTCAAGCTTAACGGTTTGTAGTCTAGAGCAGTTCCTCAAGACTATTCAATCTTATAACTTTCCAATAGAAAGACTTTTATACATTATTGTATGTAAAATAGAAAATATTATTAAATTTCGGCAAAGGAAATTGGAAAAATGTTTAAAACTGTTCTACAAAATAGTTTATAAATGGATTTCGCTGAATTTCAATAAAAAGATTTTCGAGACTATATGCCAAATAGGTATTGAAAGAGAAATGTATTTATTGGACTATGGACTTCAAAAAATACATTTCAATATACAGACCTATATTCTCGAAAGTCATTTTTAATCATAACAAAAGCAAATGTTTTTCAATTTGAGACCCTAGATATATATTTAAAGACTTTTGTATAAAATAACAAACTAATATATACCATTCATTTTATGTGAAAGGTATACAAAAGACCATGTCACAACATGGCGATGTTATGTAGCGCACATATTTTGATAATATATGTGTAATCAATTGCTACACTTTAATATGAACGCATTTGATATTATAATAAGGTTTCGATATTTAAAATCAGAATAATTAATTAATTAAATAATTAAATAATTCTCGCATTAAAACACACATAAAAACAAAAACATTTCTTAAATTCATAAACATTAAAAGATTGACCTGTATAAGAATTCAAGGTAAAAATTTAATAACAATTCTCGTTACAAAATCATGACTTATTATCCAATACTCTGATATGAAGTAATTTTGCAAACTAATACGTGTCTTGCATATAAAATCTCAAAAGATTAAAAGTAATTGATTTTTTCCTTATATTTTTTTCCTTTTTTATGTCACAAAATACTTGTTAGGGTATTAAACAGATTTACACAAAAACCAAAAAATAGTGTATTAAAAATGTTTATTAGAGATAAATTTCAAAAAAAAAAAAAAAATCAATCAGGAAATTAATTGGATAATATAATATTTAATCATCAGCAAGTGGTTTGATTTATATTTATATTACACATACGCCGTACGGAGGAGTGAAATTGAGAATAATGGTGATTAATTGAAAATTTAAAATAAATATTTTGAAAAAGTAATTGTTTCTAGGTAAAAATATATAAATGAAGCATCATTATCTGTAAAAATATCTTTATTTTTTTCAGTCTCCGAGAGATTTTTTGCAATTTTTAACCACAGTGCACAGTGGGGCAGAATCTAATTTTTTTGGAAATAAATCTGTAACTTCGGCTAGTTGGATTTGCAAAAAACGTCAATTTTTTACACTTTATCATTTTAAGTTATAAAGTCTACTGTCTCCGAAAATTTCGTTAAGATATCTTGACTAACAAAGATTTAATTAGAGATAAAATATTTATAGTTTTTTACAAAAATTTTAATTTAATTCCAAAAATCGGAAAAAATAATAACTCGATTTTTTTTCAAATAAAATAATTGATCATTATACACAGAAAAAAGTTTGTACATAAATATAAAAATTTACTTTCATTGATTTCAGTTCATAATATTTAAGCATAATTTCTTAAGCATTAAAACTCTTTTTATACTCGTATTTTTCAAATGAATTACAAGTGAAGAAGACTGAAAAATTGTTTAAACTTTCATTTTTATTTTCAATTTGTAAAAAAATGGTTGAAATTTTCTTCGCAAAATTTTAAGTTTTTAATGATTTTTTGCTACATTTTGGGAACAGAACAGAAGAGCTTTTTATAAAAATGATGTGCTGCAGAATGCGAGCAAAATTATGCAAATTTCAAAACATTATTTTCTAACAGATTTTCCTTGGAATTTTACCATTGTAAGACATTTTTTGTTAATATTTTCATGTATAACTCTTTTCATTTACCATTTGCAATCAAATCTAATAAAACTAAGTCAAAGATTTAACAAAAGTTTTGCAAAATTTCTAAAATTTTCATTATGAACAATTTAATAATATCTATGAAGAAAATTTTATTTTTGTGAAAAGAGTTTGGGAAAAAAAGTCATGTTCGATTCATAATATTTATGAAAAAAAATTTCAAATAAATGCATTTTTTTTTTTTTCTTTGTGTATAAAAAGACTGAAGTCAATATCTTTTATAGAATCGAATCTGTGGTACTTTAAGGTTTAATAAGTCACAAAAATTTCCAAAAACATTATTTACAAACAAAAAAAATGAAACAGGAATCTGCTTTCAGTTTTTTTTTTTTTTTTTTCATCAGCTCCTGATTTCTTTTATGAGAATGTATAATATCTCCGCTTTAATAAATCGAATACACAAGTATATTTTATCATAATTCGGGAACAGGTTGTCGAATTTAAACAATTGGGACTCCAAAAGATGCCAAAAAGGTGAAGAAAACTATCTTAATATTACTATTATTATTTTTTTATCTCCACACAGTTTCGCAGTTATTCAGAAATTTTTGTCGAAAAAAAAAACAATTTTCATGATAAACGAAAAAAAAAATTGATTTACAGATCTTACAGTCTGCCAAAAATAATACGAATTTTAAGAAAAAATCTCTACATCTCTGGATGGAACGTGACACATTCTTACAGTAATATACTGTATCTTTTATTAGAGAAGTTAAAAAAAGCAACCTTGAAAACCCATGAAGTAAAAAAAGTTCTTAATAGGAATGCTAGAAAAAATATAAACACATAAAAGAGGACGAAAATTACTGAGACTATTTTTTATATCCCACACTACCATAGATGGTTGGGGTAGTATGCTTTTGTTTTTTGATGTCCGCCCGTCCGTCTGGCTGTCTGTCTATGTATACCTTTTGCACAAAGTACAGATCGCAATTTTGAAGGTAATTCAATGAAATTTGGCACGTATGACTTTCATGACATATTAAAGAAGCTTATTGGATATGATCGGTCCATTATTTCACCTAGCCCCCATACAAATGTCCTCCCTCAATGCGTTTAACGATCATAAATGCCTTAAATATAGCAATATATTAATGAAATTCAGTGTAAAGAAGTTTCGTATAAGTATCAATCTTTGTGCCAAATTTTATGAAGATCGGTCAATAATTGACCATAGCTGCCATATAAAACCCTCTTTCGAAAATCATTTCAAGGTGCATAAATCACATACACATGTTAGTATCATGATTGTATTCGACACAAATAAGTTTTATATAAGTAGAAATTACAATGACAAATTTTATTAGGATCGCTTCATAATTTACCATATAAGCCCACTTTCGGGAATCACTCTAAAGTGCATAAATACATATAAATATTAGTATTAACGAATTATTCTGTATTTGTATATTTTATTTTACGCTTAGTAAAAGTATCGGTCCACAATTTTCCACATGTCTAATATAAGACCTCTCCACGAATCATATGGTATCATATGGTCGGGCTTGACTGACTATATCTTTCTTGCTTGTTTTTTTTTTCAAAAATTTGAATGCTGTCTAAATCTTGATAAAAAGTATATACTGGCGGACTTTTTACAATCTTGTCATAAATTCCCTATCATGGACATTATGGGAAATGTGTCAGATAAATTTCGTGTAAAATAAACGAAATTGTGTAATAAACTTTTGGTTTGGCAAGTCTCTAAATTATCCAGAACTCTGCCCATTTTAGATGACAAGTTCATAGTAAAAAAAATCTAAGAACTAATGCTGGCTAAAAAATAAAATACAGTTTAAAAAAAAAATATAGTCCAATAAAAAAGTTGAACACAATAAAGCTTTTATGGATGATATTCTAGAAAATATTAAATATTTTATTAAAAAAGAATAAAAAATTAATTTTTCTTTTAAAATACTAACTGTACAGAAAAAATAATGTCTTAATTTTTTTAACAAATAATTTTTTGTCTAAAATTTAAATTTTATTGAAAAATTATTTGATTTTAATAATTTATATTATTGGTTTTAAATATTTTGTAATAAAAATGAAAATTAAAGATATTTCATAAGTTTTGACAATAAATAAAAAGAAAATATATTTAATAAAATCATTTCTATATAATTTTTTAGGAACACTCAGAGGTAAACTATGTACTATATATTAATTGGATATCTAAATGTAACTTATATTATTGATCTTTTTCTAGGGTTGATAAAACGAAGGGCATCCCGCGGTTATTGACTACGACCTTCCCGTTTGAAGAAATTTTTGAGTCCTATAGTTCTGCAATAAACGACCCTTCACGATATCTTATATTTCATAAGGTAAGTTTATTGAGTTATTTAAATACACTATATGGGATACAATATGTTTGTTCTAATGATTCTAACATACAGAAAATTTATCGGACCTACGCCGTAAAGATCAGCATTGGACCGGAAAAAGTTGTTAGTTGATTTAGTAACGTCCGAACATCTTGCTAGCTTAGGACCAAAGTATCAGACGCAAAATAAATGAAATTAACAAACGTTTTTCGGTAAGTGTTTCAGCGTTTGTATTCATGTTTTTATAAAGCATTAAATTAGTCTATCATATTTATAGGTGTCGGTCCATTATTAAACAATTGGTGAGATTTTATTTATATATTTTAAATAAATTTTTTAATATTGTATTTTATTTGTTTATTTATAAAAATCCAATTAATATTAATAATTTTAAAATATATTTCATTTACAACTTTTTTATCTATTTAGTTTAATAAAGCCATTCACAAATCTCATAATTTAAATTGCTTGAATTATGGTCATTTATCGATTTTTTTTTTTTTTTTTTTTTTGTTTCACTAAAATTACTTGTTTGTATATTCTTTAAATATATATATATATATAAGTATATATATATATATATATATATATATATATATATATATATTTAACGAATAAAAAAAGCTCTCAAGAATACGATTTCTTAAATATATTTTCCTGGTTTTTATCATAGATTAATAACTAGATATTTATGCGAGAGGAAAAACCTGATTCAATTGTCGAAAACCTAATTCATTCAACAACAAAATTCGTGTAGTCGCATATATTTTGTTTTTCTGTTTTGAAAAAAAGTGAGCAATTTTTTTTTTTTAATTTTGTTCGAAATACCTCTCACATAAACTTCTAGTTGTATTCTATGGCGGTGCAAATTTAAAATGCCTGTGGTCGGATTATAAATATTTCACCTAGTCTCCATACGAGTAATTATCCGGACTAAAGCATCACTACTTATTAATATTTAATATATTTAAAGAATTTGCAGCAAATATGTTTTGAGTAAGTAATCGTATAAACAATTGTACCAATTCATCAATAACTACATAAATATCTATGACTTCCATATAAAGTGCTCTCCAGTTTTTTTTTTTTTTTTTTTTTTTTTTTTGGGCTTACTGCGGTATGTAGTATGAATAGGGTTTCAGGTTTCCCGCAATCAATTTCTCAAGAATTCACGGGAATTTTTTAAAACTTTAGTTATAAGAAAAAAGATCACAATTTCCTATAAAAAAATAATTTTTTTTAATAATAAAACAAAACGAAACATACTGAATTAGAGAAAAATAATAACTTTGTTCCGGTACTCTAAATTGGGAGCACACGGGATTCCAATGTTACCGAAAAGCATTTCCGTACTCGAAAATTGGGCAAATGAGAGCTATTTTGAGAGAATAATATTCTTCTTCTTTTTGCACGAAACAGCCCAGAATATTCTTTTGGGTAGATTGTGTAAATTGTCAAATAATTAAAAAATAAAAATAAAAATTTGAACGAAAATGAATAAAAAATGATTTCGTTTTGTTACTAACAGAAAAGTTTCATTAAAAAAATATAATAAAAACATTCAAAACAGTTTGATGTTTTATTTTTGGGTAAACAATTTGGATTTTTGTGTTCCCGTACTTTTGTAAGTTGTGGTATTTTTGTGGGAGAAAAATTTACATTTTTTCTTTTTATCGCACTTTATCCAAAAAGTATGGAAACAAACCTAATATAAAACTATTTATAATGCCATTTCCAAGATTAGTACCTATCGTAATTTATGTTAAAAATTGTTTCTCAGATTTTTACGTTATTGTGTTTTTGATGCAAAAACTTTTTTAAAAATGTACATTAATCTATTGGATATATTACCATTATAAGTAGTTTGCTGTTTATTTCGACTTTATTTCTTTAACTTACATTATTTTTTTTTTTTTTATTATTTTTTTATCTTACTATATTAAATATAAATCTGGAATATATTAAAAATTGGTTCACAAAAATGTTTTACGGATCAATCATAGTGTTCAGAAATCTGATGAAAATAATCTCATATACATGTGAATACAACATGAGATTAGTTTTTTTTTATTATTTTGAAGTTATATTATTTAAATATTCACTGCTTGGATAAGAGATGCTCTTTCAATAGAAATTATTGTGTTAGAATGAAAAATCTCCCAACTAGGTAATTCTTTTTTTTTTTATAATATGTAGTGAGTATTTTCGAAGTTCAACTTATTCATTTCAACAAATCTGTAATAAAACTAAAGTATCTAAAATTTGAACGTGACAAAAATAAAGTTGATTTAAAATTTCATATGCAACAACATAAGTAAATTCGTTAAACAATGGATAAACAAATACATAGATATTTGATAGAAAAAAAACCTAACTCAATAGTCAAAAACCTAATGTTCTAGTTGTATTATATGCGTTAAACTCTTGCCAGTACCTATTTAGAGTTACGTCAATCTTTCATTGATATAAGGTGTAAAAAATAGCAAAATGTTTGCTGTAAAATTTTAAAACTACGAAAATATTTAATTTCCGTTTTTCCGGGAAAATTCTAAAAGAAATTCCCGGAAATTCAAGAGAGTATTTTGACGGGAAATCCCGAGATTTCCCTCTCAGGAATTCCAGGATCCCAAACCCTAAGTATGACCCGTATGTCATAAATCCCATATAAATTTAATTTTATTACATATAGCTTTTTCCAAAAATTTCTATAACGTAGTGATGTAGATTACTTTATGGTCGTTCTTGAATTTTTAAATTGTTGTAAATACAACTATGTTTTTTTATATTCTTATTGTAAATTTCCTGAAATCCTAAGGATGACGTTGAATACAGAAATATGAGGTAAATAGAAATACAAGTTTTATAAAATAACTAAGCACTCCGGTATTCTTTTATATGTTCAAATCACTGCTTCCGCAAGTTCCATTGTTGACACGTGCTGCCAAGATGACGTTTTCTATGTCATTTTCAAAGAATATATCTACTAACATAGAAAACAACTAGAAGTTTATGTGAGAACCATTTCAAACTAAATTTTCAAAAAAATTGCTCAATTTTTTTCAAAACACAAGAACAAAACATATCTGATTACATGTATTTTGTTGTTGCATGAATTGGGTTTTTGACAATTGAATTAGATTTTTGTCTCTCACATAAACTTCTAGTTGTATTCTAGGCCTACTATTTTTGGTAATCTTCAATGTTTTTGTTAATAATTTTTGTAATTTGTTTATTACTTAAGGTGCGGTCACACTAGGGAAACATTTGACTGAAACTCACAAATATTTCTTTGCCGTAATATTTATTTATTTATTTATTAGTTTCAGTCTATGGATACAATATTATCCTTACAGAAATCAATGATAATTTAATATACATAATTAAATTAATTATTTAAACAAACTGTTTAACAAATTTTTAAATTCAAGATTTGATATACTTAAGTCTAATTCATTAGAATATTTATTGAATAATCTCATAGCCTTTATTAAAGGTTCATTCAAAGCATATATTGTTCTATGAATATCTATATAAAAGATATAATTATTTTACCTTAGAGGCCTAGGAGGTACATATAGTTTTATGGTATGAAGCAAATCAGGACAATCAATTAATCCACAAATTATAGCATATAGGAAATATACAGAAGAAATTTTACGTCTTGTTTCTAATGTTTTCATAGAAATTAAGGCACATTTATCAGAGTATGTAGGAATCGAAATTTGAGGGTTTACAAATGAAAAGTTTAAAAATGAAAGAGCAAACTTTATAAATTTTACTTGAATTTTTTCAATTCTATTTGTGTGTAATTGAGTACAAGGACTCTAAATAAATGAAGCATATTCTAATCTAGATCTAACAAAGGATGTATATAGAACTTTTTTTGTGTAATGATCAAAATTATTAGAACTAATGATCAAAATTGTAATGATCAAAATTATTAGAATTATAATTTAAGTGATTATTAAATGATAATTTTTTATCAAATAATACCCCTAAATCTAAAATTTCATCCACGGATGAAAGTAAATGTTGATGTATTCTATATCGAGATATAACAGTGTTACAACATCTATGATAAGTCATAGAAAATCATTTGTTTAAATTAAAAGGTAAACCATTACGGACTGACCAAAAACTTACCCTATTTAAATCCTCCTGGAGATTAAAAACGTCATTGGCATTAGAAATTGTTATAAAAATTTTTAAATCATGAACATGCAATAAATAATGAGACTTTCTGAAACATAGGTCAATTTCATTAATAAATATATTAAATAACAGTGGACCCAGAACACTACCTTGGGGAATACCAGAAGTAGGAGTAAATGATGTGGAACAAACACCATCAAGAGAAATCACGGATTGTCTATCCGACAAGTAATAACGAAACCAAGATAACATTCGGGAATGAACGCCCAATTTATATAATTTTAATAATAAAAGTTCATGTTCAATATGACCATAAAATATTTTTGTGTGGCAAACAACAAATCAGCTAGTTTTAGACAAACAAAATTATTTGTTAGCAAACAAAAAAGTTCTTAATATGAACACAGTTTGATCACTTAATGGAAAATATTTTCCCATTCTTTTGAGCAAATACTTATTTGATCTTACAAAATTTTTGTAAGAGAAAGCAATATCAAACAGCAAATGAATTTGTATCATAAAATTTTTCAAAATATAAATAAAAGAGAAGTTTTAAGCAATAACTTCGGCCAATATATAGAACAATATTGTTGATAATTTTAATAATTTCATTATCTTAAGCAAGCAAAAAAGTAAATAATAAAATAAAGCAAAATATGTTACGATATCACATATTCTCAGGAAAATTCGGAATTTTTGCATATAGCTTCGCTTTTTTTTTTTTTTTTTTTTTGAAATATTACTCTGTAGCCTTATTGGAAATTTTACTCCTGCGGACACACTAATATGAACCAGAAATAGCTTTTGTCTTCCTTTTTTCAATTAATGCACATACATTCATTCATACATACATGCATACATACATATAAAAGAAAAATTGTGTATTCTATACGTATACTTAATATTTCTTAAAGAATACATTAAATACGAAAATCATTATTTAATTTATCTATCGATTTTTATGATATATAGCTTATTTTCATCGTAATGTAATATTAAACGACGGCATTTAAATCTTTTTAATAACTTTTATTAGGAAAAATTTTATCAATTTTCGAATAAACTAAATTGGGTCCTGATGTAGAAAACTGAAAGCACATTTGGTTTCAACACGTCATAATCCATTTGTTCCAACTATTTTTGTTTAATAGGGGATTTTCTTTGTCGACCAGTAATTTTTTTTATGTTATTATATTTATTTATTTGGTAGTATTTTAATTACTTTCTTACGAATATTATACATTAAATTTTAGTGTTTGAAAATGGAAAATGATACTGATGCTCCCATCCAAAAAAACAAGAACCAAAGGAATTGGTTAAATAATTGCAGTCCTCTGTACAGCAAACATCTAAATATATCAATTATTTAATCAATTAAAAATCAAATAAAAATAATTTGAGCGTTTTATTTCTTTTATAAAAAGTTGGCCTCATTTTAACAAAAAATAAAAATAAACAAATAAATTTGAATTTAAAAAAAAAAAATAAATATGTGAAAATATTTTATTATAAACTAAACGTAAGTAAAAATATTAAATATATAAACTTTATGCTCAGATAATTGGTATATTTTAGTGTTAGAAAATGGAAAATGATACTGATGCTCCCATCCAAAAAAAAAAGAACCAAACCAAAAATAGTTAGGGAATGGTTTCTAACCATTTTGAAAATATCTTCCATATTTTCATATTGGTTTCCTTAGTAGATGGAGCAAAATGTTATGCTGGTTATGACGGTTATCATAACAAAATGTTGTGCGACTCTGCCTGGAATAATACGAGTATATCCCAACATTTCAATTTAAAATATGCCTCAGACGATCTGAGTGCAAAATGAACCAATATTCGCATTCAATTTCACAGTTGTGCTAGCAGAACGAAAACAAAATCTGGACAGGGTACCAGAAGTACCTAAGTAAAGGTTTTATAATGCTATGAGCTTTGTTGAACAACTGAGGATTAGCAAATTCAGCAAACAATTTCAAATATTCTTTCAGAAAATGATTCAAGCTTTAACTGTAAATTTTAATGCGAAAACTAATTTTCAAATTCAATTCTGTTTTACATATTTTGTTATAGCTCTAGATAATTCTACATCAACAACAATACGTAGCCAAAAAGTTCTAAACGGTCAATCTGTAGCAACACAAATAGCAGAAACTATGCGTGAGGTAGTCACAGCAATAAAGGAACATTCCCAAAACTCTTTAGGTCCTAACACTACGTTCTCAAGTTATTTGCTAAATGAACTTAAAACTCTTAGCGATGAAGCGACAGCATCAGTGCACAAAAAAGTTACATTATTCTCTTTGCAGTGTATAGAGGAAGAAAATTTAAAATAATTTATAATTAATTTTATTTTTAACCATTTTATGAATTTTTTCCTATTAATTATTAACTGATAGTATTTAAAAAATCGTGAAACATTTTAGTTATTTTATTTAGTTTTGCAATTAGATATTTTTACATTTTTTATCTCACATGTCACAGTGGTCCCAAATAGATTTTTTTGGAAATAATTCGGTAACTTGTGAACCGTTAGAGACATTTAATTAAAATTCCACATAGTCAGACCTGAAGTGTTTTTGAGTTGATTTCGGGGAGTACAAGTCCCTAGCGGATCACGGGGCTAAAGGGTAGATTTTGGGTATGTAATTTTTTTAATTCGCAAAAATTTTATTTATGACTAATTCGTAAAAAGTTCTTTTAACAATTTCGCCCAACATCCTTCCTCAGTTCGATTTTTAACCCACGAACCCATAGTCTTTTTCTTTTCCTCTTACTTTGATTTTCAGCCTCTTCTAAAAAAGCTGTTGAAGCTGCTCCACAGCATAAAAACAAAAAGAGTTCTTCTTCCATCTTTTTATTTTTAGGGAAAATAAATGTATTGTTTTCGACAGTTTGATGAAACAAATTTTGAAGGCAAATAAATTTTCAAATGTGTCCGACGAGAAAATTTGTTTTCCTGTTTTCCTATTTGACCATATTTAATGTCTGTTTGGAAAATAATTTCTTATTAAGGAGAGCATTTTTACAATAGAGCAGATATAATTAATTTTTGGATTGGATGAATAAACGTATTTACTGATTTAAGGTAAAATTTTAATCATATAGATATCTAAACAGACAAAAAAAATTGGCATTTTTGGATTTGATATCTCCGGCTTCAATGAAATTCGCTAAAAATGTTATTTAGAAACTTTCAGACTGTAGACCCTTTCCGGTTCAAAAATATGACGTTTTGGAAATGAAAAAATTTTCGAATTTTTTCCAAAAATGTACATATTTTATTACTCATAACTTCTAAACTATGCATTGTAGAATTCTAATTTTGATTTCATTTAATAGAAAAAGATATTGGCTTTAAAATAACATGTATAAAACTTATTTACTTTTAAAGTTCAAAGGTCAAAATCGATGATATAAAGATGAAAGCTCAATATCTCATAAAATGGTATATTACAATTCTTACATTACTTTAAAATTACACTTTTCAACAAAACAAAAAATTGTTTGTGTCCTGTGATTAATTTTTTTTATCTCAAATTGACGCGTATATTTTAAATACGGCAACCATTTTTTCCTAACAGATTTTGTTTTTGATTTTGGTTTTGAGTAGTCAGCCACCCTCATTCACTGTTTTTACCTAGATTTTTGAACACTAAAATATATTTTGTTATTGTTTTCGATATGGCTTCGTCAATAAGATGTTGTGTACTTGATCCAAATTGTTTTTGCTATATTTGTGGTGAACATATATTTGAAAAATATCAAAAACTTATATCGGACTTTGTGAAAACTGCGTATCATCAATACTTTAAAATAAAATTAGGTAATCAAGACAAGCCATAGGTTCCTCATATTGTATGCCAGAAATGTGTGGTATGATTTGGCGAGAACCTCGAAACCATCATGACAGCTGCTACTTCTGCGTGGTAAAAATAAACGCAATTAACCTTGGAAATAAAAGTAAATAATCATATCCTGACTTATCTTCTGCTCAACGACCTCAATTAAAATCACAAGAGGTACAACTCAGCATATCTAAATCTTCTAATGATCCAAATCTCTGAGAACCGGAACTAGACTACAATTTCACCTTTCAGAACCTCAACGATTTAATCAGAAAGAATTAAATGACTTGTAAGAGATCTGAACTTACCGAAAGAAGCTTCTTAAAGATCCTCAATTTGTCAAATCAATGACTGAAGTCGAATCCAAAGCATCTGTTTTGTTTACGAGTAATTTCCTAGACAAAAAGAAATCTGACGACCATGTCGAGCTTGTTGAGTGCATGCTATCGAACTTGCGAGAGCTAAGGTGCAACATGAGCATAAAAATCCACTTCATAAACTCGCATTTAGATCAATTTTCACAAAATCTGGGTGATTTTAGTGAGGAGCAGGATAAAAGATTTCACCAGGGTCTTCGAACAATGGAAGAGCGTTACCAGGAAAGGTGAGACTTACATATGATGGCAGACTACTGCTGGAGTTTGCTACGAGATCTACCTAACGTCGTTCACTCAAGGAAATTTTATAAAAGATCATTTGATAGTGTTCGATTGAAATTTTGTTAACATATGTATTAATTTTTTGTCAGAATAATAAAACTGTATATTTCAAAAAGTAAAACTGTGAGCAATCTCCCAGTATTTTATTTATAGTCAGTGTCATAAAAATACCCAATAACAAAAACAAACCAGAAAGATAGATATAGTCGGTCCTACACCACTATGTACAAGCATAAAAATTCTGCAAGGGGACTTATATTATACCTGTGGCCAATTTTACTAAATGTAAAATAAAATATACAAATACAGAATAATGCGTTGATACTAACATCTAGATCTAGGTTTATTTGACAATGTTGTTTCTACTTACATAAAACTTATTTGTATCGAATATTAACTTGATACTAACATTCGTATGGGATTTATGTACGGTAAAGTGATTTTCGGAAGAGGGTTTATATGGGAGATATGGTCAATTGTGGACCGATCTTCATAACATTTCGTACAGAGATTTATACTAGTACAAAACTTCTTTGCACCGAATTTCATTATAATATTCGTGTTTTTGAGTGTTTAAATTCTATTCCGGAAGAACATTTGTATGCGGGCTAGGTGAAATAATGGACCGATCACAATCAATTTCAATAGGCTTCGTTCTTGTATCATAAAAGTCCCCCGCACCAAATTTCATTGAATTATCTTTAAAATTGCGACGCGTACTTTGTGCACAAGATTTACATGAACAGCCAGCCAGCCGTCAAGTCAGCCAGACAGGCGGACGAACGGACATCATTATATCGATTTAAAAAGTGATTCTGCGTTGATTGGTATACTTTAAGGTGGGTGCTGGATAACTTTTTCTGTGCGTTACAAACCCTGCCACGGCAGCTTGTCTTCTTGGAGATTCCTTCCTCCCTGATGTATAGCTAATCCGTGGTAGAGAAAATCCTGTCTTTCTGCTTCTCTAAATTGACACTGCTTTTTTAGAGTTAGTTATGTTAGACAGGATACATTAAGGTCTAGCAGAACCTTAATATCCTGGGTTAGATTCTGTAGGGCGCAAGCCTGAAGGTCTTACCTAGGACTTAAACATATGGTACTACGGGAACCGGCTGCCCCAAGGACCAACAACCATTTGCAGTGGTTTTTGGTTCTTGGCCGGTTGTTGGTGAGGTCCCCTCTGGGGAGCACGTAGTGGCTTATGGTTTCATGGGTGTACTCTGTTACTTGTAACGGATACACCGTCACAATTGTGGCATGGGGTACTAGATACCCATACTAAAGCAAAGTAGAATGATGTGACCAGGAATATAAGTTGAGTTTAATTGCTACCTGTATACGAAATGTATAACAGGGGCGTTGGTCGGCGCATTGTTCTCACCCAGTTGTAAGACCACCGTGGGGTAAGGCCGACAGGCAGGTACCCACGTTAATCTTGATCACATCTGTGCGTTACAAACCCCCCACGGCAGCTTGTCTTCTTGGATTAAACCTTTTCCTTGATGTATAGCTAATCCGTTGTAGAACAAAATCCTAAGATTTCTGCTTTATCTTTTGTGAGGATTGACAGGAAACAGATTGGTGTCAGTACCTGTGAATTTTCTGGGTTCAAAAGCTGAAAGAACGAAAGTTCGAGGTCTTACCTAGAACTTTAAAGTAGGTGACAAGGGAACCAGCTGCCACAGGAACAGTGCGGTGGACCTCGCTTCACTGTTCTTGGCTGGTTGTTGGTCAGGCCCCCTTCAGTTGGAGTTACGTGGTGGCTTACGGTTTCATGTGCTGACTGCTTGCAGTAACACGATCACAAGGGTGATCAGGAGAGGGTAGCTCCGATCCCTAATCAAGGGTAAGTACTTGGCCAGAAAACGAGTATTAGTTGCATCCTGTATGTGTCAGAATATACAGGGGCTTTGGTTGGCGCATTGTACTTTACCCAGCACCAACGTTAATCTTGACCACATCTGTGCGTTACAAACATCAAAGAAAAATGCGTAATATCCAAATCAACTGTGGTAGTGCAGGGTATATTTAAATAAAGGAAACAAGGATTGTGTTAACTAGTGTTACATATTGATAATTTATCTCTATTCTATACTCGTGCCCAAATTCAACTTGGGCACTCTTTTGGTTTAGGAGTTATGAAGCAAAATATAATAAAAAAAACATCTTTTTTTGAGCTTATATTAAAAAAATAAATTTTATATATAAAATTCGACTTGACTTCAGTTTATATTTTGTTACATAGCTTCTCAGCTAAAGGAGTGTCCAACATTATATAATTTTTTAAGAATTTGAAATATATCGTTTTTAGAGATATAATGTTTACAAGTCAAATTTTGACCTTTAAACTTTCGAATTAAATTAACTTACTACCTATCATTCTTAAGGCAATATCTTTATCTTTAAAATTATACTAAAAATAAAATTTTATTGTGCATACATAGTTCACAATTTATTGGTATTTAGATTTTATTTTGGTCTATAACTTCTAGATAAATGTATGTTTAAACGTGAGTCCATCGTGAAATTTTACCTGCGTAAGGAGAAAAGTTATGTTAAAATTATATAAATTATTTAAGAATTTTCAAAATACGGTTTTCTGCGATATAATAGCTTGATTTTTATATGTCCAACTTTAACCTTTGAACTTTTGATGTAAAAAAAAAACGTTATACATATCGTTATAAAGGTAATATCTTTGTCTTTAATGTGAAACTAAAAACAAAGATCTACCGTATATAGTTTAGATGTTATTGGCAATTAAATAAGTACATCTTTGTAAAGTTTCTATCATTTTTTTTTTTTTATTTTTTAAACTGTTTACAATTTTTTTGATTTGAAAAACTCTTCCAATAACCTATATCTGTAGTGAATTTCACTGATATCCATAGTCCTCATTAGTAAAGCTAAAAAGTAATTTTAAACAAAATCATATTATTTTCTGTTAATTAATATTATCATTTTGTTGATTGGAACAAAACCAAATAAATATTTTATTTGTATAAGCAATTTGGTAATTGAAATCCATTTTCTATTTTTTTTTTTTCCTGTGTAAGTTACACTTCGAAAATATTCACTGTTATAAAAAAAGATTATGAGTTTTTTCATAGAAAACACAAACTTTTCAAGTTTCTTGAAACAACATGTCTTATCCAACCAATATATACGTAAACAAACATGCAGTAATAGACACAATTTTAGCCCATTAATATGTAACATTTTTTCATTAATATGTAGCAAAATCTTTTTTAGTTAGTATAATATAACGAAATTTTCAATGATTATTGACTTTGTCATTTAAAATGATGAAGTGCAAAAAAATTAAAATTTTTGTAAAAGGAATTCCACAACTCAAAAAAAAAAATCCGACGAAATTCCAAAAAAATTTTTTTTTAATTTTGCCCATAAAGTCCACATTTGCTATAAGTACAGTAAAACACACTTGTAAACACTTTATAATGCATTAGAGTTTCCGAAACTTTTTTGTAGATTCATGCTTTGGAATTTTAAAACATATGAGCTAAAGTTAAAATTTGGATGCAAAATAGGTAAAATTCAAGAGGATCCGTATTTTACTTTATTAGGTAATTGATCTCGCTTTATATTTCAAAGTCATTTTAGAAAGGTGTAAAAGCGTTATATGTATATCCTTAAAGACAGCTTTATTTTAGAGAAAAAAGAGTGCAGACTAAAGCTCAAAATAACATAAGAAATATTAATTTTTGAAATTTTTGAATTTGGACTCGAAAAAGATATCGGCTTCAATTTTTTCAAATTTTATTTTTTAACTAATTGGGAAAAAATTAAAAAATCGGATGAAAATGTTGGGCTATATGTTAAAAAAACAGGACCAAGATTTTCAGAACTGAGATAGGTGAAATTTGAAATGCAAATAACGTGAAAACTATAAGAAATAAATAACATGTTTTTCATAAGATTTACCGAGAGCTTTAAGAAGTTGTTTTTGAAATTGGATAAGAAACAAAAAATTTGGCAAGCAATTAAAAATGTTCTATGTCAGAGGTACCCTATTTTGAGGCTACCAAAGGGTCAGTGGGTCCCCTTTTACACTCGTCTGCTATGCATAAGTAGAAACTCATGTTAGTCCAACCAGCCGATTAGAAGTTACAAATTTATATCCAAAAAATTTCAATTCTGCCTTACCAAGCAATGGAGGTAATATTTTTTTATCATTTGGCCTCAAAATTTCCGAACTACGACGCCGTTGGGCTAGAATTATGAAACTTTTCTCTATCTATATATGTATATATATGAATAAATAATATATATATATATATATATATATATATATATATATATATATATATATATATATATATATATTTCTTTTTTTTTAACTAATTTAGTAAACAATTTCACAACATGAAATATGAAATAATAAATTAAAACTACATTAAAGCTAAATTTTAAATAATTCTAATAGGTTTTTAATTGGAAAAGCATAAAAATACTACTGATTAACTGATAAATTGCATTTATATATAGCTGCAATGACAATTCCCCCAACGTTTCTTTTCCTCTCTAGATTATTTGCAACAAATGTTCTATAATAAATATTCTACGTACTATTAATGGCATATCATTTACTAAAGTAGCGTCCAGGTTATCAATATCCTGTACACATGCCGACAGTACCACGTCATGTTTCTAACATAAATTCGGCAGTTGTTCATCTCAATATCGTATAGGTCTATCGTACCCATTTTTTTTTTTTTTTTTTTGTTTTTGCTCTTAATAAACACCGTTTAAAATTGGACCTTTTTTTAACAGTTTTAACAACTGCTGGTTTAGTAGGTAGTAAAGATACAATATTTGACAAAACAAGACCTTCATTTGGTCAAGGTTTCAGCATATGGAATAAATTAATATATATCTATCATGCAGAGCCACAGGAACTTATTGCCTAAACTAATAGGGTTTCCTTTGGTAAACATTTTACAGGAATGTCTTACATAATAAAACAACTTTTCTTCGGCAACCAATAGTTGATGCTTAATAACACTAATTTTTTTTTTTTTAAGTTTCATATTGAGACTTCTGCAAACTTTTTTCTGTTGAACCTAATTTAACATTATTTCACACAAATATGTTTGATTTTTTACGCTTAAATCTATCGAGTTTCATACTTTTTATTATATTATATTATATTATATTATATTATATTATATTATATTATATTATATTATATTATATTATATTATATTATATTATATTATATTATATTATATTATATTATATTATATTATATTATATTATAAACTTCAGTACTTTCAGACCAATACATTCGTAAGTTATAACAACATATACATTCTCTTTGATTTTCTTTTTAAAATATCTGAATAATTCGTTTTTATCTTTATGGTTGGGTTCTTTACTTCTGCTGATAATGAATGCCACAAATCTTTAAATATAATTTTGTCATTTTGTGGATCATTACTATTATATGTACATGAATATTTCACCAGGAAATTTTATATTATTATTTATTATTTTTATTCTGATCCTTTCTATTAATATTTAATATATCGTTAAAGCCCAATGTTACGGTTTTGCAACGCATGAATTGTCAATCACAAAAAGGATATGTATAACAAAGTTGAATATTATTGATATTAAAATACTAATGTTTGAACTAGATTCCATAAAATCTCACTGTGATATATCTTCTTTTACTAACTTTTTTCAAATAATTTGTAAAAATATCGAAAAAGTGAGAAAAATTGATTTTTTTTTTCTAAATATTTAAAATATGAAAACACCATACATCGAAAAAATCCTGAAACAGGTCAATTAGATATAGAATCAATCCTTATTTCCCTACACCTATTTTAAATCTATATTATTTAGAGTAAACTTGAAAAGCGCTTAAAGTGAAAATGCAACACAGGGCCTTAATGGGTTAAGTAAATTGTGGCTACTCCCATTTATTTTGATGTATTGCTTTTGGCTTTAAGTTATTTAAGCCAATTATGCTTAGACTGATTTATAAAACGAAAGCTAAACTTTTAAAGTGTGTTATATAAACTTATCCTCTGTTTTTCAATAACTTAATTTTTCTCAATTTATTTTCTTTTTATTTTTCATAGCCTATATTTTATAATTTTATTAAATAAATAAAATATATTTACAGTTCAGCATAGTGAAATAAAATTTAAGATTAAATAGTTTAACCTGTGATCTTTCTTTTTTAGTTATTTTAAACTTAAGTAAATAAACTTTTTTGAAACAAATTTCATTTAATTTTTTTCAATTTAGCCTAACAAAATATTTAAAGAGGAGATAAAATAACTATCTTTAACATAAATTACAAATTGATAAAAATATATTAGCATTTTTTAAAAGATTTCTTCCTTCACTCTTTTTTTTACCTTATGTCTAGATTTATTTGAAACCCTAAGCTTTATTAAAACGTCAATTATGAAATTAATACTTTTTTAATTTTCCTTGTTTCTGCCAGTTTTTTTTTACTATTTATTTATTCATTTTCCAATATTGACCCTTTTACTAAAGCTTTATAACAAAATTTAAATCTTATTCACAGTTTATTGTTTAATCATTTTAAATAGGATTTTTATTAAGTATTTAAAAAAGTTAAAAAAAATAATAATAAAACATGGCAAAGTATCTTAAACCACAATAAATATTTAATACTTTATTAAAGCAAAATAATAATTAAATAAAGACTAAATACAATAAAAAAAACACACTATACCACTTCAGTAAGGTAAAAGAAATATTTTATAAAATATCTTAGGGCCAAAATAAATAATAAGAAGGCCTAAAGTAATAGTTGTAAGTAGTACGCTCTAATAACTTAAGCGTTCTGATACTTTAATAATATTTACAAATGTATATAAAGAAATAAATAAAAGCAAAATTAAAGAAAAACAAGTTAGAGTGCTATATTCGTCTGTCCCGAATCTTATATACCCTTCTCCCGTGTTAAGATGTGCTATATGAAAATGAAATAAGTTATATTTATAAAATCTATATATATATACATATATATATATATATATATATATATATACATATATATATATATATATATACATATATATATATATATATATATATATATATTTAAGACTTTCACCGCAATAGTCCCTTATATGACAAAATTTATATTTTCTTGGTATGGGATCTATTCGTCCTATTTTGAATTCATAAATGAGTTCTCAAACAAAATAGGACGGATAGATCCCATACGAAGAAAGTATAAATTTTCTCATATAAAGGACTATTGCGGTGAAAGTCTTAAAAACTTTCAAAACAAATTTTCATATCAAATTTCGAATAGGGTGAATAGGTCCAGGGGAAGTAGTAGCTGCATATAAAAGCTAGTAAATACTTCAGAATTTTACAAAAGTTCGCACATATTTAAATAAGACGTATTCATTTCAATACAATATTAAGACAATAATAAATTAAGCAAATAGAAGTGTAATACTCGGCTGGGCCGAACCTTTTACAGCCTTCACAAAATCTATATTTCATAAATATATATACATATTGGAATTATCTATTATCATAATTTTTGCTTTAGTCTGGAAATATACTTAATATTTGTAAACTGGTGTTAACATGACATTAGAAATTTATAACATAAAGAGCCCCAGAAAACTCCTTGGCCATATGACTTAGGAAGATCTCTCAGACCATCTATATTGAAGAGCTGAATAAAGAAGAGATATTTTAAATTCTTTTTCTGCTTCCTGCCAGCAAACTTTTTTCAAAAAGATACATTAAAATTAGATATTTTAAGCTAGATTTAGCTGTTTTAAAATTGTCAGAATTTTTAAAAACTTTAACTTCGAGGCCCTAATTACAGTTAAGTGATAACTTTTTAATAAAAAAAAACATCTCACATACTCAGATTTACTTGTCAAACATAATTTTTCACGACGAATATGCCCATATTAAAACAAAATTCAAATGGATTCTATGAGGATACGAAGCAAGGCTTAAAGATTTTTTATCTAGAATATTTCCACTAGATTATCTATACCCACAGAATTTTTATTGAAAAATAATTATATATACTCCTCATATATATGAATGTGAACAATTATTATTTTTTTTTTTAGACAAATTAAGGTAAAACTATTTTTTTAATTCAGAATTTTAAAATACCATGTTACCCTAAGGGGTAAGAATTCAAAGCTAGGAGTTTTAAAGTGTTCGTAGGGATTTGAATCCTGGCGAATGGAGATGCAAGTTTTTTTTCATAAATTTCAAAGAAACATTTTTATTTATTTAAAAATATATTTGATAGTAATGAAAATATGACCTTGAAAAATTTTAATTTTTGTTTGAAGCTAAATTATAAAAAACAATTTTTCGAAGTTTTAGGCAAGGATCGAACTCAGGACCTAAAGTCTTTCAGTCACAAAACCAAACAGAAAAACAGAAATTTATAACGAGTCCCGGCGTTATGAACTCAGGCTTAACGGTTTGTAGTCTAGAACTCTTCCTCTAGACTATTCAATCTCACAACTTTCCAATAGGAAAACATTTATGTATTTTTGTATGTGATATAAAAAAAATATTATTAAATTTGAGCAAATAAAATTGGAAAATTTTTTGAGGCTGTTCTAGAAAATCGTTTGTAACTCCACCATTCCTAAACGGATTTCGCTGAATTTATATACCAATATTTTCAACTAAATGCCACATATGTATTGAGAGTAATGTATTTATTGGACTATGGACTTCAAAAAATCCATTCCAAGACATGTATTCTCAAAAGTTATTTTTATTCATAATAATAAGGAATATTTTTCAATTTGATGCCCTAGATATATATTTAGAGACCTTCGCATAAAATGACAAACTTATATATACCATTCATTTTATATGAGGGATATAAAAAGGGTATTGTGGAGAAGTTATGGACCGATTTAATAATTTTAAAAACCCAAAATTCGAAAAAAATATTTTTTATAGATTTATGTAAGAATCAGGCCCATAGCTTATATAGGAGCTTCGAAAAACCTAGTAACGCATTTTGGCCTATAACTTGGTTCATTTTTTCAACACATAGTTCTTAAAAATTTTCTGTATTTTCTGTGAAAGAACGAAGTTTCTTCTAGCTGCTTGGAAAATTTGAAAAAACCAAATATGCCTTAGTTTAATGTTTTCAATATCTTTGAAAACAACACCTACAAGGGAAGCAGACATTAAATAAATTAAAAAAAGATTTGCAAACAACTCGGTTATTAATGAACCGATTTGTTTGATTGATCTATATAAGAACCAAGTCCGTAGCTTATTTTGGACTTGGATATCGGTCAAAAATACGTATGGGCCGATATCTCTGTAACTAATGGACCTCATCAAAAAAAATTCAATGAAAAATTTCCGATCTTGTAATGAAAAACGAAGTCTCTAGCTTATATATACGTTTTGAAAACCAGTTTTTTTTAAATATCTCCGCAATTTATCAACTGCTTTCCCCGCGTTTCAAAAATTCTGGAAAAAAATCAGATCTCTTGATATACATATCATTACCTAAAATATAAAAGTCCGTATCCACACTTTTTTATTTTTCTCAGCAGAAGCAAAAAACATTATGAAAATGTAAAATGCCGCAACCAGAATTTTTAATTTTTTTTTCTTTTTTTGTTTTAAAATTAAATAATTAAGTAATTTGTTTTAATCGTTCACCTAAAGTAGAAATAAATCAAGCATAAAAACACTTTTCAAATCAAACTTTGCTTAAATGGAACAAATTTTACGACTGTTTCGCTTATGATGTTGATGTTACGGATTTTTGATTTTTGTTAATATTTATGTCCTTTTTGAACGTATGAATATGACTTTTTTGTGTAGATGTAGTTTGAGTTATTCAGTCAGATATATAATATATATATATATATATATATATATATTAGATCGAAAAAATCCCAAAATAAAACGTTTATTTACACATAACTCCGCCATTTATATACCGATCTTGCTGAATTAGCAAAATTCTCGAAAGGATATCGTCCTATCGTCATCATTTTTTATAAGGATCCAGAACATATTAACTTTTTTTGCTCTCAGATGAAAATTGTTAACATTACAAATGGAATGACAGACTTATACATATCCTTTAAAGCTGTTATGAATGGTGTAAAAACGAAAGAGTCACTTGGAAATTAACAAGGTAAAAAGTTATAAATGGTCTTAAGTTAATGAAATATTTACAGCATATTATTTTTTCTAAAAAGAGTGTTTCGTTTAAATTACTTATGTATATTCCCAATGATCGAAGGTAATAAAGTACCTTGGAGTTTTTGGTACTTATGCGCAAAAATGTATTTTAGAACTTTAATAAAGTAAAAACACTTATTACATATTTAATAGGTTTAAAAAATATTTACACCAAAATTTTCCACATAACCTTTTTAGCAAGTAAAATTATTTACTTTTATTTTTTGTGTTTTTTTTTTATATTATTAAAGAAAAAACTGTTCGTAAATGTACCTTTTATGATTTAATGAAATAAAACACATGTCTTTATTATATTTGTTTTAACCTTTATTTATTGTGCTAAAGAAATTATTTTTATTTTATGTTTTCAGTCCTACTCTCCTTAAAGCTTAAATAGTTTAAAAGGCAAAAAAAAAGAGGATTTAGCTTACTTTTTCATTTTTGTTCCCCTTAAGCAAAAGAAGATGAAGGTATAAGACCATAAAAAATTAAATATGGTTAAGTATATTATAAGTATGTATATATATTAGACTGCTCCAAAACATCGATCTTCGAATTTTGACTGTAACTCCCCATAGGATTTTTTTATATGTCAATAGCACGTGCCGTATCGACTCTGAAATTTGTAGGGTGCATTTATATGGGAAAATTCTGAATTTTTCACTTTTTTTTTGAAAAAAATGCTATTATAAAATCTTTTTTTTCAATTTAATGTAAAATAATCGTAATGTAGACATAATTATCTACCAAACAAGATAAAAAAGTTTAAATCGGTTAGCAAATATTAAATTTATTAGAAATTTCCCAGACCATTAACTTGTTTTCGAATACTTGTGTAAGCAACGTGTAAGCAAATTTTTAATTAATTTAGAAATGTTGAAATAAATGCTACTTTTGGTTTTGACACCTGCTGGATAATATAAACCACTTCCATTGCTTTTTTTAAAAAAACTTTAATTGTTATTATAGCTTGTTCAAAATTCCAATTTCAATTTTTTAAAAACTTTGTTAAACAAATTTCAAGAATATTAGGATAATAAAGAATATTAGGATAGACAACAACACACAAAGTAAAAATAAGAAAGTATTAGGTCGATATCTTTTATAATTTTGCCGTTACTTTAGATCTGAATTTTTGGGAATACGCCAAAATTTTTGGCAACTTTTGTGTTGTAGAGTAAATTTTTTGTAAAGAAAAAGAGCTATGTCAACCCTTAAAATTCTAAGATCAAAGGTTAATTTAAGAAAATTTGGAATTTGTAATGCAATATAACTCAAAATTATTTAGTTTTGTGTGGATTTCGAATCAATGACTTTTATAATAAATTTCGTATTGTAAACTTTACTTGTCATAATGATTTAGTTGTATTTTTCTTTCCCCGTGATATCACTTAATAAAATTTACTTTTGGGACGGTAGTTCTCTTGGTATATGTGCTTTTATTACAATTGATAAATTCAATCTTTTAAATGACCTAGTTTACTTTAAATTTTCTCTTTCTCAATTTTATAACGTTATAACGTTACTTATCTCAATGAGTATCTACATGGCATTCATGTTTCTAGATCTTTTCTCAATGAGTGCTATTAATGAATATTTATATTCATTGAGTAAATCAGAGAAAAAAAAAAGAAGAAAACAATATCGATAGGTACATGCCTTCAAAACATAATCTACGCATTGATTTAAAATTGAGATGTCAAAGAGTTTAAACAGTCATCGTGATAATTTTTCAATTATGTAAATCACATAATGATAATAATTTTCACATAATCATATTATTATGACTGAAATTATTAATTTAAATAATAAAAGTGCCTTTTTTCAAAAAAAAAAATCAACAAAAGAATAAATTCCAATACACCAATTATATTTAAAATTAATTTAGTGTGGAAATCTGGTGATTAAATTTAACATTTATAAATTTTAGAACCAAATTAATTTTTAATTCCATAAAGCCTTTATCATCCAGCTTTGAAAAAAAAACTAAACAAATTTATTAATTTCGTAAAGTATTTTTAAACTAAGTTATAGTTTCAAATAATATAAAATTAGTTACTAAATTTGATATAATATCGGGAGTTAATATTTACTGGAAGTCTTGATTCATTTATAATATATATATATATATATATATATATATATATATATATATATATATATTTATATATATATATATATTTAAATTAATTAATATTTTTTAAATGCAAACAATTTAATTTAGATTAACACTAATCATTATTATAAGTAATAATTTCCAACTCTGTTGTAGCAATAATTTTTTATATAAATTTTTGTTGTTACAACTAAATTCTTCTACTTCAGTCATTAATGATATAAAGTATTGATCCACAAAATATAACCGAATTCCAATTGTTTCATAAAATCTCTTAGTTTATCCGTGCTCTTTATTTTGTTTATAATATTTATAATTTTGTTAGTTAAGCACAGTTTACAGTGGTAACCCAACAAACATTTTGCGGAGGCCTTCGTACAAATGAGTAAGTGTACAAATGTAGTTATATACATAATTTATTAAAAAATTTATACGTTAAAATTATAAGACATTTTTTATATAAACTTACATAAAATAAGATTTAATTTTACTTATTTTTTATTGTTTTTTTATTTTATTTTTTATTTTTTTGAATAAATATTTGAATTAATATGATATAATTTTTTAGAGGAAGTTAAGAAAATTAAATCACAGTTAAGGTATTATAAGGGGTTCTTCGACAATATATTAATAGATTTTGATGAAGAACTTTGGGTGGTGAGGCCATTTAGATCTAGGAAACCAAAAGAACTCTTGCAGTGTGAAATAATTGAGAAGATTTTTATTTAACATTTAGTTTCTATGAACTTAAAAAAATACGCCGATTTTCATCATATTCAAACTATAATATAAACACGTTCTATAAATTTTGTATTGGTAAGTTAAAAAAAGGCTAACTTCGATCAAGAACCACACCCCAACCGGCGAATTCTAGCCCATCAAAGAACGTGCGGTCTTGTAATGGGTGATTCAAGTAGAGATACTCTTTTCAATAGGCTTTTTTTTGACAGATCACATGTGAGTCGTGTCATGCTGTCATGTTATTTTTGTTTAGTATTGTTTGGCATTTCATAATGGAAAGACTTACGCCTGAACAACGTTTACAAATCGTTCAACTTTATTACGAAAATTCACGTTCTGTGAGGAATGTGTTTCGTGCACTTCGCTCAACTTATGGTCAACATAATCAGCCTACTGAGCATACTATTCGCAACACCATCACCCATTTAGAGACCCAGTATGCATTATTGGATAATATTCGACCGAATAGACCACGTCCAGCACGCTGTGAAGAAAATATAGCGGCCGTAGCTGAGAGTGTACACGAAGACCGTGGAGAGTCGATTTGGCGCCGTTCGCAGCAACTTGGACTGACGTATGGAACGACTTGGCGTATTTTACGTCGAGATTTTAAATTGAAAGCGTATAAAATACAGCTTGTGCAACAACTGAAGCTGCTCGACCTTCCCAAGCGACATCACTTCGCTCTATGGGCTCTTGAAAAGTTTCAAGAAGATCCGACGTTTTTGAGGCAAATTTTGTTCAGCGATGAGACCCACTTCTGGCTCAATGGGTATGTAAACAAACAAAATTGCCGCATTTGGGACGAAGAGCAACCTGAAGAGGATGAAGAACTGCCACTTCACCCAGAAAAAATAACGGTTTGGTGTGGTTTGTGGGCCGGTGGAATCATCGGTCCATATTTCTTTAGAAATGATGCCGCTGCGAACGTAACCGTAAATGGCGACCATTATCGTGCCATGATAATCGACTATTTGATGCCTGAAATTTAAGTTCGTGACCTCGACAGTATTTGATTTCAGTAAGTCGACGCCACTTCCCACACATCACATCAATCAATGGATTTATTGACTTAACACTTCGGAGAGCACATAATTTCACGTTTTGGGCCGGTCGATTGGCCATCAAGATCGTGTGATACCACACCGTTAGACATTTTCCTGTGGGGATATGTAAAATCTAAAGTTTATGCGGACAAACCCGCTTCCATTCAGGCCTTGGAGGAAAACATCACGCGTGTCATTCGCCAGTTACCAGTCGAAATGCTCGAACGAATCATCGAAAATTGAACTCAACGGATGGACCATCTGCGACGTAGCAACGGCCAACATTTGATAGACATAATCGTCAAAAAATAAATGCCAAGAAATGTTCTTTCAAATGATAATAAACATTCGCCATTAAATTTTAATTTTCTGTGTTATTTTCTTTAAAAAAGTAGGGAACCTCGGAATAGATCACGCTTTTAAGCCTATCAACATGCAATTTTGTTTTACCAACAGCTATAACCGAGAAAAGAGGTTGTTTCAAAAAATGCCCACCAAAGTTCAGTTGAGGGTCATATTTATGTTTTTGGCTGTAGATACTCGTATCATCTTTTATCTTTTAGTTATAAGACTTTCGTAAAATTTTGTCTACTTCTAACTAAAAGTAAATATTTTTCTTTATATTTTCATTAAAAATCTCAAATATTCTAAAATTTAACTTTTGGCCTTCGTTGACCTTCGTATTTTCTATTATCCGTATTATTTTATTATGTTATAACTTTCATTAATCTGTATATTATGACAAAAAACTTGACTTTACAACACAAAAATCACAAAAAAAAATCAGTTTTGCCGCAATCCTCAAAATTCAAATTTAAGATCGGGCGAATTTATAAAAGACATCAAACTAATTCTTTCTTATTATTACTTACTGTGATGTTGTTATAAAAGAAAATAGTTTCATCCTAATATTCTTAAAATTTGTTTAGCAAAGTTTTTAAAAAATTGAAATTGGAGTTGTTTAGGTTTCAGCGAAACCAAAATGGATAAGACACCATGCATGCTGATAAAGTGTGTAGCGGTGCAGAAAATACGTATTCCCTTGTGCTAGTATCTAAATATAGTCCATAAACTCTGCTTTAGTACTGCCAAACAGAGACAACAAGGCAGTTTACGATTGCAAACTTGTTTATGGTCCTTCGAGCCGAATGTCGGCTTACGACATTATTATAAGCACATTCTGCTGATGTCTAATTATAGTCCACAAATTCTGTTTTGGTACTTCCAAACAGGCATAACAAGGCAATTTACGATTGCAAACTTGTTTAGGAATTTTGAAAAAAACTTAATAACAATTAACGTTTTTAATAAAGCATTCGAAGGGGATTATATTATCCACCTGGAGTTAAAGCTTATTTTTCAATACTTATGGTTCAAATTTGACAAAAAATCGTATTTTATTTCAAAATTTCTTAAAAATAAAAATTTTTCTTTACATTACTTACTTACAGTGTTCGAAAACAATTTAATGGTCTGGGGAATTTCTAATAACTTTAACATTTTCTAACCGATTTTTATCTTTTTTTATCGTGTTTGATAAATAATTATGTCTAGATTGCGATTCCTTTACATTGTGTTGCAAAAAAGAGATAATAATATGAAATTTTTTCAAAAACTATGAAAAAGACAAAATTTCCCCAATCAAATGCACTCTACAAACTTCAGGGTTCTAAGGGGAGTTATGGTCGAAATTCGAAGGTCGGCTTTATGGAGCAGTCTAATATACATACATTAAAAATAACTATAGAAATACATATATTCAAGAGAATAAAACATTTATTTAATATTTTTTTAACATTAAAATCCTATAGAATTCTTTAAACAAAATCATGAAAAGCATTTTATTATTTTTTCAGCTTACTTCACTCATTTATTTCAAGACGTCATAACTCAAAAAATGAAATTTTTGAGTTTATGATGTATAAGTATGTGTTGTATTAAGCTTTATCTTCTGTAAAATTGTTGTGTACATACCTTTTATGGCCACCGTTTCATAAGAGAATGACATATTCTCTACATTTTTCTATTATGGTAATAGTAATTTTAAAAACTTTGAATATGTTTTCTGCAAAATCGCTTTTTTTGAGTTATGGTATTCTTGAAGTAAATGAGCGATATGTATTTATGTTTTGTTATAATATACATATAAACAAAATATAATATCTGACTACCAACAGATAGACAATCACTAAAAACAAAGGTACAATTGTTGTATATATATATGTATGTGTATACTTTAGCTTTATCTGCTAAAAGCCTCTTTTTAGAAAAAAAACTCAAAAAGGATAAAAATCCAGGATTTTATTTTAAATAACACTAGTTGACAGAAAAATTCTCTCTTAAACAAGAACAGCTGGGCTAGATAAAATTTGACAAGCTAAACACGAATATGCTATCAGTATTTTTCTTTTTTTTTATATCACGTTTTAATTTTTTACGGGCATGTCTAATACCTCCTTTTAATAAAGCAACTATAGGAGTTTATTTTACCATTACTCAAGAGCGGTTTGTCTTATTTAGAAAGATGAAACACTAAAAGATGCGGACTAAAATTATTTTCAAGTTGTCTCTATATTATTTTTTATATTTGCCCAATAGGTTTTTAGCTATTCAAAAATCATTGCCCGAAGTTTGTTTTCTTCATGCAAAATTTAGGAATTTTTTCCCCTAAAAGTTCTTCTAAGAAACGAAAACGGAAATAAATCTGGAATTTCCAAACAGCTGGTCTGATTTCAATGTAATTTCATACAGTGATAGTAGAGATGTAGTCGGGTTTAAGTTTAAAGTTTGGACGATATAGACATAAGGAGGGCGGGTACACAGAGTCCCAAATCTGAACACCTCGAGTATTAAAAATATTAAAAGCGATCCTGATTCGTTATATCTTTACTAATTGAAAAGATTTGTATATGAATAGAATCTGCTAGTCGAGCTCTATAACAAACATCTGTTCTAATTTAAGAGATATTGGGCTTCAACAAATAAAATTTTTACTTTTTGACCTACCTTGGTGAAGTTTTTTCGCTATAGCGGGTCCAAATTTTACTCAATTTTTTTTTTAATATTTTATATTTTATAAACAAATAGTAAAATTTTGTGAAAACAAAAATTTTTTTAAAAATCTTCACGTAATCAAATTTACGTGATTCCTCTTAACAAAAATAAAAAATGACTATGGCTTCAAATTAAGAATCAAAACATCTTTCAAGGTACAAGATTTCATTTAAAAATATTTACTAACAAAAATTTTATTACAAATTCAACACTTTTTCGACATTTTTTTTTTCTCGAAAAAACTGCAACTATTTTTTATTGTAAATAATATTATACATTTTTGAAAAGAAGACATCGTTTCCTATACACTGATGTGTAATATGCCTACCTTCACCTTTCCACGTATCAAAATTAATTATCGAAACATTACACCTCTTGATAAATATTATTAGTCAAGTTCTTGATAATGAGTAGGTATATTTAGACTTGGAGCTTTTATTAACAAATATTTTGCAACAGGAAGATGACAGGCACAACACAATATAAAAAGAATTAGGGCCGCCAAGTTAAAAAAAAAAAAACTAAAAAAAGGCTAAAAATTAATGAAGAATTTATTTCAACTAAAATATCTCGTAAACTAAAAAAGATAACCTACACCTGTAAGGCTAAGGGATTTACTAGGACTATTTATGTGTAAAATTTTTTCTGTCAAATCATAAAAGAATTTCTGGCGATTTAAAAAAATTCATATGACCAGCTTCAGAGATCTACGCACTTCTCCCTTAACCAGCTAGGAAACTGTTTTTTCAAATCAACCCGAAGATACCTGGTCTCTGGCCAGGTGAAATTATATTGAAATATTTCCAAAGGTTCACAAGTTACAAAATTATAAAAAAAACGTTTTGGAACCACTGTATAACGGTCTGTTAAACAAAAAAAATGAATTCAATTCATTTTATGTAGAATCATTTTAATCCAAATAAAAAAACAAATGTTATGTTGCTCTTTTATTAACAATTAAACCTTAAATACCTTTCAATTAAAAATGTAAAACATTTATTTGTTTTCATCGTCAATTAATTTATATATCAGCAAGTAATATTTTGTTCATTTATTTTAGCATTGTTGAGAATCAAATTGAATTATATATGAAAAAAAAAATTTTTTTTTACATACGAGGATAAACAAAATATGTATTAAAATTTTTCTATGTAATAACAAAAATATGAAAATTATATAATTATTTCTTCATTATTGCAATCAGCAAGTTTATATTTATAACTTTATACACAACTGTAGAATAAAGAGCCTCATGTAAAAAAGTGAAGAATGAATGAAGATTGGTGGGGTCTTATATGAGTCCCAAAATATTACATCTGAATGTTTAAATTTACGTGATATTGACCAGTTTCAAAACACCTCTAAAAATATCATTATCAAAATTTTCGTTAAAAGAAAATTAACTTCAAATTGTAGTAGAGGCATACTGAGGCCTGGAATATTTATTTAAATAATTGTTGTCTCTTTTTAGTTACCAAATATCAAGATTTTGTTAACGTTTGTTGTCATATTTTCTTTATTTAGTCATATAATTTTATATATGTCGGACATTTTTCAACATATATTGGGTTTCAGTGTACCATTGGAATGGAATGATACAATTGAAAATTATATGTAATGAACGCTTTAACAGCAAGAGGGTAAATTTTATTCATTTTGTTTCCAAAAGGTTAAATTAGCAATTTTTGCAAATAAGTCACATTGAAGTATTTATTAAATTTAAATATAAATGAATTTGTGAAAAATATAATAAGTTCCATTAAAACCGCGATAATAATCAAATTAAAGGGATTTTTGCAATTTAGTCATTATTTTTCACGAATTTAGAGATTTTATGATAAATGTATGCTTTTGGTGATATTTATTTTCTTAACTAACCATATGTTTGACATAATAATTAACCAATTATGGAACGGAAATTCCAAAATATTGCCTGTGCAACTAAAGGGTTAATTGAATACATACATCAATAGTATTGAATAAGAGCTTTCCAATGATGCCCTAAAATATAAATTACGATGGAAAATAAAATATTAGAAAATTTTGCTAAAATTTTAATTTCGCTAGAATGAAAACTAACTATAAAAATTTTTAATTCATTATGTATGGAACGTCATTTAAAAAAAAAATTAATAATTATGTACATTGCACAGTGGGGCAGAATCGAAATTTTTTGGAAATAAATCTGTAACTTCTGATCGGCTGGTTGGATTTTCACGAAATTCGGTATAGGCGTACCAGAGGAGTGTATAATGTTAAGTTTGGAAGGGGGAGCACAACAAACCCCTCAGGGGGAGCTAAGGGGGCTCAAAATTAGATAACTCTGACATAAAAAATTTTTAATCACTTGCCAAATTTTTCCTTCGCGTTCGATTTTTATATATTGTTGTAGGCCCTGATAAGACCTACAAAAGACATGTCCTATTTATCTCTTATAATTTTCGAGTTATTTGCACTATAATTTTGCATGTTCTTGATCCAATTTTTTCATATATATCCTAGTATTTCCGAGCGATTTTATTAGTTTTTTCTTAACTAGTTAAAGAACAAAATTATCTATTGAACAAAAAATTGAAGTCGATATCTTTACCGAGTCCAAGAATAAACGATTTTGAATTTGAAAATTGCAAAAAAGACTACTTTTTGTGTTTTTTTTAGCCGAAAAAGTATCTACACTCTTTTTTATCTAAAATAAAATTTTCTTTAGCAACAGATAATAATTTTGCACTTTTCTGCAAGGCAACTTCACAGAGATGACTTTAAGATAAAAGCATAGCCCAATAACTCAATTGGTCATGGTACACACTCTTCCGAATTCAACCCATTTTATATAAAAATTTTGTTTTTAGACCATATTTTCTCAAATACCAACGCACATCGACAAGCGGAATATATTTTAAGAATCTTCAATATGTTGTTAAAAGTTTGAAATCAAAGTCTACGGGACTTCGGAAAATGTGGATTCTATAGCCTAAAAATGTAGAAAATCCCATTTTTGGGAATTTTCATTAGTTTTTTGGGAATTCAGGAAAACCCTACCCTGATTGAAATTTGGTTAAAGCGCTTTTATTTATATTAATAAGGTCTACATTTTCTGCAAATGTGATTAAGATACCTTTATAAAGAAATATGTTCTTACAAATAAAAAATTTTATTTTCTCCCAAAACCCCAAATTGGGCCTTTTGTTTGGTTTATTTCTAAATAGCGAAAGAAATTTTAAAAATATGTACTCCAAATTGAGCTTATCCTTTAGCATATATAATTTCCGATCTTTTTCAAAAAAATTCAAGACAATACCATGGCTCGTTTCAGATATATGCGCCTTTAAACTATATTTTTACAAACTTGCAACTTTTGCCTTTAGCTTTACTATTATAATTACTTAGAAAATTATGAATATTTCTGTATACTTTTCATAATATATATACGCAAAATATTTTTATGAAAATAATTAATAAATATTTTTTATTTTTAATAGGGTTGCCACGTTTCACAAATTTAAGTAAATCTTTATCTTTTTCTGTTAATGAATTTAAAATAACAAAACAAACAAAAATGTCTATTTTAACTTAAGCAATAAATATTTTATTAGTTTATATTTATGGTGTTTACCTAAATTTAACAAACGTATTTATCTATTGGTGATGGTTAAAAATGTATATATTTATGATCACCTTTCCGGTGATACCTAGCTGCAGCTTTTATCTATTACTGATGGTTCAAAATCTATATTTTTATGAGCTAGTGACAATGCACAGGTAATATTTTTTCCGGTTAACATATAATATCAATGTATTCGGTATAGGTACTTTTCTAAATTGACTAATTTTACAATTTTTTTATTCATTATGTATTGATCGTCATTTGCTTGTCATATGTTGTAATTTAAAAAAAAAAAGTTAACAATTATGTACACTGTTGATCGAAAACCATATTTTTTGAGATGTTTTAAAAATGGTCCAGCTCACTGGAACGAAATAATTAAACCGAAATATTGTGGGGATTGGCTTAAAACATATCTATCTTTAACAGCAATATTTTTTGTCGTCATACAAATCAAGGGACCTTACTGTAGAACTCTTATTTTTTAATTTTTTAATAACTTTAAAGTCAAACCGTCCCTACTACATTAGAAGTTTTTCTACAATTCTACAATTTTTTGCATAAATTATGTTGTTTTTTTTTTTTTTTTTTTTTTTTTTGGTATTATTAAATATTATGTTTTAACTTGATTTTCAATACTTTCTTTATTTTTATGTTATTTTATTTCAAATATTTATTTCAACAACAACTTAACATTTATTTTATTGTTTTAGCCACTTGATAACTTGAAACTTTTTCACAAGACTCATTTAAAAATAAATAAAATTATTCATTTGTTTATTTTTGTTATAAAGAATTTCGTTTTTATCAGCATTTTTTTCCTTTGATGCAAAATTTCTAGTTATTTGATTGGAAAAGTTACTAAAGAAAATAAAAAATAAAAAAAAAAACTTTTGGTATGAATGACTTGTGTAGACAAATACTTTAAAAAATAAATTATATAATTTATTGAGATTATTTTTTAAAAGTAAAATATCTATAATTTAAATATATTATAAAAAACAACTTTGAACTAAATTTAAAAGGGGAACTATGTAAGAAACTTTGCAATGACATCTGTAGCGGATGGAAAATTTGATTTTTGATAAAATTTTTATTACAGCAGAAAGCCAACACTTCAGATAACATGATTTATAACTTTTTCGCAGTTAAGGTGTCCAATTTGGTAGTTATAATGAAGCAAATTTTAATAATTTTCATTAGTCATTGTTTAAAAAGAAAAAAAAATGCTGTTTAAATTGTTATATAAAAAGTATGATATGCATTTCTGCCACTAATACGTTTTTAAAAATTTGCAAGATTTCTTTTTAAAATATTGGTTTATTTTCAATCTTTTGGTGTAAAATACTGGTCATAAATTTATCTCTCTTGTACATTTATGGACTGTATAATAGTTTGTTTATTATTATCAGAAAAATTTTAAATCAAGACTTTAATGGACCAGACATTTTTTCAATAGGTTTCAAAGATTGAGTCTAAACTGGATAGTATACTCCTAAATGTCACCAGTTACTATCAATAAAATTGAGCTGCCACTACCTGTTACCCTTTTTACCGCAGTATTTCTAATAACCACATAAATGAGTATTTTTGATATTTTTAAAGTTCAACATTTTTAAAATATAAATTATGTAATATTAGTGATGATATAAATAGTATAAGATCGACCAAAAAATATATTTTAAGTGTTTTAATACATGAAGTATTTTTCTGTGTAATTAACTTCTCCCCAAAATTTGGTCGTCCTAACTAAATTGGATAGCTCATTTATCTATTGCGGGTAATTGTTGAGACAAAGTTGCATAATTAATTAATTAGTTAATAAATTAATTAATTTAATTAATTTATTTATTTATTTATCTCAATAATTTTACGTGAAAACATATATGTATATGATTGATCTAACAATAGTGCGTAATAAACAGCCGTACATAGATTGGTTACATTAGAAAGGATAACACTGGACAACACAAAACTGTCAATTTATACCAAATTAACTATATCCTCAAATTTTTAGGGTATATTTTTATAAATGTATTAAATATTAATATATTTTCGAATATTTCTGTGCAATACAAATTATTTCGATTGGATGCGTTATATGTAAACTTATATCATTGGAAAGATTATAACTATATCTTATGTTTAAACTAGTTAAATTATTTTGATATTTATCAAATATGAATTTATCACAAATCTTCTTTGCCCGCATTTATCCGGCCATCCCGTTTTGATATCCACACACGAATTAGTTTATGAATAGAGCATTATATTTTTTATCCGTATACCAAACTTAAATTATTTACATTAAAAAATTACAGATTTATTGAATTTCGACCAAAATTTTTTAGCGTACAGTGGGGCCAATCGAAAAAATGTTGATAATAAATCTGTATCTCCTAAACTAATGATCGTGTCGAATTGAAATGTATGAAAAATTAGTAGATGAGGACCCAGGCCTTAAGAAAAAATATCTTATAGTCACCCAGTGATAATACGCGACAAACTACAGGGTGTCAAAGTTGATCACCTCTAGTATGTAACAGTTTCAAAAAATCGTAACTTCTTTAAATCAAGTCCGATGTTAAAGATTTTTATATTTCTGTAAATTGCTTGGTGATGTAAAGCAAAAACAGCTTCGAATTTATTAAGTTTTTCGGGAATTAGTGCTGAAATGTATGGAAGAAAATTTTTCTAAAAATATTCTGTAATTTCTAATACATACCGAAATAATATACTGTTTACATTGTACAAAATTTCATTGAAGTTAACATTATATGTGAGGTGGACGGTAAGGTGAAACACACCCATTTACGATTTCCCAGTCCTTAAAATATTCGTGCAAAATTTCGTTGATGTACATTCTTTGTTATAAAAGATATTGGCCGAAAAGTATAAACTGGAGTCGAGATAGACACCTTTTTTTCTACTATTTGGTTCATAACTTTTTTGTTTGGGAACCGATTTTGCCCATTTTCAAAATCAAACAAACCTAATATAAGCAAATATTTGAGCCAAATTTCATCCTACTAGGATGTCCTCCCTAAGTTCTATCCTGCTTTAAACAGACAGACGAACGGACCGTTAGATCGACCCATAATAAATGTACTTGTCTTGGATGATTATTTCGAAATTTTGCTCACGAAATGACAAACCCAACATACCCTCCATTTTTTGATAGTGGGTATAAAAATTTATATTTTTACAAATATACAGAAAAATTATTTCACTTTTTTCTCAAAGCATTTTAATAAAAAATTATTTTCTTGTCACATTTCAAAAGACAAAGCTTCATAAATAGTTAATAAATAAATTTTAAATTAATTTAGATCTGCACCCTACAACTAGCAATGGTCGAAAATGGTTAATTTTAAGTTTAACATATAAACATATTTACAGACTAGAAATTTATATACAATTCTGGTAAAAACTATGCGTAATATCAGAACCTACTGAGTTATTGAAATAGAATTTGTAATATTTTCAGTATTTAATAAGCTTAATGTGGCGTTTTTTAGAGGTTTCTATCAAAGTCTAAGAAATTTTTATCATAATAAAAATTGCGATTTTTAAAAATTTTTCGAAAAATACTGATCGGATCTAAGTTATTTCTCCACATATTACAGGAAAAAAAATTTTGTTAGAGTTTATTACAAACCCATAGTTTATTATTAACCCAAGTAAATTTTTTTTTGCTGCTTAAAATTTCTTTGCAACTATTGCGTGTCACTTTGTTCCAAATTATTACACATAACAATAATTATTAAAGATTTTGTTTAAAAAAATGTAAATGCAAGAATGCAACTCTTAAAAAATCAACGTAAGTTTTAAATATTGATAAAAGTAATTTTTGAAAAATGTTGAAAATTATAATTTAATTACATTATACTCAATTACTACCAATACACATAAATTTAACGTCATTTAAACTAAAAACGATATTGCTAATATTTAAACACAACATATTCCCCATTCTCTAAAAAAAAAGTTGGTAATAGTTTAGAATTACATTATCACGATGGTACTGAAATAATATTAATATGTAGTTCTAATGTAAAGATTCCTAAAAATTAATAATATTGAAATGATCATGTCTTTAACATTTGATATAAGCCATGTAATAATAGATATTTGATATTACCTGAATGAATACATGTGGCCAAATAAAAAAATGTCCACTCAAACCTATGTGTAATATATTTTTGAGATATATCTTGGGCTGCGGCTTTCACAAATGTGCTAAGTTTACGTTCGAGTACTTTACTGGCACCTAAAAAGTTTCTACCGTTGTCAGTTACTACCTTTTGGGGCAACCTCCGCCTCCCAACGAAGCGAAAAAATGCAGCCTGAAATGCCGCGGAGTTCAAATCTGATCACATTTCTAAGCGAGCAACCTTTGTATTGAAACAAACGAAGCATATCCTTTTATCAAAGTAGGCCAGCAAAGTCAATGCCTCTGATCTGAAATTGAAGTGACAGATTGCATCTTTCTGTGGGTAAAGAAGCCATTATCTGCGAACATAGTTATTTTTATGAATGATGCAAGTTTTAAAATTTTAGCTCGCATTGAAGGTATTCTCAATTCTCGCTCTACCTTGTCAGAAGATCCATCGGATTTAACCGTATTAACCCCCAGACACTTTTTTACGAGGTGCTCCTATAATCGCTTTTCAAAAGCAAAAGATAAATATAATAAATAGATGGGAAAAGCTAAAAACTATTAACCACCATTTCTCCATCCGATGGAAAGAGGATTACTTGAAATCATTACACAAAAGATACAAATAGAAAACCTTTGTTCCGAATCTGCACGTTGGAAACCTCGCGGTAGACACTGATGATTTACAATCACCATATTGGGAGGAATAAAGAGTTATTCCACTTCAGATCAGAACATCCGCACTGCCGACGTTCGTATTATTACTCGTGCCATTGTAAAATTATGCTATCTTCCTTATATGGATAATTAAAATTCTAAATAACACATTGTAAACTTATTCGTTGCTTTACTTATGTATTACTCTATCAAGTGTCCAAACTACATTGGGTACTTTAATTAAAAATTTATTATAATAAAATTTGTATTAATATAAGCAAATTTTAATTAAACTAGTTTGTAATTACAATCTGAAATTATGTTGTAATTATTGAAAATTATAGCAATAATTAAGCTACACAAAACTTCGTGTTTTTCGTTAAAACCGAAATTTCGACTAACTAAATTAAACTTTAAAATTTCGCTTAACTTTCAACCATCTTGGAGTCATATACCCAATTTTATCTATGAATTTACTTTGTGTTCAACCTCCCCTGAAAGTAAATATAAAAAAACTTAAATACTTACATGTTATAATTGCGGCTTTTGTGAATTATAAAGGTGAGAATAACCCATACCTAATAACTTGTAATTTAAAGAAATATTAATTCTCATTTCTTTCTTTTGTTTCCTAAAAATCCCCAAATTATAATTACTCTATCTATGAGTAATTATAATTAACATCGCCATATAGATTGGTCTCATTTGATTATCCCCAAACTCTACCCCTCTACCACATCTATAAATGATAATCATCACACTATTACAATATATATATATATATATATATATATATAAATAAGTCCAATTTTAAATATATCCAGGAGAACTCAAAACTGTTAAAAAAGTGCACAGTGGGGCCGATCACAAAAACTTTGGTAATAAATCTGTATCACCTAAACTTCTGGTCGACTCGAATTAAAATGTATGCGACAGTTATAGAGAAGGACATAACCTTTTAGAAAAATCATCTCGTAGTCTCCCTGTAATAAAACGAGAGAAAGTTTAAAAATATCTGAACTTCTACAAATCAAGTCCGATTGCAAAGATCTAAAAGGAGCTTAATGAGATAAAGATGATGTATGATATATATTACGTTTAAATTTCCGATTTTCTGCTTTAATTTATTTTTGGGTTCTTCTCAAATTATTGCCGTAATATAAGAGTGAGATTTTTTAATCCTAAGATTCCTAATACATTCCTAAATAATGTGTTAAAATTTTTTTTAATTATGTCAGTTCGTCTAGCCGTGAAAAATTATCAAATGAAGACTTTAAAATAAATACGAAAAATTGCTTTTTGTTTTTACAAAAAAATGGTTCGAAATCTTTCACTTTTTTCTTAAAATTTAATTAATAAAAAATTTTTTAAAATGCATATGTTTATGGAAAAAAAAGGTCACCTGAAAACTATGAAATCTACAAAATGGTTTTAATAATCACGTGTATATAGATTCATTTGACACTAAACTATGTCCCGTCCGCTTTTATGAAAATAATAAAATTTTTGGAATCATATTTTTTTAAGTGTATAAAATACATATTGAAATTAATTTTTATTTATTTATTTATTTTTTAATATAAAGTATTAGAAGTATTGCGATTTTCCAAAAACAAAAATCATTTTGAAAGCTTTAGCGATTCATTTTTTATACATTTTCTAATCGAAACAAAACTTTTCTTAGAAACTACACGCAGAGAAAAAATATAGTTGTAGTGACCATAATCTAAGAGCAACATATTATGATTGGAACATATGATCACATCGAAAAATATAAATGATTGTAAATAATAATTATTATGACTACACTTTGTCATATTGTATCCGATTTTATGGATTGTTTTTTCATGTTTAGATATAATTGAACAATCTTATTATACTATTATACCACATTGTCATATTTTAATTCCATTTTATCATATTATTACCTCATGTTATCATATAGTTATCCAATGTTATCATATTATTATTTCATTTTGTCATATTATTATTCCATTTTATCATATATTAATAAAAATTATTATTATTGATTGAATCACACCGAGTATATCCAAACTTTTCTTATTTATATTTATCCATATATGAACTAAATGAGAATTAGATTGCAGCTAGAAAACAAATTTAAAAAAATAAACACATATATAGTTAAAAACAAACAAGTATTTAAATTTTCCACTAAGTTTGTGAAAAGGATAAGTATTATACTTATTTATAATATTTTATTGTTATAGGAATAATAATATTAATATGGTCTAAAAACAGAATATGGAAAAAGACATGGAAAAAAACTGCAAATATTTAATGGTTGTAGAAGTAATGATATGTTTCATATAAACAAAATTTTGTTTCTGATAAAAATACTTTAAAACATATAATTTTTGCAGTCAATCATATTAAAATTCTTGTTGAGTGTAAACATTAAATGACAAAATTGAATCAAAATTATTGTTAACATGAACACAGATTTATTAAAATTCAATAAAATTAACAATGAGAACATAATATTGTTGTAGTGATCATGATATAACCATGTTTTTGCTCTGCATGTATAAATACTAAAATTTGGAGTTTTTTAAGCTACATTCCTTCAATTTTATTTTATTTTATATTTTTCAAGCATATTTGCTTTTCCAGTGGTATATATAATATCTATTTAGCACATTGAGTATAGGAAATGTTGCGGTCTAAAGCCAGATATTTCGTTTAAAATTGCTACAAAATTTACTATGTTCATGGATTTACTATGTTGCATAGATATACATTACCAAGGCTTCCAGATTTGGGGTTTTGACCCAAAATTTGGGGAATTTTCTTTGGAAAAAAGGATGAAAATTTTGGTTTTGGGTTTGGGGAATTTGTTGAGGATTTCTAAAATATTTTGGGGATTTTTTGAGGAAATTATACAATAATAGTATTTTTTGTTTAGTTAATAAAATTGGAATATTGTACACAAACGCTTTTTTTTATATTAAGATTTATGGAATTGATTCATTTTAAACTCATTTAACAAAAAATTTCGTATTTTTAATCATTATGCTCATATCTAAAGCAATACCAGTGGTATTTTATAATGGCATTTTCCAGTTTAAGAACATTCTTTAAATCTATATAAAAAAAAACTTTTTAGTTTTGTTTAACTATCGCTAAGTATCTCATTTATTAATTTAATGACATTGTTCATTATATTACAGTTCCTTGGCACTATTATCTCTTTGTTTTTTAATTATCACATTTTGTTTTTGTTTTTTCCTTTCCCTTTAGTAATAATAATAATATTTCTTGCAATAATTAGTCACGCTAGTTGAATTTTCTTTTGTTTAACTTTTTTAACTTTTTTTTTTTTTTTTTTTTTTTTTTTGTTTTTACAATTTAAAGTTTTTATAAACACACTTTAGTTCCAAATTCAAAAGTATTTCATTTATAAAATATTTATTTAAAAATATGTTTAATTACTGTGATAACAAATTTTCCATTGTACTTGAAAACATTATTGAATTTATTTTCGTCTTTTGTTTCATTTTTTTTAGAGATTTTTGTTACTGTGAAATAAAGGAAATGCTCTAAAAAAATTATATTTTCTGTCTGTGACATTTAGGTGAGAAGTGGTTTTTGTTTTTCTCTCTGTTCATAAAATTTCTTGTAAAAAAGCTTTGTTATCTGCAGTGCATAAAATTTAAATTAAGTTTTAATTGAAATAGGAAAAAAGTTTAATTATATATAAAACTTTAAATATTTATTAATTCAAACAAATTTAATAATAATAATAATAAACTATCATCTATTATTATTTTATTTTAACACGGCGATGACATTTTAGGCATTTACATTATTAGGCATTTTAGAATGTCATCACTTAGATGTTATTACAAGAACTAATTACTTCTAAGCTATTCAATAACTCATTGATTTTAAAGTATTAGTAAAAACAATAGAAACTAGTTACATTTTTGGTTACAAACCACAAATATGCTCTAAAAAAGTATTTTATGCGCATAAAATATGCAGGAGAAAACTAAATATATGCTCTGAAAGCGCGAAAATATGCTCTTGGAAAACAAAAAATGTTTGTAATTTGCAAACAAAAAATAACATTTTTAATGAAATAAAAAAGCCTTATTTTGAATTCTAATTTATTAAATAAAAACCTTAGTGATCTTAAATTTATTTATCCGTTTAATTAGTTCAGATATTATCAAAAAGATGCATAGGTAAATTTACATATAAAGCTTTCATTAAAAAAAAATAAATTATTTTTACAATATTAACTGATGCTATTCGAGGAATTTAAAAAGCTAATACGTCCTCTATAATATTTGAAAAATGGCTTTAATAAAGATCAATTAATCTTATTCCAACTTTTCATGATATGTTTCTGCAAATCAAGCTGCTAAGAGATTTTAACGAACTTTAGCAGTATACATTAAAAATAAATTTAAATACTAAATATTTTCGATTTAATATTTTTCTATACATCACGAGTCAAAAAAAAATTATCTTCAAAATGTCAAAATATGATCTAAGAGGGTTAAATATGCTCCAAAGCTAACAAAATATGCCATAAATGTGTTTTAAAAATCACTCTATGCAAAAATATGCCATTAAGGGTGAAATATGCAAAAGTATGCGATAACAAATCCATGCCAAAATGCTTTGTTTGTTCTGAAATGGATATATATTTTATTGATGGCTTCATATGACATACAGAAGAAAACACGCAATTGCATATTTCTAGTTTCCCAGCAAATAACTAATGAAATGTCAGGATATAAAAAGCAGTTTGCTTATTTTAAACTTAAAAGGATTTTATACATTTTAATTTCTAAAACTTAACAATAACCAGAAAATTATTATTTTATAAACATTTTCTTATCTGCGGCCAAAAGGAAAAACTACATAACTTAAGTTATATCGTTTTCCATTTTCTTAATGTTTAGAATTGTTGTATATCATTACATATTGTGCAAATTTTTTACAAAAATCTGTCCATTGCTTTATTAAATAGTGGTCTGCAAAGCAATATAATTCCTTTGCTTTTACTTTTTAACGAAATGTAAAAATTGTATAAATTAACCTTTGCTTTTTTTCCATATTTCTTACATAAAAATTCATGATTGAATATAATATAATTATTTGAAACATGTAGTTTTTTTAAGACATAAACTTTATTTTCATAGTAATTTAAAAATGGAATAAGTACATAATTCAACATATTCAAGGTATATTTTAAAATTCCATTTTTGGAAAATGTATAACGTGAGATATTATTGAAACAAAATATTGAAAAATATACTAAATAGTTTTAGATAATTCAAAATTGTGAAATTATATACTTAATTTAAATTTAAAACCTAAAAAACGGTCTCCTGAAAAGTAATAAAATTAGTTATGTAGTTTTTTGTTTTTGCCACAGATATATTTATTTATGCTTTCTTTAAATGTATAAACCGGTGAACTGAATTAAAAAATAAAAATAAAAGTAGTATTTTCAAAAATCTAATCATAGGCAAGTAATTACACACATATCAGATTATAAATATATATTTACTGAACTACTTCTATGTAATGAAGTTGTTGTCATTACATATACATAACTGCATGCAGGTAACTGCATCAATAACTACATACTATTGCCTGGTCTTTGATTGGTCCTTTCATTTTAAAGTATATGAAAAATATAAACATTAAATAAATATATATATATATACGAGGGCGGATCAATAAGTCCGTGACATTTTGAATGAAACACAGTTTTTTTTTTTGCAAAACAAAAACTTATTTTTCAACATAGTCCCCTTTTAACTCAATAAACTTAGTCCAACGTTTCTCCAGTTTTTGTATCCCTTCCAAAAAAAATAGGATTTTTCGAAGTCCTTAAACTCCAAACAATCCTTTGGACTTGTCACACGTTTACGTTTATGGTCAACTGAGAGCAAACGCGGCACCCATCTTGCAGTAAACTTTCTTAAACCCAGCTGATCATTTAAAATCGAAACCACACTGCCATATGAAATGCCTATGGCATCAGCAATCTCACACACTTTTACTCTTCGGTCGGCCAACACCATATTTTGGATTTTTTCGACATTTTCGGGTGTACTGACCTCAATTGGCCGTCCAGAACGTTCAGCGTCATTTGTACTTGTGCGACCACAACGAAAGTCATTAAACCACTTTTTTACCATTGAAATCAATGGTGCAGAGTCTCCATAGTATTTATAGAGCTTTTCCTTGGTTTGATTAACGGTTTTTTTTCGCAAAAAATAATGTTTAATGAGCACTCGAAATTCACTTTTTTCCATTTTTAGAAAAATACACGAGGTTGTATGTTTTGAATAGCTGTTAAACGCAAAGTAAATGACGACACTTGCTCAAAATTAGACAGTAGTCTAAGTACCACTTGTACTTGATGGGAATAGTGTTGCATTTCATCTAACTACGAGGGAAGTTCGAAAAGTCACGGACTTATTGATACGCCCTCGAATTAGTGTGACGTATTTTAGGGTTTCCTAGTAAAATTAAAAAAATTCTTTATATTAAAAATCGCGATTTTTAAAACTTTGCGTCAAATACGGATCGAGTGTGAGTTTATCAATGTATTATATGAAAATTTATTTTATTAGAGTTTATTACAAAGAAATGGTATTTAATATTGTGATCCTTTTTTAACTCAACTGAATTTTTTTGGGTCATAAAATTTTTGTCTTTCTAAATTTTTTAAAAAGGCTCTACATTTCCATTAAGTATTACATACACCACCAATAATGGTCAATTTCGTGCTGTCCATGCAATGTGTCTTAGCAAAATCTATTTTGACAAAAGTGTTTCGTTTTCAACTATTAACGACATTTGGCTTAAATTTATGGCCCCGATCAATTTATTTATCGCCTTTCTTGTCTCTATATTTCCAAAATTTGTACAAATTGCAATTTGCTATATAAAAATACCAGAACAAAAAGTGTAGTTTTTGCGTAATTTTCAAAAGGTCCATACATTTTTTTTATTAAATTTTATTTTTAATGTTCCTTCGATTTTTTTATGTATGTATGTCAGAAACTGTGAATGTGCTGCGTGAAAAACTGTCTTTTTTTTAATTTTCGCTCTTTTTTTCAAACTTTCTACTGCATTGACTATTTCGTGTACATCAACGAGATATAGCGCAAAATATACACAATTACAACAAATACTAATTCCTATTTCAAAATTTATATTCTGCTGAGAGCACACAAACCCTGCTCAAAAAAACCTAAGATCTTAAAAAATGTCATCAAAATTTGACTATCTACTATGTAACTGTTGAAAGTCTATACAATATAAAGGTAGATGTACAATTTATTCACAAAGTCCTATTAGATTATATATAATATCGCATGGGATCAAAGAGTATGAATGCGAGAACAAAAAGTGCAGAAGAATGGGAAAAATTTAAGTAATTTTTAGCCCTTTTTCTAAGTTTTTAAATTTTGAAAAACAATCATGATTATAAAAAGAAACCTATGGTGCTAAAATTTTATATTCTATTAGTTTTAAGTCTTGTGAGTTCAGATCTATAACCCGTTTGTTTAAAATAGTATTGCCACAGAACTTATAAAGTATGTTTCAGCCAGGTTAAAAATGTTTGATAATGACCCATATACACTTCATTTTATGTGAAGGGTATAAAAAAAATATATTAGTGCACATAATATACTTTTCAAAAAGTACCTGCTTTTTCATGTGTTATAATAAGTAGTAATGAATCAATATATAACTGAAATTCTGTTTTACGTTTTATGTTTTTGGAAGTATAAATAAAATAAAATAAAATAAAATAAAATGTAAACTTTATTTACTTATAGCAAACACTCACTTCCATGGCCTACTACAACTTATATTATAAAAAATTAAATTTAACCCTATAATTGAATTAATTATAACTAACCAACAGCAAACAGAAAACAGACACCTCTTGGTGGAAAATATTCATGTTATACGAATGTAAATTTTCAGTGCGTTAATTTCATTATAAATGAAAACATTTTCATAACATTTTCATAATAATAATAACAAAATTATTAATATTCTTACAAATATATTAATTTAACAAGAAAATACATTTTTTTATTATTTTAGTTTGTCTATAAATATTTATGTTAATTTGAACTTTATCACTTCCTAAAGAAAAGTTTTTATAAATCTAATACAAAATAAATGTTAATATAATTTCTAACATGAAATGTGTTCTTTTTGAAAAGAAGAAGATAAGTTGTATAAATAATAAGCGTCTCTAATATCATCAATGCAATTTAATCCTTGATAATGTATTGAATTTTCCTCATTTTCCAAAAGATTTGATTTATTAAATCGAATTTGTGTATGTGAGTGTATGTGCATATGTATGTGCAATAGGGTGGTCCCGTTTGTATGAAAAATATACTGCATTCTAAGATTCTGTTTCTCAAAATTTTCGTCCTGACATTATCCTTTCGTGAGCTAGATCAAAATAGGTTTTTTCAGATTTTCTTTATACTCTTGCCAAACGAACAATATAAATATTTGGTATCGCAAGAAAAGTCTTTAGGACGCCCATTTAATAACATAACCAGGCCACAACTGATTTTCTTTCATATACAAATGTTTCTATATGAGGACGAACTAATTGAAATTAGCATCAAAAAATTAATTAAATTTAGCAAAAAATACGTGTAATTTTTATAAGATATATAATTTATAAGGAAGTACTTTTTCATTACTTCAAAACTTTGAATAAGTGTACGGTTTCCATTTAAACATGTTATTAAAACGCAATTCAGATAAATTTAACTGATATAAAACATTGAGAGCTTACAAGTACTTGTTATTTAATAATAACTGTTTTAATCAAATGAAAAATATCATTATGCATATCTGTTTTTAATAGATAATATTTGGTTTATAGAAAGATTAAAAGTAATTTGAACATGACTTCTAACTCAGTGAATAGGTATAAAAAAAGAAAACGTCTTCCAATGACAAGCCTATTTTAAATTCATTGGAAACTTGCACCACTCCTGGATCATCTATTTTAGGTCTACGTGAAAATCTAAGAAGACTTAACGATGTCCGTCCATCGATCCGTCCGTCCGTCGGTTCGTCTGCCTATTGGAAGCAGGGGCATTCTAGGGCGACGAAATTTGGTTCAAATATTTGTCTTATATAAGGTTTGTTAAGATAATTTATTTATTATTATTTACTAATTTGTTACCAAAATCGGTTCATAAACCAAAAATTCATGGAACAAATACTAGAAAAATAGGGTGTCCGTCCTAAGTTCAGTTTATAATTTTTGGCTGATATCTTTTACAAAAAAGCATATACATCAACGAAATTTTCCAAAGATAGAAAATGTCAACACGGAAACCAAAAATGGACGTGGTCCACCCACTTTAGCGCCCACCTGCCATATAAATTTAAACATCAACGAAATTTTGTAAAAATAGCTCAAGGACCTATGTAAACTTGGAAAGTGAAAGTTAGTGTGTTCCGCTCACTTTCCCGCCCACGTCCTGTATAAGGTGAAACATCAACGAAATTTTATACAAATAGTCCAAGGACCAATGTAAACTCCAACACAAAAAATGGATGTCGTCCGCCCGCTACACCGTCCAACTTCCATATAAGGTTAAATTTTAAAAAGTTGCACATGGTGGGTATATAGATTCACCCAAGCCGAATATAATATTACCACTTGTTAGTTTTGTATTATATATATAAGACGAGATAAGCTAAAAGGTGTCGCAGTTGGCTACCTCGAGTATGTAAAAAAAAAAAAATATATATATATATATATATACATATATATATATATATATATATATATATATATAGATATATATATATATATATATATTTATATCTTTTGAAAAAATTGTTATCCTGTTTAATTCGACCCTAAAATTTAAACATTTGGAACAAAGCAATCAAACTATAAAACATTAGAATATTAAAATAAATCTACCACTTTTGGTCCAATTGGACCAAAATGGCAACGCAGCTCTTAACTACAACACACAATGTGGCCAAGCGAATATTTTTCGGTAATAAATCTGTATCTCCTAAGCTAATGGTCGGATCGAATTGAAATGTATGGAAAGTTATAAAGGAGGACATAAACTTTCATAAAAATTATCTTGTAGTCAACCTGTGATAAGACGAGATAAGCTAAAATGTGTCAAAGTTGGCTACCTCGAGTATGTAAAAACTTCAAAAAATCGTAACTTCTACAAATCAACTTCGATTTTAAAGATTTTTATATTTCTGTAAAGTGTTTGGTAAGGCAAAGGAAAAATAAGTCTACTCACTTAGGTTATTTCTTACCTCGACTTTATTTTCTCGACTTTATTTCGTTCTTCGGAACTAATATTTTAATATTTTGGCATTTGCAATAAATTTTGAAGTAATATTCTAAAAAAAAATTGTTGGATTATCTCAATTCGTCTAAACGTGCAAATGTTCACCGCTCCGAAATTAGTATGAAAAATGGTTATTTTTACAAAAGTATTGTAGTATTCTTTTTCTTTCACTTTATTTCATTTTTTTCTCAAAGTTTTTCCTTTACATATTTTACTAGACAAGGCTTTATAAATGATTAATGAAGAAATTTTATCATAATCTATGTTTGCACCCTACATCCAGTATTGGTCGAAATTTTTGAAAAAGTTATTTATTTTATTTTATTTATTTTATAATTACAATACAATTACAAATTATATTCTAATTCTAACCGAGCGGAGTAACGAAGACCTTAGCTCGTTATAGTGAAACAGACCAGAGTCTCTGGTGGGAATCGAACCCACAACCCCCAGACTGACAGACTAGCTCACTACCAACTATGCCATCGGGGCACCCATATAGAAAAAGTTTCTTTTTCATCGATTAATAAAAAAATGTCACAGTAGCTTTTTTTAATTTATTGACAATATTTATTCATAAAAAAAAGTTTTATATCGATTCAACACTGAACTACTTCCCTCCCGACATTGTTTATTTTTGAATAATTGCCAAAAATTGGTTTATAAGGCTTTTTAAACGATTTTTGCAGGAATGAAAGGCTGATATCTGTTTTATACACTACATTAAAAATAATGGTGAAAATATTATGATAATATGCTTTTTATGCAATTAAAACAAAACGTTTAAAATTTGTCTTTTTCATAAAATGTGCACTGCTGCATTCGTTTTTTGTAGGGTGGGAAGCAGTTTAGTATCAAATTGATCTAAATCTGTTTTAAGAATAAATATTCTCACAAAATTAAAGAAAATGTGTGACATTTTTTTATTAATCAATAAAAAAAAGAAACTTTTTATAAAATTCACTTTTTGGACCAATGCTGGATGTATCCTACATCAAATCTAAATTAATTTAAATTTAATTTACGAAGCCTTGTCTTTTGAAACATGTAAAGAAAAAATTATTTTATTAAAAAACTATAAAAAATAGCTATTTCTCATATTCATTTCAGAGTGCTCAATTTGAAAATTTTTCGTCTGGATGCATTAAGATAATTCAAAAATGTTTACAGCATATTATTTTCGAATATATTACAAATTACAGGGTAATTTTAAAAAATTTTTTTCCTCGTATACCTTAGGACTTATTCTGGAAAAACGAAATAAATTCGAGGCAAAAATAACAAAATTGAAGCGTAAACTGTAAGAGATAATTTAAGTGAGTAAGTTTATTGTTTTCTTTTATCTTACCAATAACTTTATAGAAATGAAACAAATCTGAAATCGGTCTTGATTTGCAGAATTTACGATTTTTTTAATCTTTTACATACTCGAAGTAGTATGACACTCTTTAGCTTAAGTCATCATATCACAGGGTGACCACAAGAATATTTTTCTGAAAGCTTAGGTCTTTCTCTATAACTCTTCCATACATTTTATTTCGATCCATCGAGTAGTTAAGGAGATACAGATTTATTATCAAGGATTTTGCCCTTGTGACTCTCTGTAAACAAATAAATTTCTTGGCGTCATGTTGTGGGTATTTCAATTAAACCTAATTTATTTCTATTATATATCGTATGGAATGAATTTAGCAGCAGAATACGAGTAAAAACATAAATATGCCTATTCTGCTGCTAAATTTAATTTTTCCTTATTAGACACATTTGTATATGAAGGAAATAATATGTTTATAAAAAATCGAATAAAATTCAAACAAGGTCGAATTTTATAAAATGGAAAAAATCGTTTTGGTATAACCGATAGAAGATTATACTGTATTATTTTGGTCTTATTTTTTTAATATTTTTCTGTAAAAAATTCAAATATTCTAATTTTTTTTTTTTTTTTAATTGCCAATTTCGGACTCATTTAAAATTGGTGCAAAAATCTTTTTATGTCATTAAATACGTACCTCAAAGGCCTTTCTTACGATACTAAATTATTATATTTATATTGTTTCTTTGACAGAAATATGAAAGAATCCGAAAAAAATACTTTTTTCATTTCTTTTCAGCTCAGGAAAAGATAATGTAAGGACGAAAATTTTTAAAAAATGATATCTCAGAAAGAAATGAGTTTTTATTTGAGCTGGGAACATCGATACTTTTTACTTTGGAGTCAGCTTAATGTAAATTTAAGAAAGTTTTCTCTAGCATCCTTAATGAATATATGTATAAGTTTTGATGGGAAAGTTTATTTATACATAAGAGTTACATATGTATGAGGATGTTTTATAAGTTTCTTCTTGTGCTATCTTGATTCTATCACCTCGATTGTTATGTTTATGAGCTACAGTTATATATAAAATAATAGCACAAACAAATTTGTTAAACGTTTGAAGAAAAACATGTGGAAGTGTTATATTCTTTCCCACCCTTCAAAAAGTCCATATTTAATAAATATACAAATATATTGGAATTATCTCTTATCAAAATTTTTGCTTTAATCTGGAAATATACTTAATATTTTTAAACTGGCGTTAACCATGATATCGGAAATTTGTAACATAAAGAGTCTTTAAAAATCGCTTTGGAAGAAGGGGGAAGATAGTTCAGACCATCTGTGTTGAAGAGCTAAATAAAGAAGAAATACGTAAAATTGTAAGTTCCATTTTTAGTTTTCTACCAACATTTTTTCGGAAAAGATATCTTAGAATTGGATATTTTAAACTTTATTTAGCTATTTTAATTGATATACCATATTATTATCTGCAATTAAAAACCTAAACTACAATTACAATTAAGTGATTATATTTTAAGAAAAAACATCTCACATACTCAGATACTTTTTTATAAAAAAAGTTCTTATCAAATTATTTTTTTTTAATAATGAGAATTTTTACATTTTTTAGGAAAAACACAAGTCTACAAGAAGTTTAGGGGATACGAACTCAGGCTTAACGGTTTGTAGTCTAGAACACTTCCTCTAGACTATTCAATTGGACAACTTCTTAACAGAAAAACCTTTATGTATTACATATTGTATATTGTGATGCCAAAAGTCAGGAGGTTCGTTTTTGGATCATCTTTTTATTTTTATTTTATTTAAATAAACTTTATTTTTTATTCAATTTAATTTGTTATTGAAATCCAATTTAATATTGTATCTAGTAATTAAAATAAACGGATTGTAAAATAAACAACACCATCTGCGCATCAGCATTTGTATGTAGCAGCTATTACTGCAATAGGTTACAGCTCTGTGCTTTGTTGACAATTCAAGGTAGTACGCGATATTATTGCTATGTTAGTAGCAATGATCGTTGATATAAAAGGCGAGTAACTTCTAAGTAAAAAGTTAGTCGTCGACCAGCTAGCACAGCGGTAAGAATAGAATTTGGCGAGAAACAATTTGTGGGAGATAGTAATAATTTAAGGAGTTATACTTCTTGGTATTACTATATAATCGCCCAAACAATACTTAGAGTTAGATTTCAATGTGTCGGCATCTCTCCATAAGTGATTTTATATAGTCTGGAATAGGAAGAGAATATTCTTATCTTGGCCACACTTTGAAACAATTTGTGGGAGATAGTAATACTTTAAGGAGTTAAACTTCTTGGTATTACTATATTATTGCCTAAACCATACTTGGAGTTAGACTTCGATGTTTTGGCATCTCTTCACAAGTGTTTTTGTGTAGTCCAGAATTTGGCTATTCGTTGAAGAAATTTCATTTCTTAAGCGACGAAACAAGATAATTCTAGCGCTCACCAAGCAACAGCTGGCATTGTTTCTATGTATTGTGTGTTGTTATGTCGTTAAATTTTAAATAAAGAAATATCTCTTTTAACGTTTTAAGAAAAGTGTGAAAAGTCTTTTTTATTAAAATCGACTCTGGACTCCGCTGAGTCTACCCCAGCAACCAGCGGAAACGTGTCGTTACAATATGAGATAAAAAATATTATTAAATTTGGGCAAAGAAAATTGGAAATTTTTTTAGGCTGTTCTAGAAAATTGTTTATAACTCCAACATTCCTAATAATTGTATTGAAAGAGAAATCTTCAAAATATCTATTTCAACATACAGACGTAAGGACATATAACATAACAATCACGAATGTTTTTTCAATTTGAGGCCCTGGATATATATATACCCTTCATTTCCATAAAAGGATTGCCGAAAATGGATTTTTATTTACTTGGTTTCTTTTGATTTCTAAACTCTATTAAACCATTTAGCGACTTCAGATTTCAGTTTCGCAAAATTACGAAAACCCACGATTTTATTTCACTTTCTGTAATTTGTGAACCGTTGGAGATATCTAAAAAAAAATTTATAAAATCAAAACCGAGGTGCTTTTCAGTAGATTTGATGGAGCACATAGCGCGTCACGTGGATAGAGGGCAGACCTTCAAAGTTGGAAACTTCATATGACTTGAATGTAAAAAAAAATTACATGTTGATTGTCCTTGTAAGTCTCTACAAAAAACGTGCTCAATGTGTAGAATATATTATCAATTACGGACTGAATCTTGTAAAAATCAAAAGTTTGCCCACTCACGTTTATGTTTTAAAGACGGACTTTATGGAAGTTATGCGGTAAAATAGCGCATCTCCGTTTCTATGTTTTGGCATTTTTATAATTTATTTTTCATCTTTACTGAATTTGTCAAAATATACAAAATTGTTTTTATTTTATATACTGGTTATGAAATATTTTTCAACCAATAAAACAAAATATTAAAATCAAATAAATTTTTTAATAACATTTTATTTGAAACTAAATAATGATTTATTTTAAAAAAAATCTAGTTTGTCTGTATAGAAAGTATGCAAATTTAAATATTGATATCTCTTGAATTTGTTAACGATTTAAAAAGTATTTAAAATGCTGTTGTAATTTTTTATTTTTATTTTTTTTTTTTTTTTTTTTTTCTTTGAGTAGTTTAGTCATATAGATAGATTATAGATGCATTTTTGACAATTTTGAATTCATTAAATTTAAATTTTTCTTTAGGTGTACTTAAAATTGTTTATGTTTATAATTTTAGCAAAAATGAAATTGTGCATTGTAGGTATGTGCGTCCGAAAAGTTTTAGATTTTTATTTTAATGTAAAGATTCCATACTTTCAAAATATGTTGAAAAATCAAAATTTTTAAATATCATATTTAACGAAAAATGCATATTTTTGCATTAAAATGCGTTTTTCAAAAATCTTTCTTATTTGCTTATTTGTGAAATATTTTTATTGAAACCCACGTAGTCGCAGTTTAAACGCCGTTTAAATCATTTGATTCCCCAAAGCCTTCCAAGAATTATTTTGTTTTAAAGTAGTAAACTTTTGAGACTTTTTGGAAAGCGAAAAAGCAAAATTAAATCGCTTGAATCTAGAAATTGTAATCGACATAGATACTAATATCTATGGCGACGTTTTGCGTGTAAAATTTTATGAAAATGGAAATATTTTGTATTTGGATGTTCATTCATGGAATTATTACTGAGTGACTGATTCATCATCCCACATCTCAAACGCCTGAAGCTAGAGTGATGAAAATTGGACCGTTGGTTGAAAATTCGCAAATTTAATACCTATCCTTATTCATTTAAAAAATATGCGGACAGGTGTCTGGTACTTTTTTGAAACTCAGCCCTTTTAGGAAAAACTATTCGAAAAATAGTAAAAATCTTACCTATTTTTGAGATATATATATATAATAATTTATTATTTATAATAATTTATAATTTTGAAATTTATTAAGATACAATTTTTCCTACATTCATAGGGGATAAAAAAATACCAAAAAGGGGTAAAAGCGTGAAATTACATTTTATTGAAACTCTGTGATGAATTTTCAACAATATTAAACCTAGAAACATTAACTTAAATATATGTAGCCCTAAGTCAATGAAAATTTGACTTTGAATTTTTTCGAATAATTAACATAGAAGCATATAATTAAAGACACATGGTCCTATGTGGTAAGAGTTCACAAGGAGGACTTTGTGGTTCTTTTTTTATCTCCTAATGGTACTTTTCGATTTTTCTATAATATTGAAACTAAAAATATGAAATAAAGATACATGGTCCTATATGGTAATACACAATTCACAAGCGGGGGCTTTGTGATACGTTTTTGTTCTTTAAATGGTACTTTTTGAGTTTTCTATAATATTGAACCTAGAAACATGAAATTAAATACAATTAGTTCTGAGTATGTAAAATCCTCTATGAAGAGTTTTTTTGATACTTTTTTCTTCTTCTTTGGTAACTTTTGAACTTTATTTTATATTAAACCTAGAAGCAGAAACATGAGAATCCACAAGTTGATACTTTGTGGTACTTTTTCATTCATTCAGAAGTACTATTACTTCTTGAAATTGAAAATATATGATTCTAAGTGAATGATATAGATATGTATATGGTTATATGTGGGTGAAAATCTATAAGCAGTATTAGTCACCAGCTTCTCTACTAAAAAATAATAGAAATAATATGGCGGTTTTTGAAATCCAACCGTTAGGATGAAAAAAATGGTATTTCATTGGTACCATACAAATCTTCTAAACCAAAAGATATAAATTTCAAGTAATTTTAAATAATATTCTTCCTTTATCACAAATATTCATTAATTTTATTTGTTGGTACTTTTTTAACTAAAATATTTAAAATTTTTATTGTTATTATTGCCGACATAATGTCCTGTAGATATCTCTCCGCAACATTTTTAGAAATTTTATGTTTTGGGATAAAAACAATTGGAATCATTAAAAGGTGCGATTGAAGACACCAATACTATAACTGTTCCCATGGGTGTTAGGAGTTATAATTTAATTTTTCGGGTTTTTTCACTTTTAATATTACATTTTGCTTTTTCTAAGTAAAAAAAAGATACCAAGTTTATATCTGGTCTATGTAAGATTCCCACAAATTGGCTAATAGCGGGTTAAATGCAAGTAAATTTATATTTATGCTGACAGTAAACACGACATCGACGACGATGATGATGATGATGAACATTATAACGGCCTTGTAAACTTTTTTAAGTAAAAGTAAAATAAAAAAATTTTAATGCAATACTTACTTCTACTTATGATGAGATTAAAATGAAATTATTTTTAGACACATATTCATACTCAAGAATCATCGTAACCACACACAACTAATATAAGGATTTCGCCTTTGAATAGCAAAACTAAGCTACGTATTAAAATTTTATGTTGAAAATATAGTGGTTTTTGTATTGTCTATATTAAAGTGATTTTTTCTTTGAATCAAGGAAATTTAAAAAGAAAACAGCTTCTTTCTTGTTGAATGTAAAATTTTCTTTTATTTTCTTGTGCCTTAACTAAATGTGTCAAATAAATTGAAAGAAATTTTCCTTTTTTTTTTTTTTTGAACTTAATACAAAAGTATATAATGATTAAATTTGTATGCCATGGATGGGGCGGTGGGCCCAGAATATTTTTAATATAATTTTCTTCTTTGTAGATTTACATAAAAAGGAAAACTTCTTCCTCTTGCTGCTATAAAACAAACTATTTACAGCACAAACTCTAGTAGTTGGCACTATAGAGTTGTCTATCGTCAGAACTATAGACTAGACCATAATCAGCTCTTTAGACTTGACTATATTCTGCACTATAGACTAAATTATAGTCTATTTACCATAGATTATAGCTTGAGCTATAGTCTAGACTATAGTTTTCACTATATACTAAACTATATTTTGCACTATACACCAGACTATATTCGGCTCTATAGACTATAGTCTATACTGCAGTCTGCCAAAAATTTTGCTATTTCATATCAAAAATTCAAATTTAATTTGATATATAAATAATGCCGTCAAAATCAATGAAATCGGATTATAGATTCAGAAGATATGTATAATTAAAAATAGAGCTTTACGAAATAGTTTGGTTTTTTATAAAATTAGAAACGAAACAGATGTTTATTTAGTGGTATAAAGTATCGGAAGAAATAAGGTCATTTCATATTCGATGTCTCATGGAATTTGTCACATTTTAAGCAATAAAGAGAAAACCATCAAGCAATTAAATTTTACTCAAAAAAAAAATAATAATAATACACCAAAAAGGAAAAACTCTATAAATTTTGTAGTTACCAGACAAACGGTAATTTTTAAATGTCATGTGAAAAATTTCAGTTGTAAATATTGTGGCGTATTCGAAATTTTTATAATAAATATCACTTATACGTCCTCGAGTGAATAACAAAAAAAGTAGAAGAGCTTAATTGATAAAGTTTTTAAGTTGCAATATTTATTTATAATTTTTTTTTATAAATAAATATAAACGTTTTTATATTTCTAACAAACTTTTAATTGTTCAATATTTTCTAAAACCAAATAGTATCCCATTAACTGTACAAACCCTTTATTACCGCCATATTTTTCAATTTAAATATTCTACCTTATCTTTACGCTAATTTAACTGAAAATTTGCTATTCGTTCTGCACAGTGGTCCCAAAACTTTTTTTAAAGAATTCTGTAATTTGTGAACCGTTGAAGATATCTAAATAAAATTTTATAACGTAAAAGCCCAGGTGTTTTTCAGTAGATTTGATGGAGCACATAGCACGTCATGTGGGTAGATCTTCAAAGTTGGTAACTTCATTTTTGACTTGAATTTAAAAAAAATTTACATGTTGATTGTCCTTGTAAATCTCTACAAAAAAACGTGCTCACATGTTTAGGTTATCCCTTTAAGAGATATTTAAGTCAAAGCTAATTTTACCCTCATTTTTAGTTTAAAAAAAATGCAAATATCCACTAGATTTCTTAAAAAATTCTAAAAAACATTCTCGCAAGAATCAAATAAATATATCTATCCAATAAGAAGTTATATTAATCTGAAATTGAAACTTCAAAAGAAAACACTTTTTGGGGTTATTTTCCAAAAAGGTGGTAATATTTTTTCACTTCTAAAATATTTGTTTGTGCCAGACTACAGAATTGTTGTAACGATGTCAGAAGGAATCTTAATGTAAATGCGTGTAAAACAAAAACGAAGGCGCTTTGGGCAAACGATTTCCCCCCAAGCCCTCTCCAAATTTTGTCAATTTTTAAATTTTTTGGTAAAATTCTCAAAGTGGAGATCAACAAAAAAGTATATTTTGAGATGTATATCCCCATATGTTGGTTAAAGCCATAAAATATAATTTCTGAGCCGCGCTTTAACAATGGCGTGGTGATCATTTTAATGAAAAAAGGAAATTTTTGAAAATTTCTTCCCGACTAGAATTTTGGGTCATTTGATCATTTTAATGAAAAAAGGAAATTTTTGAAAATTTATTCCCGACTGGAATTTTGAGAATTTTGTTACGAAAAAGTACGAATTTTTTAGTTCCCTGATTTTAAAACAAGCTTATCTATATTGTGCCCCAACTTTATTGGAATAACTCTACTAGTTAGATCATGGAAAATCATAATTGGTGACAAGAAATTTCTCCAGACAATGACCCGTAAACTTAAAATTTGGACTTTAAGCATATTTTTGAGAAATAACGTTAACATTTGGATTTAAATCAAATTTAAACAAGTAGAGGTATTGGCAATATAACTATACTTGCTTTACTATCAGGGGGAAATCTTTTTCAAAAATTTACTTTTTTCATTAATATGATCACCCCGCTGTTATAAAGGGCGTGTCTCAGAAAGTATTTTTTGTGTGTTTAACCAACATATGGAGGTATATAACCAATATACCCTTTTGTTGTTATCGGTTTGGATAGGACTTGGTGGGAAACTGTTGCCCCAAACCCCTCCGATTTTACTTTGTATTCATTTAAGTTAAGATTTTTTTTGAAAGCATTGCAAAAATTCTGTAGTCAGGGACAGAAGAAATTATTTTAGTAGTGAAAGATTATTACCACCTTTTTTGAAAGTAACCTTAAAAATATGATATTATTTTAAAAAGTTTCAATTTCAGATTAATATAACTTTTTGTTGGATAGAAATATATTTATATGATTTTTGCTTGGATATTATTTGGAATTTTGTAAGAAATTGAGTGGATATTTTCCAAAAATTTTAGGGCCAAATTTAAGGCACCCAAGGATAAGAAAAAACTAGGCCAAAAATGAGGGCAAAATTAGCTTTGACCTAAATATCTCTTAAACTAAAAAAGATAACCTACACACGTAAGCAAGTTTTTTGTAGAGATTTACAAGGACTATTTATATGAGTTTTTTCAGTTCAAGTCATTAGTGAATTTTTGGCGAATTAAAAAAATGCCTACCCAAGGTTAGCAATTTTGGAGGTCTACCCTCTACTTCATGACCCGCTAGAAGGCTGTGCTCCATCAAATCTACTGAAATACACCTGTGTTTTGACCTTGTTTAATTTTATTTAGCTATCTCCAATGGTTCACAAGTTATAACATTATTTCCAAAAAAAATCGTTTTGGAACCACTACACGCTTGTAAATTCCGGCCAAAAATTCCAAATTAAAATCGGACTTTTGACAAAATTGCTATTACATTTGAAAGCAAACGCTTCAGATAATATAATCCAGTTTGGTAGTTATAATGACGCAAACTTGAATATTTTTCATTAATGATTGTTTTAAAAAAATACTGTTCAAATTCTTATATACAAATTATTCTGTGCATTTCTGCCACTTATATGTTTTTAAAAATTTGAAAAAGTTTTTGAGAATATTGATTTATTTTCAATCTTCTGGTGCAAAATACTGGCCATAAAACTATATTTATGGTACATTTATGGACTGTAGAAAAGATGGTTGCATTTACAAAAGTTTTAAACCCAAACTTTAATTGACCCGATATTTTGCCCAATAGGTTTCAGAGGTTGAGTATAAACTAGATATTATACTCCTAAGTGTCACGGGTTAATATCAATAAAACTCAGCTGGTACTATGTGCTATCCTTCTTACCGCAGCAATGCAAGTAACCACTTAAAATGAGTATTTTTTCATATTTTTAAAATTCAGCATTTTTAAAATGTGAATTATATAATATTAATGATCATATAATTAGTATAGGATCGGCCAAAGATATATCTTAATTGTTTTAATATATAAAATATTAATTTTAGAGTAGATTCTTGGAAATTTGGAGCAATTTTTTGTATAAAATTCATAAAATAAAATTTTAATACGTGTAATTAGTTTTTACTCAAGTTTTAGCCATCCTTACAAAGTTGGTCAACTCATTTATCTATTTCGCGTAATTTTTAACGCTAGATTATATAATTTATTAATTTATTCCAATAATTTCAAGTAAAAACGTACATATGTATATATATATATGTAAATATAAAATTCTCGTGTCACGTCTTGAACGATTTTTATGAAATTTTGTATGTGTACTTGCTAGGTATGAGAATATAGCTCGTAAAGTATATTTCATATCACTAGAGGGCGTAAAATAGGGCAAAAGGGGTTAAAGCTCCCTCTCCCTATATCTTTTTAACCAATCAACCGATTTTCTTGAAATTTGGCAAATAGTGTAATATCTGGAAGGAACTATAGCCTATAATTTTTATTATTTAGGACGTGAAATAGGGCAAGAGAGGTAAAAGAATCCCCTTCCTATATCTTTTTAATTAATCAACCGGTTTTCTTAAAATTTGGCATCTGAAAGGAACTTAAAGAGATACATTTTTTGGAAATTCCAATATTAAGGGCAAAAATGGTAAAAGCTTCCCCTGCCCATGTCTTCTTAATTAATACTATCCGACAATAGTATCAAGTCTTAAACGAAATAAAGGCTATAAATTTTAACATTTAGGGCGTAAAATAAAGCAAAAAGGGTAAAAGTATATATATATAGATATATCTTATCTAATAATAGTGCGGAATAAACAACCATACAGGAGTACAACATTAAACTGTCAATTTGCCACTAAATTAACTATATCCTTAAATTTATGATAAACGTTTTAGATATTATATTTTCGAAAATTTCCCAATAATAAAAATTATTTCGATTGAATGCGTCATATGTAAGGTTAATCTGCTATATTTCTTCTTATACTTAACCGATTTTTATTAAATATATATCATTGAAAAGCTTATAACTACATCTTACACTTAAACTACTTAAACTACTTTGTCCTCTTTAATCCGGCCACCCCTTTTTGATATGTATATGTAAAAAATGTGTTATTTATTTTTGGCCAGAATTTACCACTGTGCACTGTGCACTGTGCTCTGTGTATTTAGTTAAAGAATTTTTTTTTTTTTTTTTTTTGTTGTCTTTTGAAAATTTGTTCCTAAAAAACTTATCATTTTCCTATTTATATTTTGTGTTATCTTCTTGAAAAGTATTTCCTTACCTTTTTTCTACATCTATGTACATTTATTCTTACCCCTTCTAATATACTTTTTTTTTTTTTTTTTTTGTATAAAAAGAAAAAGTTAAAAAAGGCATGTTGTTTGTAGATTTTTGTTTTCAGTAAAATTAACTAATAATTCCCATGGGGTTTTACCTTAAACACAAATAACCATAACAACTAAAGCAAAATCAATTGCAAGTTAGAATCTAAAGTAATGGATTATGATTACATACACACTTGCATAGAAATAAAAATAATAATGCTTTCTTTGAGTATGTTCTTGTATGTGCCTTAAGCAGTGGCTTATTAAAATAAAGAAGTACATAATATTTATATGTTGAAGATATCAAATTATTATATGTTTTGGTGAAAAAAGGCAATAAATACTTTCTCGGCTTTTGTATCTTTTTGTTAAGATTCTTTTTCCCAATCAATTTGTAATTTGTATATATGCTAGTGGTACTATTTCTTAATAAGTTTAATGTTTATATTCCAGTATGTATAAGGAATATACTAAAGAGGCTTAAATGATAAATTTTGTTTCTTGTTGTATATTATTAAAGCTTGTTAGAAAAAAATCCAAAGTTTTAATATTAATTTCCTTTTACTTTGCACTCTAATTTTGTATTTTGTAAATACATGAAGAAAACAATTTGTAATAGAATGCGTATTAGAATTTCCAAGAAGTTAACTATTTTACGATTGATGGGACAACAATAAAAATGTTTCTCCTAACAAGCTAAAATTTACGATTTTGAGACCCATTTTGATAGAAAACTCAAAACTTTCTTGATGGAATATATATTCATATATATATTATATTTAATCAAATTCAGCGCTGCTTATTTAGCATTTTTACTGCTATATCTAGCACTTTTTAAACTCATTTAGCACATGGTACTTTTTTACGAATTATTTTTTGACACCTTTTAGCACCTTTTGTACTTGTCTTTATTAATTTATAATTTTGTACTATAACTAATGAGATCTTTAAAGATTGTGTTAACCAAAATAAACTTTATAAAAAACTAATACTAATAAACTAAAACTAATAAATTATATGTCAAATAAAATTTTAGCTGTTAAGTAAACCATAATTCTTTTGTTACAGAAATGAATTATCATAAAATAACTCATTAATTTCTAAATATAGTTTGCAATTTAGTTGTGAACATAACTGAATCGATGTCGTAAATTAAAATAAAATTTCGAACCTCCTTAAATTAAATTAAATTAATTTAAACATCGTTATTATTTTATTAATTGAAATATTATAAACTAAATTTCAAAAACCAATTCGTTTACATACTTGTTTTCTTACCTATGTAGTTTTTGTTGACGTCTTGATTTCTAGATTAATTTTTATTTAAATTGTATTTGACTTTGATTTATTTTTAAAATGTTTGTTAAAAATATTTTATACACGTTTTATGTAAATAAACTATAAAACAAACGAAATCTTTCAAAAAGTAACAACATTTTTATTTTTTCTTTCGATATAAAAGCTTACTATTGTGAAATCAGTTGAACTGGATGTTTCATAAATAGTTATTTTAGTAGTTTTTATGTAGTTGAAAATGGTTTTTGATTTGTATGGAAAAACTAGAAAATTTGTTGTGGTTTTTCAAGCAAAAACAGAATGAAGCCAAAAACTATTAGTTTTTATTCGGTGTAAATGGCATATTACATTTTTAAATAATTTTTTTGAAGACTAAAAATCAGAACATTTATTAGAGACAAATTTTTTTGAGAATTTTATTTTTTAGATATTGATTTTTATATGCCAAACGAAAACTTGTAGTTTTTGGCTTCATACGGCTTTTTAAGTTTTAAGAAGTATTTTCATTTGTTAATAAATTTTTTACAACAAATTTATTTTAAAATCCAATTAAAAAGCATTTTAGTGCAAAATCCAAATGAATTATAAGTGAATTTAAAAGTTGTCAAGAAATATTTACGTCAACGAAAACTACATTGAGGCAAAAAATGGTATGTAAACAATGTAGATTTTAATTTTTGGTTTTTACAAAACCCGATTAATTTTTGTTTGGTATAAATGGCATATTAGGTAAAAGCCTGATTAATTAGTTAAAATTCTATTTTAATATTAATTGAATAACATTTACATAACTAAAAATTTAATATGCCATTTACACCAAACAAAAACTAGTAGTTTTTGTCTTCAGTTGGTTTTTGATTGAAAAACTACATAAATTTCTTTAGTTTTTCCATACAAATCAAAAACCACTTTCTTCTAGTTTTTGTTGAAAACCAAATAAAAACTACTAAAATAATTATTTATGATACAGTCTGTTTGATTGTTTTCAGAAAATTAAGCTTTTGCATATGATGAAAAACAGAAAATTGTCAAATTTCTTGAATTATTTGATTTGTTTTATATAATTTGTGTGTAAGTTATTTTTAAAATGTTGTTAAAAACGTTTTTAGCAACAAAATTAAAATCAATTTCATCTAAATACAAAAATGTGAAGAAAAACCACATCGAGAGAAAAAAAAGGTGTGTAAACGATTTGGTTTTTTAAATTTAGTTTTTCAAAAACCAACCTGCTTTTGCTTTAGTATAAACGGCATATAAGTTTTAATAAAATTTAATTTGGTTAATTTAAAGAGAACATTGGAAATTTAGCACTTCCATGAATATAGTATAGAGTTCTTTATTATTAATATTTTAATCTAACTTGGAAAGCACAATAAGAATCATGATGAAATTATGATTGTTGTTAAATTTTCATTTCATTTGAATTTTTGTTCTAAATACCATGTTGGAGATATTGTAGACACAGTCACTTCAATCAACAGGAATATTTCGGTTTTTCTCCATCACGTCACATTTTGAATCCATTGACGACCAAAGAAAATATGCTTCCCTGAGGAGTTTTTAGATTATATATTTTTATAGGTAACATGTAGAGCAAATTAGTCATTTATATTTTATATACAAGAAATGGTGCTACAAAAATGTAGTATATATCAAGTCTCCAATTTGTCACACATGGCTCCCATAAGTATTTAAAGTTTCTGAATTTAAAAATGAGGTGTAATGAGTGGGTGTCAAGATGAAATTCGTGTTGGTTATAACCAACACATGACTTTTGATTTAAAAAATGGTAAAAATTTGAAAAACAAAAAATAAAAAACCACATTTAATAAAAAATTTAATAACAAAGTCAACAAAAAATTAGAAACAATTACATCGTGAGTAATTTCGCCTAATTCTTATTCCTTAGACTAAATATAGTGAAGAAAGTTCATGATAAAATTAATTTGATTTTTATTAGCATTTACATATTTTCTTTTTGCACTTAAAAACATTAAAAACCTAAAACATTGTATCAGGAAAATTAAAAAGTTGCTATCAATTTATAAGATGAAAATGACGTATGTTACAGTATAAAAGAAAATTTCTTTAATGGCAAATTATGTCAAATTTTTATGGGAGCACAATAAGCCAAATTTTTCTCTTTAGTGTAGAATATGCAAAATTATGCTTTTATGTATAGAATATGCAAAAATATGCCATTTAAATTGCTAAAATATGATTTTCTACGAAATTATGACAAAATCGCTACCAAAATTTTAAAAATTGTCTAATACGGATAGATAACTAACAGTTAGGTTTATTTGAAGCCCAGGAATAACACTTTAATTCAAATAACACATACTTGGATAACTTATGATAAAATTGGAAATTCTAGCCACAAAAAAGAGGATTTAAAAAATAAAGTCGCCAAAAAAGGGGTTTTTTTGAGAAAAGGGGCCAACTGCTTCAATACCTGATAACTCCTTAAAATTTGTGTATTGGATAAAAGCAAAACCAAAAAATGTTGCCTTTTCAGAAAAACTACTAAATTTATTTTTTTTATAATAAAATCATTTATTTATAATAACACTGAGTCCGAAAATTCGATTTATTTTAAGTAAAAAACCTCAACTTTTCGGACTCATTGATGTGAACCATTTTTAAAAGTTAGAGATATTTTTTTCGAGTTTCAAAATATTTAATTTTCAAAGGAAAAAAGAGGGTTAGGAAAATTAAATTTTTTAGCTATAATTTAACAATTTAGTTTTTAAATTTAAACAAAATAAACAATTAAGATAAGTAAGCTAACCACTGTTACCAGTAAAAAACTTTTCATTTTTTTTTATTTTTTTTTTTTTTTTTGAATGAAAATTTTGATATATATATATATATATATATATATTTTTTAAGAAAAACAAAAATCTACAACAAGTTTCGGGGATACGAACTCAGACTTAACGGTTTGTAGACTAGAACACTTAATCTGGCCTATTCAATCACACAACTTTCCAATAGAAAAACTGTTATATATTATTGTACACGAAATAGAAAATATTATTAAATTTGGGTAAAGAAAATTGAACAATTTTTTGAGGCTATTCTATAAAATCGTTTATAACTCCGCCATTCCTTAACGGATTTTGGTGTATTTCAATACCAAGTTTTTCGAGACAATATGCCACATATACGTTGAAAAAGAAGTAAATGTATTAGACTATGGGCTTCAAAAAATCCATTTCAACATACACGGACAGACATATATTCTCAAAAGTTTATTTTAACCATAGCAATTACGAATATTTTTCAATTTGAGGCGCTGAAGGGCGGATAAATATTTCCGTGACCTTTCGAACTTCCCTCGTAGTTATATGAAATGCAACACTATTCCCATCAAATACCACCTGTTATTGTCATATTTATTTTGCGTTTAACAGCAGCTCAAAACATACAACCTCGTGTATTTTTCTAAAAATGGAAAAAAGTGAATTTCGAGTGCTTATTAAACTTTATTCTTTACGAAAAAAAAACCGTCAATCAAACCAAGGAAAAGCTCTATAAATACTATGGGGACTCTGCATCATCGATTTCAATGGTAAAGAAGTGGTTTACTGACTTTCGTTGTGGTCGCACAATTACAAATGACGCTGAACGTTCTGGGCGGCCAATTGAGGTCAGTACACCCGAAAATGTCGAAAAAATCCACGATATGATGTTGGCCGACCGAAGAGTAAAAGTGCGTGAGATTTTTGATGCCATAGGCATTTCATATGGCAGTGTGGTTTCGATTTTAAATGATCAGCTGGGTTTAAGAAAGTTGTCTGCAAGATGGGTGCTGCGTTTGCTCTCAATTGACCATAAACATAAACGTGTGACAACTTCAAAGGATTGTTTGGAGTTGTTTAACCGCAATTCGAATGATTCATGATGATGTACTTCGGAGACCAAGCCGCAGTCTAAACAATGGGTTTCTCCGGGAGAACCTGCTACGAAGAAGGCCAAGGTAAGTTTGTCGGCCAATAAAGTAATGGCAACAGTTTTTTGGGATGCACGCGAGATAATCCACATCGATTACCTTCAAAAGCGAAAAACAATAAACAGCGAATATCATGCCAACTTATTTGCCCAATTTAAAAAGAAAATGACCCCATATGGGCAAGAAAAAAGTTCTTTTTCATCAATATAATGCACGGGTGCACATGTGTGCAGTCTCAATGGCAAAACTCTATGAATTGGGCTACTAATTGCTACCTCATCCGCCATATTGAGTTAAAAGGACTGCATTTCAAACTGCGTTTCACTCAAAAAGTCACGGACTTATTGATCCGCCCTCGTATATATTTAAAGACTTTCGTGTAAAATTACAAACTTATATACACTCTTTCTTTTATGTGAAGGGTATAAAAATGAATTGGTATCTACACATTTTTTATTCTAAATATTTTATTTTTAATTAAAAAGAAGTTACTGCAAAAAAAATATTTAAATAATTAATATAATTTAAAATCCAATTAATCTATTAGAATGAGAATATATGTGGAGCTGGAGGAGATAATACAAAGTAATATACCACTTACAACAGATCATTATAAAATCAAGGACTTAATTATTTCTACTCTGGTTCCTCTAAATGTTATACATTTTTAATGTAATTTAAGCTTATGTAATCAAATAACAAAAAATTTCAAATTTAAAGAGAGTTTGCAAAATAATTTACTAATGGATATCTTATCATGGATGCAGTATCATGGAAAATATTTTAAAAATTATTCTCGAGTTGGAATGTATCAAGGGAATCGGGAAGCTGTAGCTTTTGAGAACCCCTGAACTACTTGATTGAATTAATAAATATTTTAATTGGATTTTTTTTTTTTTTTTTTTTTTTTGTATTAATTTTTTACAGTTATTGGTAATTGATATAATCATTTTGGTGAGAGATGTAAAATTTTAACAATTTTTAATTGAATGTTTTTGTGACTGGTGGGGTGACCTTTTCAGGTGTATGTACCAAATACATACGTATGAGTAATAATAAAGATAAATATTAATTTAAAAATAAGTATACGCACCGAAAGCTTTCTTTCTACCTCTGTTTACTACTTAAAAATTCATATATGATAATATAGTAAAATAAAGTTAAAAGGTAAAATTTTCAAACAGTTTTTAAACATAATTACCCTCATATATACATTACAAAATAAATGCATTTTATAAAAATAATTAAACATAAACTTGTTTACTCTGCAGTCTGTGGAAATGAAAGTGTTTTCTTATTAATGAAATAATATTAGGTATGTATACTAGGGTTATAAAAATTTTTGGACCATAATATACCATAGCACTACCTTATAGCCCATATTGTAATGATAACAAAACCTTGCTTTTTTAAAGAAATAAAAATCTTTTTTTTTTAATTAATTTATAGCGTTTTGCACATATTTTGTGATAAATTGGTTCGAAATGATTTTACTTTTCAATTTGCATTATAAAATGTCGAAACATTTAATAATTGTTGGAAACACAAAGAAAAAATATTCCTTTATTTCATTTATTCCTTTTGTCCATATATTGTTAGATTAAAAGGTTTCAAATTTATGAACAGAAAATTACAAAAATTTCTCACTATTTTTTTTTTAATTTTTGGAAAATTATATTTTCTCTTAATAACAAATCGTTGTGTCAAATTTAACTTTTCTAAAATCATACATTCATGAGATATCAGCGGAAGTTATGATGCACACCTATTATTTTCGGTTTTTTATGAACTAATGTTGCGCATACGAAACAATCCTTATAGAAGCAGCCAATATTTGAGTAAAATTTGATCCCTCTAGTCCAGAACCATATCATACTTTCAACAAATAGACTGACAGTTTGATAGACAGACGGGCAGATTTAGTTAAATCGAAAAGTAGCCTATATTTGAGCTAAATTTGGTTTTTAGACCTATCATGTTTTCAATAGATAGACAGGCTGATACATAGATCGGCTCATAAACAAACATGTTTAATTTAATCTTAGATTAATATTTTGATATGTTACAAACAAAACGGCTAACTAAATATACCCCTATCTTTTTGGGTGGTGGGTATAAAAGGGACTTTTAAAAAAATTAAAATACAAAAAGTAATAAAATTTTCCAAGAAATGTTTTCAAAAGAAAAATTTACCCTTTCTCAAAAAAAAAGCTTTTAAATCACATGCCAGCAAAAACTTTCGATAAGAAGCTAATATCATGGCTCCTCATTACTTACACAGTAGCTGAATAACCCATTATTATAACACGGTGATTACATTAGAGGCAACTACTTACCTTATATTATTACAAATAATAAATTCTCATTACTGAGAATTTATTACAAGAACTAACTACTTCCAAGCAATTCAATTACTCATTGATTTTAAAGCATTTCAGAAGTCATTATTAGCGAAAATAATAGGAAATAGTTAGTTACATTTTAGGTTATAAATAGCTAATATTATAATATAATATTTATAATAATATAATATTTATTATTTTTATTTTTTTATTTTATTTTTATTTTAAACGTAAAAAGATTTTATAAATTTTAATTACAGATTTCAAAACAACAGATTTTTTGGTGTACAAATTATTATTTTTAAGTTTAAATTATGTTGTTAACGCCGTTCTTATTAGCGTTGTTCTTATGTTTGCGTCGTTTTTGTTTAATGTTTGCCCATTTAGACCACGCCGTAAACAGTGTCTCTATCTGGCAGCACTAAAGATCGCTATGCTTGCTGGCAACCTGTTACATGATTGACAATAACACAAGCATAGAAGAAGTTTTATGGCGCTAATAAGAACAAAAACAAAAAAACCATTAAGAGAAAAAAAAGGGTCGAATGCTGCAACAGGTGCCAACTATAAAAAAAAGTGTAAAACTTAAACTTAATAAATAAAGAAAAAAAGTAAATAAAGAACTAGAAATAAAATATATATATAAAAAACCCAGTGTGTGTTTTTTTGTCTTATAGTGGGAAAAAGAGAAAAAAAGGAAAAGAAATAAACAAATTGGACCTGCAAATAATAAGGGTGGATTGTGCGACTACAATTACAACGGCCAGCGACGAAAAATCGACTTGGCAGGTAAACATTGGTCTTTCTCCTAGAAATAAATTTAAAAAGGTGCGTATAATGGATTTATTTAACAAAAAAAAGTGTTTCTTGAAAGTGTGTCTCAAAACTATTTGTGGTTCGAAAAGTGAGGTTACGTCATTTTGTAAAATATAACCAGCGGTTAAAGCGCCATTTTTTTTTTACAAACCGTTAGCAGTGCATTTATTGTTTTGTTTGCTCACATATTTGTCGTCCATATTAATTTCCCAATTTTATACACTTGTCTTACTGGAAAGTTTTGGCATATAATTTTCATCTTTCTCTTTTTTATTGCTTGTCTGCTATTTATAAGGAATTATTGGAAAGTGTGTCTCTATTAATTAGTTTGACCTTTTTAATAAAGTAAAATGTCGATTTTTGAAAAATACATTCGTGCTGCAGACGAAGTCATTGGCTTTGAAGCTATGCTTCTAGAGGAAGATTTTTCAAAATATACAATAGATGCATTTGAATTCGAAAAAAGAGAGTTAAATAAGGCCTGGGAAAAATATAAAAAATTATTTGACGAGTGTTCAGTAGAGACTGTGGAAAAAAAGAAAGAGTTAATAGTGGTTCAAACGAAACATCCACAAGTACGTAAAACGTATGTACGTTGCATAAATATTATTTCAAGAGCCAAACAGGACTTAGGAGAAGAAAAACGAAAAAGTGTAGACTCAGTAGTTCTGAATGTTTGTGGTTCCATATCTGTGCCTCCATGTGACACCGGTATTTTCCATGGGGACTACGTATCATGGCCCACATTTAGAGACAAGTTCACTGCGATCTACATAAACAATAGTAGACTTAGCCCTGTAGAAAAATTATTTTACTTGTTTAGAAAAACTGATGGTGAGGCTCGAGATATTAACCGAAACGTAGCTTTGACTAGCGAAAATTTTGAAATTGCGTGGAACAATTTAAAATCACAGTATGAAAATAAAAGAGTTTTGATAAATAGCCAGTTGAAATTACTTTTTAATTTGGCCCCATCTCAACATGAAACAGCAACAGAAATAAAAAGGCTCCAAAGGGAGATTAATAATTGTATGGCAATTCTAAAACTGTACAATGTTGACATTGAATCATGGGACCCTATTTTCGTATTTCAATGCTCTTCACGTTTATCAGAATGCTCACTATGGGAACAGTCGGTCAAAAATAAGACAAAGATTCCCAAATGGGAAGAATAAATCACATTTCACGGATAGGTTTCATGCGCTAGAAAGCGTTTCGGGCATTATTTCTACAAATAATATCTCTATAAATGGTCTTAATAATAATAGTTGTAATCAAATAGCACCTAAAGCTAAACAATTTAAGACACACCATACAAAAGTTGACTCATTTCAATGCAAGTTATGCAAAGAAAACCACAAAATTAGCTCTTGTAATAAATTTTTGAGCATGGATTACAAAAATCGTGTTACGACATTGAAAAAATTTCGATTTTATTTCAATTGCCTTACTATTGGCCATATGTATGGTGATAGCACTAGTCCAAATAATTGCTCAAAGTGTAAGAAGAAGCATCATACTTTAATGCATAAAGAATTTATAAAGAAAAATCAAAGTCAAGCAAACAGTTCTTCGCAAGGTGATAGTCAAAATAATTCTACACAAATAATAAAGTCCGCTAAAATCCCTGGCCCCTCTGGAATTGTGCAATCACATCACACCTCCGTTGTAAAGAAAGTAATGTTGGCTACAGCATGGGTTAATATTGTGTCTTTTGGTTCTTACTACAAAGTACGAGCTATAATAGATCCATGTTCTGATGAAAGTTTTATTTCTGAGAGAATACAAAAACGGTTGAAATTGCCCACTAATCCAATATCGGCTGAAGTTTTTGGTCTTGGAGGAGAGGTTATAAGCAGATCTCATAAAATGGCAACATTTGTTATTGTATCACTTTTTAATCAGGACATATCTCTTAATGTAAATGCTTTGGTCGTACCTCGTATAACCGGTAAGATCCCTACTCATTCATTTAAGCCCTTAACTAATGCAGAATTTCCTAATCTTAATTATGCTGATCCTAAATTTTATGAAACTAGTGAGATTGATTTACTGTTAGGTTAAAAACTATTCTTAATTTATACCCCTTTATTTTGCGTGGTGGAGTTCAGCATGGTGTTTTTGAGTCTCTTGTTACTCAAGAAACAATTTTTGGCTGGATTGTCACTGGCCCTACACCCAGTATCTCCACACGTAAGGTATCGATGTCTCATATGACAAACGTTTCTTTTGATAGATGACCAGTTGACAAAATTTTGGAAGTTAGAAGAAGAGGATAAGAAATGTGAGGAGATATATCGTTCTAACATAACAAGGAACTCTGAAGGAAAATACGTTGTTAGTCTGCCCTTTAAGAATAACTATGAGTCACTGGGTCAAAATAAACATATTGCTCTTAGTCAATATGTAAGAAATGAAAAATCATTATTGCGAAAACCTGAATTAAAGGTTCAATATGATGAGGTCCTAAAAGAATATATATCTTTAGGACATATGGAAAGTGTCGAAAACTCAAGTAGTGGTCCAAAGTATTATTTACCTCATCATGCTGTAGTGAAGCCTGAAAGCACAACAACAAAATTAAGAATAGTCTTCCAGCCCTTTGTCTAATGGTAAAGGTCTTAACGATTTGTTATATATGGGCCCCATTTTACAAAGTGATCTAGTACTATTAATTTTAAAATGGCGGTCCTTTCAGTATGTATTTAACGCAAACATTTCAAAAAAGTATCGCCAAATTCTTGTTACGCCTGAGCATAAAAATTTCCAAATGATAGTTTCTTGAACTTCTGAGGTAAATGAAATTAAGGATTACCAGTTGAACACAGTAACATTTGGCGTTAAATGTGCCCCATTTTTGGCTCTTAGGACGCTTCATCAGTTTGCAGAGGATGAACAAAAAAAGTTTCCACTTGGTTCTAAGATTCTGCGTGAGTGTATGTATCGATGCTCTTGTTGGAGCGCGTTCTATTAATGAAGCTTTATCGGCAAAAAACCAATTAATTGGTATATTATAGACCGCTGGGTTTGGGCTAAGAAAATGGACCTCAAACTCTAAACAAATTTTAAAAAATTTGCCTCAAGAGCATCTATTAAATGCATCTTTTTGTCACTTGATGATAAAAGCACTGAAAAACTCTTGGTGTACGATTGTATAACATCGACATACATACGCATACAATGGGCTTTAAAAAATGATAAGCCGACAACAAGACTATATCATCTATGTGAATCAGCTGTTATTTTAAAAAATAATTTACCAAAAACACAACTCAAAATCTCGAATTTCTTTAAAAATATTTTAAATGTAAGTATATTAATAAAAACAATTATAATTTTAAAAATTACATCAAATTTTTCAATAAAATTTTAGGTTCTGTTATCGCGAAAATTCAGTTTTCTCGACAAGTCTAGTTTTTAATTAGTCGCGAAAATCGAACTTGCACTGTATCAACCTGTAATATCGCTTAAAAATTCAAAAATTTCTTCAAATATTTTAAGACAAACAGATATATGATAGAAAACGAATTCAAAAACGAACCGATCTGAAATCGAAAAAAATTAGATTTAGATTATTTTCTGTTAGGTTTTATTGCATTATATTTTATATTTCTCTTAAATTATTTGGTTACTTTGCACACGGTCTCTATACCTGGAAAGAAAAATTAAACATTGTTGCAAAATTAGTTCTTAAAATCGGTCGAAATTTATCACAACCTTTCAAACCGATTCGATTTGAAATCGATCTAAAGTTTTTGTCTAATTTAAAAATACTAATTCTTCTACTTTGCAAAAAAGTTTAAAAATAAAAACTTAATAAAAGAATAACAGAATTAGTAAAGCATTTATACTGGAACCTACATAAAAACAGTTATTTTTCACTGTAGCATGGTGTAATTAAAATTTAAATAAATAAAAGCATTTTTATACTTATTGCAAAATGTTAAGAAATTACTTTAAAAGTTTCTTTGTGGGAACATATGCTAATGAATTTCATAGTAACCAATACCTAATATCTCCCAACAAAGCAAATTAAAAATTAATGGATACTAATAAAAACTTTATTATTTAGCCCACTCCTCAAAAGAACAGGTAAAATATTACAATGTAAATTAAAAGCAAACATTAATTACTTGTACTATTATAATGAGAAAAGTTTATTAAACCAACCGCAACAAGCAACATGAACAGAAACAGAAACATATACTTTGGTTTTATTAAAAGATATAGCGTTAAAATATGAAGTAAACTATAAACCAAAACAAATATTAACAAAAAATAATAAAATAAACACGAAAGTAAAACTGTTTATTATCTTGCAAAATATATTTTTAATTGTTATAATGTGTGATTTTTATGTCTCACGTAAAATGGATATATACTTGTTTAACATACAAAAACTTTTACATATACACTGGTGCATATTTCCTTAAACGCGCATCAATTTATAATAATTAAGGTGCTACAAATTATTTTTTTAAATTATTTATTGACTTCACTTAAAAAATTAATAACAAAAAACTTAAAATGTGCATTAAATTTTGTTCATTGTAATTTTAGTAGTTTAATGCCATTTTTTATGGTATTTTTCTATATATGCTCTTAAACTAATGAACCAATTTAGCATTATTAATAATGTATTGATAAACCTTTTTTTTGGATAACTTTAAAAATTCGGTCTGGCATTCGATTAATATTTGAAAGAAATCGCTGTCAATTTCTTCCCAGGCTTGCTTAATTTTAGTTTTAACTCCGTTATTGTCATGATAGTTTCATTCTTTGTATTTCTTGCGTAAACTTGTACCCCCATAGATTCTCCATATCCTGTTGAAATATGCAATATTCATCCATTTCTTCCAACACTTCATTATAAATTTCACTGTTCATTTTTGTTCTTTCATTTTATGTTACTGTTCGCCTAGTGCGTGCAACATGTTTGGAAGTGACAGGAAGGTAAAGTTTATTTTTTTTTTTTTTTTTTTGTGTAACATTTAATTTATTTCGGGTGGCTTCTTATTTTATCTTTTTAATTTGCCTTTTTTATTAATTTTTGATTACCTTTTCTTAAGAAAGAATCGAAAACCTCCTTCCGAACGATTAATTTTTCGTCCAATTTCTCTGTTAGAATAAACCTGATCGCAAAAAATTTTAATTTACATTTTTTCCTGGTCTGTAAGAAAAGTTCCTTCGCGCATCATTTAAGCTGATGAAATTTCCCAATTAAAACAAAAATATTTCCAGTAAACAGAGATGTTGTCATCAGAAACTTAATTTAAATCAAACAAGTAACTAAAACTTTTAAAATTTTTTAACATATACTAATTTTTCTCGACTGTGTTTATAGGAATATTCCATTGAAATGATCAGCAATATGTTCTGATTGCTAAATTAAAGAAAACAACAAAAGTGAGAAGCAAATATTTCTTACATAAAAAAGTACCGTTATATGGCGAGTTATTATAACAATACAACATTATTTTTGGTTAAGAGAAACAAATATATCTCAAATTAGATGCGTTTATAGGAATATGCAACAGTGTACATATGTAAACATATGTACATTAAAGAACCTCGCGAAAAAAGTTGCAATAAAGATTGGTTTCGTCTTATATGAAATCCAAAATATTACATCTAGATGTTTGAATTTACTGGAGCTGGACTATTTTCAAAACACCTTTAAAAATATGTATTTTATTCCCAGGCGCGGAACCGGACAAATCAATTGAGGGGGGGGGGGGGAATTATTAAACTCGAAATATGCTAAAAATTTAAGTTGATAAGTGGCGATCAAATTTTATACTATTTTTTTAAAAATAACTTTTAAACTATAAAATTTCTCTTTTATTTTTGTCACCAAAATACTTAATATTTTACTTCATTATTGCTTTTTAGTGTTTGAAATACAAAAAAACATTTTTATGAATCTATGGTTCAGAGAATATTGAATAGATTTTAATATTTTAAGATGTGTTTTTATTTAATTATTATCTTCTAAAGTATTTCAAGCAAATAAATGCATTTCAATGAAATTAATTAAAATGCATAACCTAAAAAACACAAAAGGTTGAGCTAAGTAGGTTTTGATACTTAGAATATCAATTTTACTTAAATAGATCTAATTATAGTCTTTAATATCAAAAACTTACTGATGCAATAATTGGGAATTAATCTGATAAAGTGAATTGTAACGAAAATCGATATTTTTTACAAAAAAAATAAAACTTTATTTTTATTTGAATTCCGTTAATAATAGCTTTCCTCCATTACTTTTCATTACTTGTAAAAAGTAAGAAATTGTAAGAAAAATAACAAAGTTGTGTAACGCGAAAAACTAACAAATGTTTCAAAATTCGAAATGCCCTATAAATTTTGAGATATTTCGAAAAAAAAATGTTTTAATAATAGATGGTACACTAAAGATTCCGTAGCTACCTACGAATGGAGAAAACGAAAGAACGTAGCTTTTAAACTTTATTCTAATATTTTATATTTATTACTAATAAGAAATAATTATTTAATAATTATTATTGGATTATTTATGTTGATCTTAAGATGACTAATTTCTTATTAAGACAGCAAAGTGGATTCACCAAATATCCATGTTTTTATTGTCTGTGGGACAGCCGGGCCAAGCAAACTGGGAAAAATGAAATTGGCCAGTACGTGAGGCGTTGGAGGTTGGAAATCATAACATCATAAATTGACATTTAGTTCCAAAAGAAAAAATTATATTTCCTCCTTTCCCTGGATAAAAATGGCCAGTGTTTCTCTTAAATAACGACAAAATTTCCAGGACTAAGCTTAGAGATGATAAAAGCGGGAGTTTTTGATGGTCCACAAACAAAAATATTAATTAAAGATTTCAGTTTCCTAAATTCATTGAATGATTTGGAACGGTCTGCTTGGACTTCTTTTGCTGAAGTTATTAAAAACTTTCTTGGAAATTACAAGTCAAACAACTACCGCGAAGATGTTAAGGACATGCTAGATAACTTTAGAAACATGTCTATCAAATTGCATAATCTTGAATCTTGTAGCGATGAGCAAAGGGAGTGGTTTCATCAGGATCTGAAAACTATGGAAAAGAGGTACCAAGGCCGATGGGATCAGCATATGATGGCTGACTACTGTTGGGGAATGCAATGAGACCTTCCCACTGCACATTATTCACGAAAGTCACCACAAAGAAAGTTTTTATGTAAATAATGATGCAAAAAATCACTTTTTTCATAAGTAGGGAACCTCCATTTCGAGGTTTCCTACCTTTTTAAAGAAAAAAGCACAGAAAATTCAAATTTAATGGGGAAAGTTTATTATCATTTGAAAGAACATTCTTTGGCATTTATTTTTTGAAGATTATGTCTATCAAATGTTGGCCGTTGCTACGTCGCAGATGGTCCATCCGTTGAGTCCAATTTTCGATGACTCGTTCGAGCATTTCGACTGGTAACTTGAGAATGACACTCGTGATGTTTTCCTCCAAGGCCTGAATCGAAGCGGGTTTGTCCGCATAAACTTTAGACTTTACATATCCCTACAGAAAAAAATCTAACGGTGTGATATCGCACGACACGATCAAATATCGCCGAGATCACGAACTTCAATTTCAGGCATCAAATAGTCGGTTATCATGGCACGATAATGGTCGCCATTGATGGCTACGTACGCACCGGCATCATTTTTAAAGAAATATGGACCGATGATTCCACCGGCCCACAAACCACACCAAACCGTTATTTTTTCTGGATGAAGTGGCAGTTCTTCAACCTCTTCGGATTGCTCTTCGTCCCAAATGCGGCAATTTTGTTTGTTTTCATACCCATTGAGCCAGAAATGGGTCTCATCGCTGAACAAAATTTGCCTCGAAAACGTCGGATCTTCTTGAAACTTTTCAAGAGCCCATAGAGCGAAGTGATGTCGCTTGCGAAGGTCGAGCGGCTTCCAACTTTTTGTTATTTTTGTAATCAGTATGAAGTCCTAGTTTAAAAAATACATACAGTTCCTTGGCAACAAACCTAGTTTGACTTGTGTTATTTATTAATTTTTTAATTAAATTTGCATTTCTATTTCAAAAAAAAAAATACTAAAAATATCAAGTTTTAAATGCTACTTTATTTACAATAAAATGAGACGTCAATCTTTCAAATAATTTAAATACTCAAACAATTATTACAAAATTTCAAAACTTTAAAAAATTATTTTTAATACATTTTTAAGCAAATCATTTTATACTTTATTTGAAAACTACTTGGGACAAAAATGAAAACGTATAAAAAGTTTAAGAATCATTCCATATAAAATCGAATAAATTCTTAAATTTTTGCCCAATTTAAAAGAAAATAAATTTTCTTGTGCTTACAAAAAAGTCTTTAAACAATATTACATCGTTGTATAGTCTTTTATAGAAAAATGTATAATAAATTGCATTAAAATTTGAAAAATTTAATTTTTTTAAATGTGGTTTAAAAATTTTCTTTTAATATTTGACCAAAACATATACAAATGATTCGTCTACTTTCCAAAAAATCATAAAAAGATGAAATTAACAAAACAATAACAGAATTTATCCAGGAACTTACTAATCTTTTTCTTAATATTCTACTTTAAAACTTATCATTTTTAGGCATTTGTCATTTTGTCGTTGTCAATTACAAAATTGCTTATATTAATAAAAATTTTGTTTGAATTTGCTCCAATTATACAAATTTCAATTAATTTTCTAATCAAATAAATAAAAGGTATGATTGGAGTTTTACTAAAGATTAATCGATGTATTAATTGAACCGATTCAAATGTTAGCTGTTAAAGATAAAAGACTATAAATTTTATAGCTTGGTTGGTTGGTTGATAACCTTACGGGCAATCAATTAAACTCGTTAGAATCCGTTTTGATGAGACCACACTACTCGCCAGTGTAGAGAAGAACAAATGAGAACATAAATTAATTATATCCAGCCTGTAGCATTGAAATATATAATAATGTCACTGAGTTTAGTGTCAGATATCTCACAGAGGTTGTCTAATTAGTATCTTCCCAGAAATTTATGTCTGATTGCGTTCAAGGCTCGGCATTCACATAGAAGATGATATACTGTCTCCTCCTTCCCGCGATTGCCACAACTACGACAATATTCATTGTAAGGGAGATCAAGTCTGCTTGCATGTTTCCCGATCGTCCAGTGACCTGTAAACAATACTATTAGTCTCGAGATATCTTTACGTTTGTAGCCAATGAGTTGCATTGAGCGCTTTTCGTTGTAAGTAGGCCACGTTTCTTTCGCGACTCTACATTTGTCCAGATTTCGCCATCTATTTTTCGCCTTTTCTAGAAAGTGTTTTGGGATTCTGCTTTTGACTGTTCCTAACGGGATTGCGACAGAAACCGATAAGGAGGAATTCATAGCAGAACCTGCCCGGGCTAATTCGTCTGCCCGTTCATTACCATAGTAATCCCTATGTACAGGAACCCAGACTATAGTAATGTCATACAGTCGACATAGTCCTAGCAGTTCCTCTTTACACTATCTGACTAGAATAAAGGTAGTTTTAGGTGATTTGAGCGATAGTATTGCCGCTTGACTGTCGACAAATAAACCAATATTCCCTTGAATATTTCTATCGCGAATTAGTTTACACGCTTCCCTGACCGCTAGTATTTCCACTTGGAATACGCTTGCCTCGTCAGGGAGTCTATATGAGTGTCTAATTCCAAGATCGTTAGAGAAGACACCAGAGCCGACACCGCAGCTCATCTTTGAGCCGTCAGTGTATATCCTCGTTCCATATTGTCCAAGAAGATTTCCCCTTCTCCGTTCACTCCTGGTGGGGAATAGGACTTTTATAGTATATCCGAAGTCCATCTGGGGAATCATGTAGTCAGTAAATTGATTGAATTGTGGGGGTATTAAACTTAATATCCTCGCGTGCCCATACGTTCTCGATCTCCAGCTTTCCGTTGCGCTATTGACTGCTGATTCAATAACGTGTAGGTCTATAGGTGTTAGGTGCAATATAGTGTTCAGAGCTTCTGATGAACTAGTACGTAATGCACCTGCAATGCCAATAGAAGCGGATTTTGTATCCTGTAGAGTTGATCCACCACGTATCTTTTACTAGTGGTCCACCAAACAAGAGATCCATATATAAGAATGGGCCGTACTATTGCAGTGTATAGCCATTTTGTCAATTTTTGACTCAAACCCCATTTCACACTGAACATCTTTCTACAGGTGTAGTATATTACCGTACCCTTACTAACCCTATGTTGAATGTTTAGCTTCCATGAAAGCTTGGAGTCCAAAATAATGCCCAAGTACTTCGCATTGTCCGACAAAGTGAGTTCACAGTTCTCTAACCGTGGTAGTCTGAAGCTCGGAATCTTGGTCTTTGTGGTGAAAAGTACCAGCTCTGTCTTGCCCGGATTCACTCCTAGTCCACATTTTTTGGCCCAGTCGCTGAGAGCTATTCATACATTTGTTTAAAATCTTTATTACAAAAATTATGGAAAAATACATTAAGTAAAATATAAACCTAGATTTTTGCAAAATTCTTCAGCGTTCACTCCTTTGAATCAAAAAAATCAGGGGTTTGTTTAGTTGAGGAAGTTTAGGCTGTTGTGGTATAATGTTGAAATATACAACTCCACAGATCCCCTCAACTCAGATCGAAGCTAAGAGAATGCCAAAAGCGCCTTAAAAAGCTACTAGGGTATCAAAAAACTGAATCACTGAATAAATATTTGGAGAACCTAGATGCTACCTGTATTCGAATTACTCACTATTACGAGCTACGAAAATGTTGAAAAGACCAGTTACAAGTAGACCTCCTCTACGTAATACAAATGGAGGCTGGGCAAGAAATGATAGCGAAAATGGGAATCTGTTTGTTAGTCATCTAAAAAACGTTTTTCCCCAAATTATTCATATCGACAAGGCTCTTATGAACCCCTTTGTTTTGAGATTCGAGAAATCGACAAGGCTATTGTTGATTCAAACTCCAAAAAAGCACCTGGTATTGACAAGATGCTTTTGGAGCTACACCGTATAGCTATAAGAATAATACTTTTTATTTTTAATGCTATATTAAGACTTGAATATTATGCACCAGAATGGAAGGTCACATTAGTTACAATGATACCTAAGCCCGGAAAATATCACACTAACGTAGAATCGTATAGGCCTATTAGCCTGTTGTGTAATATATCAAAGTTGTTTGAGAAGCTATTAATGAAAAAGTTGAAACCAATAGTGAATCGTTTCGATTGTATTCCAATACATCAATTTGGTTTTAGAGAAAAACATAGCACCATAGAACAAACACACAGTTTTATAAATGTTATATCTAAGACGTTTGAAGAAAAGAAATATTGTTTTGCTCTCTTCATTGACGTTTCTCAAGCCTTCGATTAAATATGGCACGAAGGATTATTATTTAAAATTTAACAATATTTACCCACAAATAAGCATAAGCTGCTGGAAAGCTATTTAACTCATCGAAAGTTTGTATTTCAAGAGGGAGACTTTATAAGCTCACCACAGTCCATTGAAGCTGGTGTACCCCAAGGCAGTATAATGGGTCCCTTTTTGTATTTAATATATACTTCTGATATGGCAACAAATAGTAGAACACATATATCAACATTTGTGGATGACACAGCTATTCTAGGCGTTCATGAAAACCCCCAAGAAGCATCTAAACTCTTGCAAGATCATATACTCTAACTAGAAAAATGGTTGGAGCAATGGAGAATAAAAGTGAATGAATAGAAATGTATACATATTACCTTCACGTTGCGGAGAGATTCGTGCCCCCAAATCCTGATAAATAATCAGATTATACCTCAAAAAATGGAAGTAAAATATCTTGGTATGCATCTATATCGTGGAACTCACATATAGTTACAAAATTAACTCAAATAAAGTTAAAATCACTTCAAATTAACTGGCTTATTAGTAGAAATTCAAAATTAAGTCTAGACTGCAAACTATTGATCTGTAACTCAATTATAAAGCCAATATGGTGCTATGGTATCCAACTATGGGACGTTGAAAAAATTCAAAGACTCCAAAATAAAATATTACGAATCATAACTGCAGCTCCCTGGTATGTGAAAAATTAAAACATTCACAAGGACCTTAATGTTCCGCTTGTCAAATAAGAAAACACTCAGAATCGTATTTAAGGCAGCTTAAAGTATACCCTAACCCACTTGCTCGAAACGTAATGAGAAGCGATGGCTTCAACCGTTTGAGAAGAAAGAAGACAACAGATCTCCCTCTAAGCTAAACTCTTTGATTATATATAGCTTTTCGTCCGCCAGTGGTTGAACTTAATATAAATTAAGATTTAAAGTTAAGATTTGAATACTTATTGTTAGTTAACTTACTTTTGTGAAGATTCAATAAATAAATTTAGAAGAAAAAAAATTTATAAATATTCAAAAACAATCAAAGCATATTTACCTTTTTATTATTTAAAGATTATACGAATTCGCTATAGAGTTATGATGATTTGATATCAAATTACTGTTTCTATAATGCAAATTCTGCAATAAAACTAAAATTTTTAACACCTCCCAATCTAACAAATATTAAATGGTTTTACTTACCAATAACAACAAAAATTTACTTCACTAGATTCCAAAAATTCTTCAAATTGCATTAAGATTTCATACTTCCTAAAGGTTTTCCGCTTATGATAAATTTTAAAGTTGCTTAAAAAATGTTTTATGTCTTTTCTTTAATAATTTATTCATTTATTGATTTTATTGTATGTTTTCTTTTTGTTTTGTCACTTTATGTAAAATAACAATTATAACGAATTAAAAACTTAATTCAATTACTCATTAATATAATTAAATATCAATACAAAATGAAACAACAGATTAATTGAAAATGTTCTTCGAACATTTTTTTTGTGTGTAAGTGTAAATATTTTTATTTAGCTTCAAAAATAAAATTGTCACAAAACACGCAAAATTTTCATTATGTATAACTTTATAATATCTAGGATAAATATTATATTTTATATAATTTTTTTTAAGGCTAGTAGAATTTTTGGAAAACGTATACAAATTTACGATATTTCAAAAATATTAGAAATATTTCAAAAACAAAAAATATTTAGAAAATTTAAGATTTCAAAAACAATACATTATTTAAAATCCTTAATATTGATTATTGAATGTCCATTTAATTTCAAATAAAACTTTTTTTTTTTTTCTTTCAATCTCATTTTTTTATTTTTATGTTTACACAATTATTTAAATTTCCTTCATAGTAAAAATTAAATTTATCAATATTTGACAGTTTTCATTTTACACAGTAGAATGAAAAACTATTCTCACCATAGAAAAATATTTTTTATCATAGAATTTTTCTACCGTTTCACACACGCTCTTTGTATGAAAAAATTTGGGGAAAAATTTTTCTGTGTTGTTACTTAAGCGCTTTTTATAAAAAATTTTGGATACATTTTGATTTATAAAATAAAAAATATTTTTCATTAATTGATAAAACTAGTATTGAGACAAATTATTTTTTTAACTAAAAGTGTATTTATAATCATATAGTCCTTCAAATTTAAGCTTAATTTTAGCGAAATTTGGAAATTTAGAATTTCGGAAAACCCTGAAGAATAATTTATTTACTATTAGAAGAATTTAATATTTTACAAAATTTCATGAATATCTTATATAGTTATTTAAAAAAGTGAAATAAAAATACTTAGAAATGTGCATTTCCTATATTTTTTATTAAACAAATGTCAATTTTTAAAACATATTGATTTACTTGAAATTTTTGAAAGATGCAAATTTTTGGATAGACAATGTTGAAGATAATTTCATCATTCCTTTTCCTATTTATGATAAAATAATTTTTTATTTTTTTTCCTCGTGTTTAATTTTTCTTAGTCGAAAAACTCATTTGGATCCGCACCTGTTCTTTCCATATCATTATCGAAATTTTCATTAAAAGAAAAAAACTTCAAATTGTAATAGAGGCATACTAAGGCCTGCAATATTCATTTAAATAATTGTTATGTCTCTTTTAAGTCGCAGAATATTAAGAATTTACTAATGTTTTTTGCCATATTTTCTTCATTTAAATTTATAATTTTATATATTTTGGAAAATTTTCAACATATACTGGGTTTTTAATGTACCGTTGGAATGGTCTATTCTGTTAGTAATGAAGATTTCCCATAAGTAACCATTTAACAGAAAGGGTCAAATTTATGCATTTAGTTCACCAAAGGTTAAATTAGCAATTTTTAGAAATAAGTCACATGGAAGTATTTATTATGCTTAAATATAGATGAATTTATGATAAATATAATAAGTTGCTTTAAAACCGCAATAATAATCCAATTAAAAAGATTTTTAAATTTAGTCACTGTTTTACACGAATTTATAGTTTTTATGATAAATGTTTGCTTTTGGTATTTTCCTAACTAACCATTTATTTAATATAAAAATTAACTTAACCAATTATGAACCGGAAATCGCAAAATATTTCTTGCGCAACTAATGGGTTAAACGAATACATATATCGATAGTATTGAATAAGACCTTTCCAATGATGCCCTAAAGTGTAAATTTCGATGGAAAATGTTCAAGATATTCAAACTTTAATAAAATAGTATTTAAAATAAAATATTAGAAAATTTTACTAAAATTTAAATTCGCGAGAAAAAGTTACTGTTGATCGAAAATCATATTTTTAATTTGCAACATACAAATCAAGGCACTTTAATGTACATATATTTTCTTTCATAATAATATTATTGTTGTTGTAAGTGTTGCTGTTGCATGCAAACAACAAATAAGTAACACACACATAAACATATTCAACCTTTTAAAAGGGTTTTTTGTGGGTTGCAGTTATGTTATATATGTGTTTTCATTTTACAGGCACTCATATTAATAAGCTTTTATGAACTTCTTCCTCTTCCACTAAAAATGTAAATTTACTCTTTTATTTGTGTTTTATGAAAACGTTTTTAATATAAATTTACAATGTGTTTCAATCCTTATATCCTTATATATGTAAATTATAAAAAAGTGTAAATATGTTTTTTTTTTTTTTTTTGTTTGTGTAGCAATCACGTTTAAACGGCTGAATCGATTTTCAAAAAAATCTGACACAGGCAGACATAACTTTTTTTCACTCTTTTTTATGCATGATGTCTAGAAGGAGTGCAGTCCTTGAACAGTGTGCGTTCCAAAAAATGAAAAGGAAATAATTATGCAACTTCGGAACGGCTGGTCCTATTTAAATGAATGTGAAGTAATAGAAAAATGTAGGCTGTTTAGTTTGGACCATATAGACCTATTGGAAGCGGGTCCACAGTGTCCCAAATTTCAACACTTCGGATATGTTTTAGTAAAAGTGATACTGATTCGTTACATCTGAACCGATTTGAAGGATTTTTGTATGAAAGGATTCTGTTAGACAAGATCTACAAAAAACTCTTATCTCTTATCTTTTAGTTTACGAGATATTGGGCTTAAAAGTTTAAATTTTATCGCTGTATCGGGTCCAAATTTCTCCCTATTTTTTATAAATATTTTTTTATTTTATTTATTTTTTTGCCAAAGAAGTGGTCACATTCTTTTTGTGTTATATTTTATTAAGTAGCATATATATTATTTATATTTTTCTGAAAGATAACTTAATACAAAATATTGCAAAGGAAAATAATCTAAGAAAACTGATGTCCTCAAGGACCAAGATTTACGGAACTAGACTTAAACCTTCACCTCTACTATCACTATATGAAATTTCATTTAATTCGGACCAGTTTTAAAGTCGTGCCCATACATAGTCCGACGAAAACTGCAAAAAAAAACACCACTTAATGAAAAACGCAAATCACAACGTCTACACTTTGCCAAGAATACAATGACATGGTCCGACAAATGATTCAAAGTTGTATTTTCCGATGAAAAAAAGTTTAACATTGATGGTCCCATGACCTAAAAAAGGAGGAATTATTTTTGAGCCGCAGACACAGCCGAGATGGCGGAATAATGGTATGGGGTGCCATTTCGTATTATGGCACTTTTAAATTGGTTTTTGTATCCAACAAAATGACTGCAACGACTTACAAAAACATTCTGGAGGAAGCATTTCCAAAATTTAATGATTTCTTTGGACCCATACCTTGCACATACCAATACGACAATGCTCCGATTCATACCGCATTTCAATTTCGCTAAATTATTTAGAGTCATTATACAAGTCGATGCCAAATCACGTTTTTGAGGTTATTTTTAAAAATGGTGGCAGTACTCATTACTAATTGAGTGCTAGAAGATAATAACTTTCATTTTTATAACCTAAAATTTAAAAATAAATTACAGTTTGCTTAGTTTTAAAATATTCCTTATTCAAGTGACACACGAAAATGTACCATATAAATACATGTCTTTAAATAAATGTCTAATTTCAGGAAACTAAAGCCAACACAGATATACTTAATTAAAGTTAAAAAAATGTGACTCCTTATTCAAGTGGCAGGCAGCATAAATCACTATACATATTTGGTAATGAAATACGAGGGCGTATCAATAAGTCCTTGACTTTTCGAACTCGTAGTTAGATGAAATGCAACACCATTCCCATCAAGTACCACCTGTTAATAGACTGCAGTCATATTTTGAGTAAGTGCCGTCATTTACTTTTCGTTTAACAGTTGTTCAAAACATACAACCGTGTATTTTTCTACAAATGGAAAAAAGTGAGTTTCGAATGCTCATTAAATATTATTTTTTGCGAAAAAAAAACCGTCAATCAAACCAAGGAAAAGCTCTATAAATACTATGGGGTCTCTGCACCATTGATTTAATGGTAAAAAAGTGGTTTACTGACTTTCGTTGTGGTCGCACAAGTTCAAATGACGCTGAACGTTCTGGACGGCCAATTGAGGTCAGTACACCTGAAAATCTCGAAAAAATCCACGATATGGTATTGGCCGATCGAAGAGTAAAAGTGCGTGAGATTGTTAATGCCATAGGCATTTCATATGGCAGTGTGGTTTCGATTTAAGAAAGTTTTCTGCAAGATGGGTGCCGCGTTTACTCTCAGTTGACCATAAACATAAACGTGTGACAACTTCAAAGGATTGTTTGGAGTTGTTTAACCGCAATCCGAATGAGTTTTTGCGGCGTTTTGTAACTGTAGATGAAACATGGATCTATTGCTGTACTCCGGAGACCAAGCAGCAGTCTCCGAGTGAACCTACTTCGAAGAAGGCCAAAGTAAGTTTTTCGTCCAATAAGGTGATGGCAACAGTTTTTTGGGATACACGCGGGATAATCCACATCGATTACCTTCAAAAGGGAAAACCAATATACGGCGAATATTATGCCAACTTATTAGGCAAAACTCTATGAATTGGGCTACGAATTGGTACCTCATCCACCATATTCTCCGGATTTAGCCCCTAGTGACTATTTCCTATTTCCAAACCTAAAGAAAGAGATTCAGCTCCAACGATGAAATTATTGACCAAACAAATGCCTATTTTAAGGACGTGGAAAAATCTTATTTTTTACGCAAAGTAAATGACGACACTTGCTCAAAATTTGACAGTAGTCTATTAACAGGTGGTACTTGATGGGAATAGTGTTGCATTACATATAACTACGAGGAAAGTTCGAAAAGTCACTAACGAAAATTAAAGTAACTTACCTCTGGAATCTTGAAAATAATGGATTTTATATTTTTTTGTGTCAACATTTTTATAATTTTATTTATTTTTAATATTTTTAATTGGCAAAAAACCAAGAAATTATTATTGTTTTTCGTATTAGTTTAGAATTAATTTTTACAAGCAAGAAAATAATATAATAGAATCAAACAAATTTTTTTATAAAATTTTACTTAAAATTAAATAATGATTTATTTAAAAAATTCTAGTCTTAATTTTTTCTGTCCAATAAAATAGAATATTAAAACCAAATATTATTTTTTATTAAATTTAATTTAAATCCAAATATTGATTTATTTAGAAAAATTTTAGTCATAATTTTTTCTGTGTGATTGTTTCCTTACAACTCTTGATTCTTTATACCTCTTGCCAACGAACTCAAATCATCATGATTACTTAATCATGAAACCAATCATAATGAAAATTAGATCCTTTTTCCGCCACTCTCTTTTACTTTCACTCTTTATTATCTTTTATAACTTTCAACATTTTCCGTTTCTGTTGTTCATAGTAAACTTTTTCAAACATTTGTTAAGACTTATTTTGTGGTTGTTTGTATGAATATTCAAATATGTGCTTTTTTCGCCATTCTCTCTCTCTCCTACTTTCACTCTTTATTTGCCTTCTATAACTCTTAACATTTTTACGTTTCTGTTATTCATATCAAACTTTTTCAGATGTTTGTTAGAACTCATTTTGTGGCTGTTTGTATGAATATTCAAATATGTGCTTTTTTCGCCATTCTCTCCCTCTCTCTCCTACTTTCACTCTTTATTTGCCTTCTATAACTCTTAACATTTTTACGTTTCTGTTATTCATATCAAACTTTTTCAGATGTTTGTTAGAACTCATTTTGTGGCTGTTTGTATGAATGTTCAAGATGTTTTTGTATTTAACTAATTAAAGATTCTAACTGTTAGATAACTTTGGTCTTAGTGTCGGTTGTTGTGGTAGTAAATAGGAATGAATCAAGGTGTATATTTGTTGTGTGTAAATATATAAGTATTTAAGTGTAAATTAATATTTTTGTATTATCTATATACAACATACATAGCGTTTATACGCACCTCTTACTCACAATTTGTCGTATAAACGGTGAATTAATATTGTATTTGCAAATTAGTAACTCACGAAAACTAATCGTTATTAGTGAAACTAATTGCAAATAAAGTGTATGGCGCACAGTGGCTCAGAACTTAATTTTATTGACCAAAAGTTCAATTTTTTTGTTAACACAAATGTCCAAAATTTTAATGTCATTCAATAGTAAACATATTGACCGCCACGGCGGCTTGTCTTCTTGGATTAAATCTTTTCCTTGATGTATAGCTCATACGTGGTAGAGAAAATCCTGTCATGTTACACTCTAAGATATCTTCGGTCTTAGAGAGCGTAACAGTATGGCAGGTATAAAATGGTTCACCATTGAATGGACTTGTCTTTGGGTCTACAATGGGAGAAAAGGACCTTCGGGGCCTGACCAGAGACTTAACACAATCTGGTACCACGGGAGCCAGTAGCTCCTGGTACTGCAACACCTGCTTTTCAGTGTTGTCGTACTGGACTGGCTGTTGGAGGGGCCCTTCGGGGAGTCACGTGGTGGCTGCGGTTTAGACCTAAACCGCAGGAAGGGGTTTATATTCCCGATGTGGTGTTGCATAGCAACACATGTCGCCAATAGTGCGGCAGGAGGTTAGATAGCTCCAACTCCTAAGCAAGGAAGAGTGGACTTATCCAGACAATGAGACTCTCGAATTGCCACCTATGTGTTCTTAACAGGCACATGGGGGCGTTGGTTGGCGCATTGTAATGATGGATGTGGCATGCTGTTAAAGACAAATATTTTATGTTATTTTATAAAAAAAATATTTTTGTGAATTTAATTTAAATTATCATTAGTTGCAAACTGTTATCGATAATTGTCTGCATTTTCACTATTATGTTGGTAGGATAATAGTCTTTAAGAAACGGTATGATGTGTCACTATATCGTTTTGTACCTGCTGTATTATTAAATTTTTTCTCATTTACTGTATTTTAATAAAATTTGAATTTTAGTGGAATAGAACTTTTGAGGGTCAAAAGGTCATATATACTTTTATACCTGTCTGGACCCGTCTGTAGAAAACTTTTTCCATTTGAATGAAATTACTCCCAAGATTTGTTCTATTTTTATTTTACCTGTTCATATGACTCAAATATAAATACACCCTATAAGTTTTGGTAGGTACCTTTAAGGTATTTTACCAATTTTAGCCCCTTTTAGTTTTTTTAGCACTTTTTATAATATTTATTTATGCTAACTGGGAACATAATATAATGTAATAAAGGAAAAAGGCCGGGATATTCGAATCTAAACTCAGTTGCGATAATATATTTAATCAATAACAATCAAATTTTCAAGATTTTATAAAACATGGAGAGCTTGAGCTATAAAGAATTATCCGAAGAGTACTTTAAAAATAAAAGCGGAAGATGTTCTAAGTTAGGTCAAAAGAAAAGTAAACTTATATTCATGCAGCATTGAAATACAATTGGACTTGAAAAAAATAAAAAAACTGATTTCGTCAAAAATTTAACAAAACCCTGCAAAAAAGTTAGATGGAGCAAGCAAAGACTTTATACTAGCTTTGAAAACTTTTTAAAGGGTGAACTTCCTATCCAGGTACCTTTAGAAAGTACCAACCAAAACAATCTTGGGAGATCACCAAAATCACTCGACAACTGTAGCGATAGATCTAACAAGCGAAAACTTAAGGATATCAATGAAGAAATGGGATGTAAAAATATTCAAAAAACTTTTCTAAATCAATTTCGATCACAGAAACAACTCACAAAATTCGATATCATTCAAAAAGTTTTTAACGCTAGTTCAGTGAGAAAAAACGGTTTCTTAAAAGTATTCCAACGACAACCGACGAGAAACAGTTCACAAATGAAGAGACATTAGCATTATTTTTGAATTTGAAGTTAACAAAACAGTAATATACTCTGCTTAGATTACTTGCGATTGAAAAAGGTCCAATCTCTATTCATCACATTATCACCACCAAGGATACACTAGTACAATCACACCGATTTCGTTAGGGGTAAAATTTCAAGATCTACTTTATCATCTGGTCAACGCTTGCTACTATCATTTAAAGGAAATGATTTAAAGAAATATGGAAAGTGCAAGTTAACTCTCTTTTGCAAATGGGGATGTGATGGTTATTCTGGTCAAAAACAGTACAAGCAATATGTATGTAAAAATACTTCAGACACAGATGTGTTCATAGTATCATTTGTACATTTGCGATAAAGAATTTTAAGAACTCCAAGCCTTCGTTTGACCAGTAGGATTCAATAAAGAATAAAGAATCAAATACCATCTTCTAAGAAATACTACAGACCAATTATATTTGAATTTAAAAAGGAAACTTCTGATGCCATTAATAAATAAGTCAATGATATTAGAGCCCAAATTGCAACACTACAGCCATTTGAATTAGAGATTGACGGCCAAATAATTGAAGTAAGCTACCAATTAGTGCTAATAATGACAGATGGAAAAGTAGGCCAGGCTTTGACTGACACAAAGGCTGCATTATATGTCAAACAACATGAAGCCACTTAAACGAATTTTCGGAAGATACATTAGATAATACTGATGCATATGAATTTGGATTAGCACCGTTACATACAGGAATATGATTCATGGAACACATACTAAAAAAAAGTTCTGATTTGGATTTTAATAAGTTTAATTATCGATGTACTTGTGTGCAATGAACAAATTGATGCTAGAAAATTTGGTGATTACGGGAAGGAAACTGCACGAATATATACAATCAAATATCTATGGAGATATATGTCTGCAACATTTCACAATATCCTTTATCATGGAGAAGATGTCATTAAGCATCATTTAGTACCACTTAAAGATCTATCAGATGAAGCCAAGAAAAAAAAGGAATAATGATTACAGATTTTATAGAGAGCACAATACCAGAAGAATATCACGAAATTATACAAATGAAGATATATTTAATATATTACTGGCAACGTCAGATCTGCTCATCTTTAGCATTCCAAGTCAATGGAAAGTAGAACATCGGGACTTAAATGAAGAAGCCAAAGGGCTATTAGAGAATAGAAATAATATAGAGCTAAATATAGAATATTAGGCTATTTTCTAACCGAATAATAAGAATTTTCTTATATTGTAATTTAAGTAAAAAATAAAATAAACATTAAAATGCTGTTAGTTATTATAAAAAATAAAAATTTTTGCCCTTAATATTATTTAAATATAAAAACAAAATAAACATTAAAAAAAATCGTCAATGGTAATTAAAAAACCGATTTTAATGGAGCTGGTTCTTATTCACAAAATTATCCTGGGTATTATTAAAATATTTTTTTTATTAGCCTATGACCTTTTTTATAAGTAAAGCTAATTTTAAAAAAATCGCATTTTCATACTAAATTAAAAGTTTAACTTGAGCCTTAAATTTCTCAACAACTGCGGAACCGATTTCAATGAAATTAAAACTGAAGAAAAATTCAAGAAAATATCTTTCTATCTACAAAAAAATCTAAAATATCTCTATCAATTCAAAAATTACAGAGTTTTGGCCGATTAAAAACTTCCTTTCCCATCCAACACGACAAATAATTAGAAATATTTCTTTATGTAATTTGCGTATAAACAGTGAGTTATTTACTTGCAAGTTATTTTTATTTGCAATAATCGTGTATATAAACGTAATAACAAACACATATGTATATGTTCCTTTGTAAACACCATGTGCTAAAAACAAAGTCTTAAATGTCTTTGTATGTTTATGTCTGGGTATATTTGTGTAATAATTATTTCGATTTTTTACGACAGCAATAAATATTTCTGGATATTATTGCTTGTTGTTTTTCTTGTATTAAGAATAATTCATAACTTCAAATTCATATAAATAAAATTTATCTCTTTTTATATACTATTTACGCATATTTAAATAAAATTTTTGTCTACTTTTATTTCGTTTTTATTTTGTGCAAAATTTGTTTTTTTTATATATAACATTCGCAAATAAATTCTAGTATAAATAATATAAATACATATTTTTGTGGTAATAAATTGTAATATTTGAGGAATAATAAATTAGATTATTTATAAATTAAACAACATTGAATTTGTTATGCGGCCAAGCCTAGAAATAGAAATTTGTACTTAGTATAAAAATAGCTGTGGGTAATTTGTTGACGGAGTGGTAGAAATCTTTAGCTTCACCTAAAATAATATATTTTTTTACGTAAATGGTAGAAAAGTATTAAAATGTTAAAAATGAATATGTTATTTATGTGGTTTTAATAAAATCAGTGTTTCCAGAAAAGAATTTTTATTGCAGGTGTGAGTAATAAATTAAATATAAATGTATGTCTGGATAAAAAATTATGTGAGCAATGTGGTTTTAAAACAAAAAAATATAAATCTTACATTCAAGATACATATGGGCAATTATCAGAAATTTATAACCTTAACAAGTTCTGTGACAGTACTGTTTCAAACAAACAGGTTACAGATCTGCAGTAGCAAGACTTGAAACTAATAGGAAAGGGGCTTAAAGTACTTAACTTTTTTTCATTCTTCCCCATTTTTTATTGGCGAATTTACACTTTTTAATCTCATTCGATTTTATATAAACTAATCGGACTTTATGGATAAATTCTACACCTAGTTTGTTATTGTGGAGACCTTCAACAGTTAAATATAGAAGCAATCGAATTTTGTAAACAAATTTTTTTTTTTTTTTTTATTTTTTAAATTTTTTGGTTTTTTAGACAGGGTCCGTGCTCCCCTCAACGATATACAAACTTTGAAATATGGATTGATATTTATTGTATTTATGCATATTTTACGCTATATCTCGTTGATGTGTCCTAAATAGCCAATGCAATAGATAGTCTCAAAGAAATATTTTTTTTTTTTTTTCACGAGGCGGCTTCTAATGGAATAGCATGGATTACTGCGTTAATTTAGTTTTTTGTTATTTTACAAAATAATATCGAAGGAGGATTTAAAATTAACTTAATAAAAACAAATTATGGACTTTTTGAAAATTGTGCAAAAATTGCACTTTTATACCCCTCATACATTTTAGATGCTTATACTTTTGAGAATTTTGTTATTGAAATTCAGAAAAATAGGTTCAAAAATGGCGGAAAAAATTGTTCGTTCCACTTCGTTCTTTCACAGAAAACTTTAAAACACTTTTCTGAATTTTTAAGACAAATAAATGAAAAATCGGCGCATGAATGCTCGAGATATCGACTAAAACAAATTTTTGTTATTTTTGGAGCCTTCATGTAAGCTACGGACTTCGTTCTTATATAAATCGGTTATAAAAGTATTTCTAAAATTTTAGTTTTTAAATCAACCAAATCAACAACCGAGTTATTGGTAAAAAACTGAAAAAATCTATTAAAAACAACTTAGAGTTCTGTGTCGAATTTTATATACCCTTATTGAGATGTTATATGAAAAATCAATATATTTAAAATTTGATTAAATAAAAACAATATCAAATGACATTAATTAAAAAAAACTAAGATAATATTAATTAAAAAAACGGTATTTTGAAAATTTATGGACCGTGACTTATATAGTAACTTTAAAATTATAAAAACCTGTTTTTTTTATATCTTGGATACTAATGAATCGACTCATCTTTCAAAATAAAAATTCTAAAAGAAAATTTCGAATTTTCTGTGAAAAAACAAAGGGTCTAGCTTATATAGTGGCTTCAAAAAGTTGAAAAAACCAAGTAACTTATTGCTGTTATTGTTTTTTAGTATCCATAAAAACAACAATTATATGCCAAACAGCCATTAAATAAATATAAAAAAATATGCAAATAACTCTGTTGCTTATAGACCGATTTTGGTTGATTCAAAAACCAAAATTTTATAAAAATATTTATGAGCGAACTATATAAGAACAAAGCCCATAGCTTGTTTAGGAGCTTCAAAAAGTCTAAAAATGCGTTCTTACAGATAACTTGGACCGATTTTGTTAATTTCTTCTTAATTAATTCTTCACCACAGTTGTAAATGGTATATATAAGTTCGTCATTCCGTTTGTAATTTCTACAATATTAATCTAAGACCTCAAAAAGTATACATTTCCTTATTGATAGGGAAGACAGTATAATAATGTCCGTCTGTCCACCTGTCTGTTGAAATCACTTTTTTGAAAACCCCAGTTATCGGATATATATGTTTTATACATCAAATTATTAGGAATATGCCTTAGAATGACATTAGTAAAATCAACAAAATCGATCCATTAATGGCTGATATATCGCGAAAAAACTGAAAAGGCCTCTAAAAGAGTACTTATTTTCGACTTTTCTAAGCCTCTATATAGGCTAGCGACTTCGTTTTTGTACAGAAAACTTGGAATTTCTTTTTTGGAATGTTTTTGCAGAAGAAATGAACAAAAGCGGTTTATTAATAACTGTGATATTGGTCAAAATGCATTTTTGTGCTTTCTGAAGCTTCTATATAAACTTCGGAATTCATTTTCGACTAATCTGTTGTAAATATTTTTTTGAATTTTCAATTTTTTGAATTTAATAAATCGGTCCATAAACAATAATGGAAAACGGAAAAAATTATTAAAAATATACACACGCAAATATATATAGAAAACATTGCAATGACTTTCTGTGTTGTTGCTTTTTGTATAAGCCAGCAGTAGTTTTGGATTGTGTATACGAGTACATACACACATTTATTTTTTATGTGTGTTTGGACGTTTTTTAGTTAGAAATAGAAGCATTGCAATGACTCGGTGTTGTTGTTTTTTTGTATAAGCATGTATACATACAAACTTATGTATATAGATTTAGTAGTCATCAGAAGCTATCAGTATTGTTGTTTTTCTTTTTTTAAAGGAAGCAACGCTCGATGTAATAGTTTAATTTTGTGTTTATATTTTTGTAGTTTGGGAAAAATGTAGGTTATTTTTATAACTATAAATGTGAAAATATGAAAGCATACTTTAAGGAGTAAATTTTATTATTTGCCGAATATATCTCAAATATATACAGTGCAAGCAAGATTTTCACGACTAATTAAAAACCAGACCTATCGCGAAACTGAATTTTCGTAATTTTTAAAATTAGAATTTGTTTTTATTGATATATTTACATTTTAAAAACTTTTAAAGAAATTGGAAATTTTTAGTTGCTTTTTTGACAAATTATTTTTTATAATAACAGCTGAATCACGTAGTTCATATAATGCTGTTGTCGACTTATCATTTTTCAAAGTTCATTGTATGCATATGCATGTTGATGTTAACAATCGTCCACTTTAATTTTGTTTCCTTCATGACCACTATCGCATAAGTCCTCGAATTCCGTATCTTATAATTCCATTTGCTTCTCATTACTTTCCTCATGAAATTCTTCTTGAATCCGGTTGTTTATGTCAGCATTCGTGAAAAGATGTTCCATACCACTTTCTGTTGTACTTACGAACTTTTTTAATGAATTTTCTTGCTTTTTCTTACTTTTAATTCACGCAAATTGAATTTATCCACTTTTAAATTTTTTTAAAATCTCTAATTTTTGAGAAATTGTTGGCATTCAAATATGTTGAACTTTTCCCATATTAAGAGATGTATTTACTCAACAAATGACACGAATAAACTGAGAAAATTGAAGATCAAAATCATCCAAAAAGGTTTATATACCAAAAGACGAGGATTTCCGATAAAAGTTGCGAAAATAGAACCAGTTTTTTGTAAACTGTAGATTATAGAACTTGGAATTTTAAAAATTTAGCCGTCGCAATAATGGGTATTCGCGAATATCGAGCTAGCACTGTAAATATATATATATATATATATATATATATATATATATAATATCAAATGTCGTTGAACGTTTAAAACAGGACACTTTTCTCGAAAAAGATTTTGCTAAGGCACATCGCATGGACAACACGAAATTGTAATGCTTAAAGAGAATGTAGTGGCGCATCAAAATATTTCGAAAGATTAAAAGATGGAGCGAAAAAAATTTAGTTTGGTTAAAAAAGGATCACGATATTAAATAGCATTTCTTTAATAAATTCTAACTAAATATATTTTCATATAATGTAAGGAGAAAAAACTTAGATTCGAAACCCATTTTTTGCAAAATTTAAAAAAATTGAGATTTTTAGTATAATGAAAATTTTTTAAATTTTACTAGGGGACCCAAAAATATACCGCACTAAAACCATCAAACATTGAAAACATCATAAATTTTATTTAAACGACTCAATAAGTTTTGATATTACGTGTAATTTTTACCAGTATTATACATAAACTTCTAGTTTGTAAAAATTTTCAGATGTTCAACTTAAAGCCGCTATAACTTTCTCGCAACTGCACAAAATGATTAACGCGAACTACATGCATTCGATTAACATTCTATGTATATAACAAATGGCTTTTTTTTTTTTTTTTTGTTTTTGAAGGACTAAAATCAAAAATTTTTGATAATGACCCCTATAATTGTCTTTCAACAAAATTTCTATAGGTAAAGATAGTCTAGTAAAAGTATTCTAGATTACAAATTTTCAATCCATGGTTTGTATCCTCGCAGTAATCCATGGATTTTTTTCTTCTTCTTAAATATGAGCTTATTTTTTATGAAAAAAATACGTTTGACAAGTAAATCTGAATGTGTGAGATGTTTTTCCTTAAAAATTATCACTTAACTTTAATATACATTTCTGAAATACTTGACAAAAGCTATCTAATAAATTTTATTTTTACAACTTACAAGTTTTTATAATCGTTAAACAAAATTATTTAATAGTTTTTATCAGGGCTTGAACCCATAGCCCCAATGTCAGAAATTATAAAAATTCATGATTAATGTCTATTTACAAATATGAAGTATAATACCAGAGTAAAATGAAAATATTGATAAGAGATTACAAAAATATGAATCCCTTCTTTAAGATTTATTTAATTCCATATATCTTTTTAGGGGAAACATTTTTTATTGTTTTCTTTTACTAATATCGTTTAATAAATGCACGATATTTGTAAATTCAGCAAAAATTGAATATAACAACAAATTGAACAAATTGGTATATGCAGAAAACTTTTATATAGATTTTTTCATGTGTTAAAATTACTATTATATGGTATAATTAAAGTTTTAATGAATTAATATTTGGAATTTGTATATTTATGCATTATAGATTTTTTAAAGGACATAAAAGATTTGGCCGAATATAGCATTTCCACTTGTTTTTTATAGCCTTTACATAAAATGAAGGACATATATATATATATATATATATATATATATAAGTGTGACATTTTATACGAAAGTCTTTAAATATATATCCAGGGCCTCATATTGAAAAATAATCGTTATTGTTATGATTAAAAGTAACTTTTGAAAATATATGTCTGTCTGCCCGTCTGTATTTTGAAATAGATTTTCTGAAGCCCACATTCTAATAAACACATTTCTCTTTCAACGCATATGTGGCATAAAGTCGCGAAAATCTTGGTATTAAAACTTTGCAAAATACGTTTAGGAATGGCGGAGTAATAAACGATTTTCTAGAACAGCAGAACTTTAATAATATTTTCTATTTCACATACAATGATATATAAAAGTTTTTGTATTGGAAAGTTGTTAGATTGAGGAGTCTAGAGAAATTGTTTTAGACTACAAAGAGTTAAGCCTGAGTTCGTATCCCCGAGACTCCTTATAAATTTCTGTTTTTCTCAAAAAAAAAATAAATAAATAAATATATATATATATATATATATATATATATATTTGAGTTGCGAGTTAAGGTTTTTATATATGTAACAAAAGTAGTCAGTTTCAATATATCGATGTGGTATACCGCTTGGATTTGTAACTGAAAGACTTTAGTTCCTGAGTTCGATCCTTTGCCAAAACATCGAAAAATTGTTTTATAATTTGTCTTCAAAAAAATAAAATAAAACTTAACTTTAATTGTTTTAGGTTTTTAAATGTAGATTATAAGATGGCATATCATGTTTGGTGGTGTTGTTGCTTAGAGCCCCAAAGCAATCTTCCTAAGTCATATGCCCAAGGAGTTTTCGGGGACTCTTTATATTACAAACTTCCGATATCATGGTTAACACTGGTTTGCAAATATTAAATATATTTCCAAATTAATGCAAAAATTTTGATAAGAGATAACTCCAATATGTGTATATATTTATGAAATATTGATTTTGTGAAGGGTTTAAAAGTTTCGGTTTCTTTTTTTTTCAATTTTGTTCAGTTAGAACTAAAATTTTAATCCCATTGGTCAAGTTAAAAGTGTAACTATAATATCAGCAAGGAAGATTATTTTAGTGGCTCTTTTTTATGCTCACAGTGTACATCCGATTTCGAAAAATATCTCTATTAAATTTTCATTTTCTCTTTTTTTTTGTTACATATTAATAACTTTAATTTAAATCAAGTTAAATTTTCAATTGAAAACAGAACTGAAATTTAATATTGAATTTATTACAATAATATGCAGCAGAAAAATTAATACGTACTAAGAAAACTAAATATAAATTTTAAATAGTAACAAATCTGAGTTAAAATTTTACTTAGAATTTGTTTAAATTTATTTTTTTATTTTCCATATAAATTTGTCGGCACGAATTTCGTTTTGCAGAAAATTTTTATATTTAAAATGTTTTAAGACAAAAATTTCATTGACAAATACAAAATCTAATATTTTATTTTATGATGAAATTAAATCCATTTATATATTCCAGTAGTTACATATTATATTACTTCATACGAATTTAGATTTTTAACAATTCTTTTTATTTGTAAATTACATATTATTTCATTTGATAAAATAATTATAAACAATTCTTAGGAAATTCTGGAAAAAACAAAAACTACCAAATAAATACCAGTTGCTAATATTATATTTTACGTGTCATAAAAACTATAGTTTTTAAACATAAGGATATTTAATTTGATATTATTTTGTACAACATCATATGAAATATATAAAGACAATTTCAAATGATATTAAATAAAAATGATTAGAAGTTTACAATAAAAAAAACTAAGTTTTTAAAATTATATTTTTACCACCAATATTTATTATTAAATACGCATATAGTAAATCCTTTCGGCTATTTAACTTTTAACTGGAATGAATTCTTATTGAAATCTATTAATATAACATTGGACAGTCAATTTAATTTATACTTTATTTTTATAAAAGCAATTGCGTAATACATTTTAAATCCAATTAGAATTCATACACATAACAAAATAAACAAATTTCAATAAAATTTTTGGCGCCTAAAAGTATGTGTTAACCCAAACTACACATATTTATCCATACACGCCCACGAGTGTTTGTTTGTACAACACTACCAGTGTTGCCAGTTTAGCCTTTTTAAGGTTAAATCTGGCCTTTTTATTTTACTTTTAGCCTCGAAATTTTCATTTTAGCTTCTGGCCCTTTTCGTAGCCTTTTTAGATTCTTAAAATTGCCTTATAAAGGCTAAAATATTACTATTTCTACAATAAAGAAAATAATTACTTATTATCTACTATTAATTTTATTTTTACAGAATCATTCATTTAAGCATTTTTGTGTATTTATTCGCACAAAAAAACCATATTTTTTATAATTATAATTTGGGCCATTGTACTGACAGCTGTTTTATTTGTTTAAAATCTTTAAATATCAAGAACGAGAAAAAATAAATTTTTAAATTAATGAAAAAATTTTTACTTTTTTCTGGCTTTATTCTTTGGGACGTTTAGCCTTTTTTAACATTTTTTAAAGTTGAATTTAGCTTTCTTTTTTCTCGGCTCCTAGCAACACTATATTAAATATTAATATAACTCATACCACTAGTTAGCCATCATCACAAAAATTACTCACTTTTGCCTATTCATTTTAAATTCTCAATTTTCTGGAAATTTCCTTCCTAAAAAACAAAATAAATTTTGTCTGATTTTCTAATGATAAAGAGTTAAGTAAATATAAATATATATTTTTTTCATAGTTTTTATATATTTAATTCTCTTTAGGAGGAATTGAAAGAAAAATGTTAATAAATAAAAATTAAATATGTTGAGATTTCAATTTATCATGAATATTTATGATAATATACTACATTTACATGACTGTGTTTAAATTTTCCAAACTTTCAGCTACAAAGTTTTAAAATTTACCACAGAAAATCATTGTTTTCCATGTTTAATTTATTATACCTTTCACATAAAATTAAAGATATATATAAACTTGTCATTTTATACGAAAGTCTTTAAATATGTATCCAGGGCTTCAAATTGAAAAATACTCGTGATTGCTATGATTAAAAATAAAAATAAATAAAATATTTTGAAATAAATGTTTTGTTGTTGTAAAGCCTGAAATGTCTAGAGTAGATTGTGGTAATTTCTGAAAAAGTCACGATATTTACTACTGATATTAAAAGAAAAATTCGTATGCATTTTCTGTTTCAAAAGTATTTACACATATTTGAAAAATTGTCCTAAATCTTGCCTACAAGATAGCGTAAAATCTTGTGATACAAACTCAATTTTTGTAAGGCGAAATAATTTAAAAATATTGGCAAAAATATTGAAAAAATAGTTTTAGAGTCAATGTAAGATTTAAATGAAGATTTAAAATGGTAAATCATCTTTAATATTTGTAAAAGAGTTTGCATAGGGTTAAAAAGTCTATAATATTTAATAAAAAGAATTTTTATATGAAATTAGAAACATTTTAAAAAGAAGTTAGCAAAAATCAGTTATAAAAATTTAATACCGTTTATAATATTTGTAAAATTCTCAATATAAATCTATTTGTTCAGCGAGAAAGTATGATATTTATAAAGGTCTATCATTGCTTTTTTGTAAACTCTTGATTTTAGAAAAAAAATTTAAATACAAAAATTTTATTTATTTGAATTACATAGAAAATTCAATACAAAAGTAAAATTAATAATAATATAGTCTGGTAATAATTAGAAATCGAATATTATATTACAGAAAAACTTTCTGTAATGCAAACATCACAACCTTTCTAAAAATCATATATTCTCGCCGAATATACAGAAAATTTTGAAAATATTCTAAGCAAACTTAAATTTTTCTGACAGATTTTTCCTAATTTCTCTTTAAATTGTTTTTATTTTTATGTAATGATATATTTTAAGTAAGGATTATGCAATTCACTAACTATTCCCATTCCCTTTTCTAAATAATAATGACGGTGTCCCTCTTTAAACATTCATTTAAATATCAACTTGTCTCTGATAGGTTTTTCTTATCATTTTTGCCGTTTTTATATTTTTGCGACCTATTAAAATTTTGTTTGAATCCTAAGATTTTATACTATCTTAAAGACAATAATTGATTTGTAAAGCTATGTAAATAATTTTGATGTATAAAAAATGTGTGTAAATACTTTAATATCAAAAATAAATGCCGCTACTTTTTCAGAAAATACCACAATCTACTCTACTCTATTTTAGGCTTTACAACAACAAAACAATTATTTCAAAATATTTTATAACCACAAAAATATTTGACTTCTTTTTAAGATTTTCAAAAAAATTAAAAAATTGTAAATATATATGACTATGTGTGTAATTCCAGATTAAAGCAAAAATTTTGATAAGAGGTAATTTTATTATGTTAATATATTTATCAAATATAGATTTTGTGAAGGATATAAAACATTCGGCCCAGCCGAATATAACACTTCTGTTTATTTTTTAAAGTATTTTACTTAACTAATTCTTACTAAATTGTTCATAAATTTTAAAATATTTAAAATTGGTTCGCATCAATATTTTTTTAAATCTTCAGTTTATTTTGGAAGTTATAACATTTGAATCTAACATTTACAGATCCACTACTTGGATAAGATATGTTATCTCAAAAGAACATGTCCTGTTTCAATGTAAAATCTCCCAACAAATTATTATTTTTTTCTTTTAATAGTGAATATTTTAGAAGTTCAACTTATTTAATATTCATTTCCACAAATCCATAATACATAATAATTTAAATATTTCTAATAATTCAATACATAATTATATGTAATTCCGTGCGTTTTTGTTTTATTCTTAGTTGATTTTAGGCAAACTTTTAATCATAACTGTAATTAGTTTGAATAAAAAAATTAACTGAAATTTAAGTCAAAATCAATTATTCTATTTAATTAATATTATCATTTTGGTGATTGTGATTTTTTTTTTTTGTGCAACTTAAAAATTTTAATTTTAAATATATAATATGATATAATATGTTAAAAATAGCAAAAATTTTGATATAGTATTTTAAAACTACGTGAATATTTAATTTCCCATATTCCCGCTTTATGAGGTAAAAAAGAGTAAAATCGGTAACCTTATATCTTCTAAACTAATATAGATACAAAAGAAAATTAATATATAACTGTCCACCTACAAAAAGAACAAAGAAGAGTTTATAAAAATAGTTATAAAAAATGTTGAGACCCGAAGCAGTTGGAAAACAAACTCCCTGTTGCACACAAAAAATCTATTTGAGTGATGTTTTGCCAAATTTTTCCCTCCCTTTGAGATAATCATCTAAGCTTGACATCCTATACAGATTGAGAAATGTCCCCCAAATCGACTTTCACCTTACCATTTTACTCTCTCCTTTTACTCACCGCTGTTAACTTTCTTTTACCAATTCATTCTAATGAGAAAACTTTAAAAATTTCATTTTAAGATTATAAAAATTTAATGTTTGTTATTGTTAATTTAATTTATTCACAAGCATTAAAAAGTGCAAACATTTTATTAATTTATAAAAAAATTAAAAGATATTCACAAAAAAAAAATTTAATTTTAAAATTTGATTTTATTTAATTCGTTATTAATCTTCAGTTTTTGTTTCAGTTTCTCAAATTTCTAGTGGCATCTATTGGTAAGTATTAACAAAAACTTGAATTTATTTCTTTATCACTCAGGGGTTATTTATTTTATAGGTGACAGCAGCAAGATGTTTTATAAGCGGTTGGAGGAAGGTGACTTTGGGAGGTTTTCTGTCGTTCGTCTATGTGCTCGGTCCTGGGTATTATCGGTAAGTATTTCATTTTTAGGTTTTAATTATTTATATATATTTTATTTTCTTATGCGTTTTTTTATTTCTTTCCAGAGATTTTTTTCTTCGTTTTTTATTTAATTTTTTTATAGGTTAAACATTTAGGATTCTAATGCCTCATTTTAGGTTTTAGGTTTGAGCTCAACCCTAACTCTACGCACGTTTTGCCTACAAAAATTTTGCAAACGAACTGAAATATCACCGGTAAGCTACCTACATAAATGTTTGCACCTAATAATATTTCCCTGTTAATCTTATTTAGTATCGCACTTAATGGTCGAAAACCTGTACCTAGCACCCCTGGCGTGGGTGTGCTATGGCGCTTCTCCAGCGTTGCATGAGTGACCAGTGGCAAGTGGCTGATGCTCGATGGCGGCAAGATTTTTCTTTTCCAATAATTAGTGTATGTTTAGTTTTTTTTTTTTTTTTTTTTTTTTTGCTTGATTTTAATTAGTTTTAAGTTTTACTAGTTTTAATTAGTTTTAACTTTTACTAATTTTAAGTTTTACTAGTTCTTTTTTATGTAAATTTCAATAAAATTTTGCCACTTTTAGTCGTTGTTGGTGTATATATTTGTTTGTTGTTCTCCGCAGCCACTGAACTCACCTTCATCACCAATCCAAGGGAAAAAGGAAGTTTTTCTCTAAATTTAGCTCCACTACACCTATTATTTACAATATGTTCTCCTACATCATTTTCCTATCTAAACTTTTCAGTAATTAGTTTGTTTATATTTTTATTATTCTTCCTACTGCTTTCGTTAATTTTATCTTTGTTTACTTTTTTTACCTTTTCAACGCGTTCGTGTAGCCAATTCAATTTACTTTCACACCATGACAGACTATTGAAAATCTCCTTTTTAGGTAGAAAACGGGTAAAAACTGTATTTTGTTTCACCATATATATCTTTTAAACCTGTAAACACACAAGTAAAATTCACATCGTATTCGTAACTTACCGAAAAATGACAAATGCAAATTTGGTACTTTTTTGAAATTCGAACGTTCAAGGGTCAAAACTCATATCCATTTTTGGTTATTTTTTTCATAAAATATTTTTTTTTTTTTTTTTTATATTATTGAAATATAGTCCTAACTGAGTGAGAATTTACAAGAGTGGATTTTGTGATACTTTTTTGTTCTTCTAATTATACTTTTCTACGAATTTTCTGTAACATTGAAACTAGAAGCATGAAATTAAAGATATACATATCGTCCTAAGTGAATGAGAATCCATAAGAGGGGAGATTGTGATACATTTTCATTCTTCTAATGGCAAACATGAAATTAAAGATATTTGGTCCAAAGTAAATAAAAATTCTAAGCTATCTTTTATAAAAACATGAACTTGAATATATGTGGTCGTAAATGAGTGAGAATCTACAAGTGACCTTTTCATTCTTCTAGTAGTACATCTTGAATTTTTTGCAATATTGAACTTAGGAAAATAAAACTGAATATATATGATTCTATGTAGGTGAAAATCTACAAACACAATCTTCTCTACTAAAAAATAATAATAGAAATATCTTTTTAATTAGTTTTAGGGATATTTTTAAGGCATTTATAAGCCTTATAAAACCTTATTTCGGTTGCACATTTTTATGGGGAGTAGGTGTAAAAATGCATCGAACTTTAGAGACTTCATTGGGCTTCGCTCTTGTGCCAAAGAAATAATAATTCGTGATAAACTTTATTAAAATATCTTTAAAATTGTGACCTGTATATTGATCACAAGTTTTATATGGACAGAGATCCAGCCAGCCAAATAGACGGACATAGTTAAATCGACTGAGAAACTGATTCTGGCTCTGGGTCCGACAATTCTTTCTATACGTTGCAAACAACATCACAAACGCATAATACCCTAAACCACCTATAATGGTGTAGGTTATAATAAATTTTTTTAAAAGAAGTTAATTAGTTCACTTAACTTATTTCATTGCTTTAGTTTTCTCTTTTTAATTTAATTAAATTTAATAAATTTTTTATTTATTTTTTATAAAACTAACAGTTTCTTATCAAAATATTTTGGAAATAAATCTGTAAATTATAATAACATTGAAGTAATCGAGTCTATGGCTGATTCCAAATATCTCTTAGGAATTAGCTATAGGATCTTAAACTAAGTTAAATTTGATATGCAGATTTTTAAAACTGTTGCCAATTTTACTTTTTTATATTTTTTTAAAGTTCCCATTAAAGTCTTTCCCTCGAATTCAAAAACAAATTTTAAATTTAAAATACATTTCTTTATTATCTGATGATGATTACACTTAACCATCTCATTCATTTCATAATTGTTATGTCATGCACTACTAATTGCTTTTAAAGTAAAACCACAAAATTTATGCCTTGAAATTTATATTTTGTATGATTTTATTTTTTATATGAGTACCCAGCAAAAAAAACAGCAATTGCTTCTTAAAAATAATAGTTTAACCACTTTAAAAGTTGAACTAAGTGCATATTTTGAGGTTTTTTAGAAGTTATTAATAATTACTTCAAAAGAAGTGAAAATAAATGTATTTTTGGCAGAAAAAAAGGTTAATAATTTCCAAGGCCCGGTTTTATACTGTTCCCTTAGGGTATTGTTAAGTGTAAACTTAGTTAAGAAATATTTAAGTAATGTTTCGTTTTACAGTTTAAAACTTAAGTTAACAAGAAAATAAACAAAAAGCTTTAAGCTTTTATTTATTTACAATAAAGTGGTCCATAAGATATTTTTTATCATGACTTTAAAAATGTTAACTATTCTTTATTATTCGAATCATTTAGGACATATATTTTATGGCATCAATAGATGAATAACTAGATCTCTTGGTTTTCAATATGCTGCTCCTTTGAAAAGAGAAAACATCATGATCCAAAAAAATCCATGGCAATTAAACTTAGAGATCAATTTTATTTCCGGTGGAAACGCTTCAAAACTTTAAACCTGAAACTCGTATTACGTTCTGCCAGAAAAGAAATATTAATAGTATTATACCAATAGCTAAAACAAATTGTTACTCCAACAAATTTAGTTCCGAAATAGACTCCAAAAAATACCTGGAAAACTATTAGGGACATTGTTATCGTAAAGGAAAGCAAAAATAGTTCCTGTTCTATTAATGTTAATGAGCTAAATAAGATATTCACGAATTCACCTTTAACTACATCAGATACTGTAACAGAACATTATAATTTCAACAATATCTATTCCTCTTCTATTTCTTGTATGAACCAGTCTGACGTCCTATCTATTTTCTCCTTCATAAAATCCAATGCGGTGGGATTTGATAATATCCATCCTAAGTTCATAAAAATCATTTTACATCTAATATTACCTTATATAACACATCTCTTCAATACTATTATAACAATTAGTACTTATCCTACTAAATGGAATAATATCAATACCGAAATCGAATGGTGAATATCGGCCAATAGCAATACTAAGTTACTTTTCAAAAGTGTTCGAAAAGGTGTTGTATAAGCAAATGACAACATACATGGTTAGATTAGGTTAAAAAGGGTGGCGTCTTCACACCTCCACCCAGAGACCACTCGGTTCATTGTGATGTGACAACACACGTATATAAACAAAATCCGGTTTCCATTCTAAACACAGTCGTTTAACAGCCTTAGCTAACGTTACGGAAAATATAAGAAGAGAGCTTGATGTTGGCAGAATAACTTTTTTAGTCTTACTTGAACATTCGAAGGCATTTGACACAGTCAATCATCAATTCCTCTGCTCGAAGCTAAAATACCTTTTTCATTTTTCCACCACCTCAACAAAATTAATATTTTCATATATCTGCGAGAGAACTCAATCTGTGTACGTTAATAGTGTAATATTAAAGCCTTTACTATTAATGAGGAGCGTACCTCAAGGCTCAATACTGAGACATTTATTGTTCCCTCTTTATGCTAATGATCTACCTCAACAGTTATCACACAATAATACACATGTATACTGATGATGTCTGACGATGTGGGCACTTTAGATATACTTTGCCTTAATCCTCATACTCAACATACTCAAAAATATGTACCTAAACGAAAATAAAAAGAAAAATAAAAAAAATTCTCGTCAGTGAGATTCAAACTTGGACACCATTCATTTTTAATGACTAACGTCTTACTCAGTACACCGTCTCACACTTAATTTTATAAGTGACTAAAACTTTTTTTAGTATAAAATATCTTATTAGACATTTTGTTATGAAAAACTAACAGCATCAGAGTGGGTTTGAACCAACAACCTTCTGGATGCTAATCCAGCGCTCCAGCTAACTCATCCACGTGATTACAATACTACTATGCTGTTACACTATTGAGTACTTATTTACACAATACCGAGCAGGCAAATAATAATAACGTCCCATTACCAAGAAACTACTTTAATAAGTGGTTGCCATTAACAATAGTTAAAAGAATTATTATCTCCTTAGGCCGAAATCTCGTATCAGAATGGCACTTTTTCATAAACGCGATTCGTCTTTAGAATGCAATTTCACACAACATACACGTACAGTTAGTTAACAACGCAATACAATTTAGGAAATCTGTATATAATTTCCTAATTTATAATTTATTTTTATATTCACTTCTAATATTGAATTATGTATTTGTTCCCAAAAATTTAATTTTTCATACTGTAATTTTTATATTTTAATTTTTAAATTGTAACATTTTGTACGTTTAAGAGCTGATTTCAAAATTTGTTTTCTATATCTTTAATCCTGATTATTGTGTTCATATTTATGTGGCTCAGTCTATAACAATTATAATCCTGTATTATAATTGTAAGATTTTGTCTTGTTATGCAGGGTATCAATAAATAAAATAAGTAAATTTTACATTTTTTTCTAACTAAAAATGATAGAAATACTTTATTTAACGTAAAATGTTTTATCCCAGTTATGTTAATTTTTTATTGAATATCTTTTAATTTATATTACTACTTGCTTATGACAATGCCAAGAATCATTATATTACTTTTTTGGACAAAACATTTTTTGATGCTACCCTAATGTAGCACCAAAAATAAATAAAAAAAAACCCAATAATTTTAAACAATTTGAAATAGCTCGAAAGATATAAAGAAATCTTAGGCTTATGGGCTGTAAAATTAAAAAGTTATTGGTGCAAAATATATAACCACAAAGAACATATAAATTTAGAGCGTATTTTGAAATCTTTTTAAAATTTAAAATAATTTTATTAGATTTTGTATTTTTATTCATTTTTTATTTACTACCCAGCCAAAAATGAACACATATTATTATTATTCATGGTTCATGTATGTATGGATATATATGGATCCATGTATGTAGAAATATTCACTCGTATATGGATATATTTTCAATATACGAGTATGAATTCATATGTAAAATTATATATGAAAAATATTACCATATACGAAATTATATATGTGAATTTTTAGTCATATATGGTGTCATATATTAACACTTGTTCCATATATGAAATCATATGTATATGATTTAGCCAAAATACCTTTTTTAGGTAGCTCTTAAAATCTGTATGGATGTGATTTCAGAAAAAGTTACAATAGCAGATAACAATAAAAAAAATTTATGTATATTAAAGCTGTTTTCACTGATATGAGTTTTTATACTTTAGCTAATAAAATGCTTTATTATTTTAAAAGGAGTTCTTCCAATTATTTTGTACAAATATCTTTAATAAATTTGCATATTTTTACTGTATTTCGTACAATAGGTTTGAATATTGAATAAATTGGTGTCTTTGATAAAAAGTGTTTGACCACTTGAATAAGAAATCACATTTTTTTCACTTTAATTAAGTATATCTCCTAAACTAAAATTCAGAGAAAAGTAATTTTTTGCGCAACCAAATTTCAAAGTGTTGGCTTTAGTTTCCTGAAGAAAGAAAAAATATACATAGTTTGTTATACTAAAATTAAGCATTTATTTAAAGACATGTATTTCTGTGGTACTATTTCGTGTGTCACTTGAATAAGAAATTCTTTTAATATTAAGCAGGAAGGCTATGATTTGAATTTCTTTCAATATAAACGGCTAGACAATTTTTAATTTGATAGTTTTTAAATAGTTTTTATTCAAAATGGGACGTGGTAAGGCTCTTAATAACTCTAAAAATGAAAAAATTTTGATTTTGAAATCTCAGGGTCAGAATTCGGTCCAAATAGCCAAAAACATTAATGGAGGAAAGACAGTTGTGTACAATTATTTAAATAACGTGGAAAGATATGGAAAAAACAATGAAATTGCGGAAGAAACTGGCAACAACTCCAAAAGAAAGACGTAAAATTCTTAGAATTGCATCAAATTCTGCCATATCGGTATCAAAAATACGTGAAAAAAGTGGAGTTAGTGCCAGTCTAAGAACAGTGCATCGTATTTTAAAGTCGTACCCATACATATTCCGACGGAAACTGCAACCACCACTTAATGAAAAACGCAAATCACAACGTCTTCAGTTTGCCAAAAATACAATGACATAGTCCGACAAAAAAAAAAGTTTAATATTGATGGTCCCGACGGATATAACTATTACTTCCAAGACCTAAATAAGGGGGAATCATTTTTGAGCCGCAGACACCGCCGAGAGGGCGGAATAATGGTGGGGGGTGCCATTTCGTATTATGGTACCATAGAAATGGTTTTTGTATCCAAAAAAATGACTGCAACGACTTACAAAAACATTCTGGAGGAAGCATTTCCAAAATTTAATGATTTCTTTGGACCCATACCTTGGACGTACTAACACTACAACGCTCCGATTCATACCGCCAGAGCAGTAAAACAGTGGATTAATCAACAAGGTGTTCAACTTTTGGATTGGTCCCATATTCACCAGACCTGAATCCAATGGATAATGTCTGGGGTTGGCTTGCAAGAAAATTTTATGAAGGAGGAAAACAATTTGAGTCGATAGAATCCTTAAAGGATGCAATAACGGAAGCATGGAGTTCAATTTCGCTAAATTACTTAGATTCATTATACAAGTCGATGCCAAATCGCATCTTTAGGGTTATTTCTAAAAATGGTGGCAGTACTCATTACTAAATGAATGCTAGAAGATAATAACTTTAATTTTTATAACCTAAAATTTAAAAATAAATTACAGTTTGCTTAGTTTTAAAATATTCCTTATTCAAGTGACACACGAAAAAGTACCACAGAAATACATGTCTTTAAATAAATGCATTATTTTGGTACAACAAAATATGTATACTTTTTATTTCTTCAGAAAACTAAAGCCAACACTTTGAAATTTGGTTGGGCAAAAAATTATTCTTTTTTGAACTTTAGTTTAGGAGATATACTTAATTAAAATTGAAAAAATATGATTCCTTATTCAAGTAGCAGGCAGTGTGTATAAAATACAAATTTTTTGGCATTAAAGGATAAAATAAAATAAATTAATTCAAATCAATCCAAATATTAAAATTGTTTAACAATATTAAAAGCAATTCTACGTTATTCTATCGGTCAATTATTAGTGCTAAAAGTCGGTAAGTGTCTGATTATTCTAAATATTATTACAAAACATAGTCTAATTTTGTATTGTTCTCTTTATATGTTAGACAAAAATTTGCAGTTCAACAGCCAAAAATGTTCAAGAGAATATTGAGTTGTTGTAATAGCTGAGTGGGTGGAGGTGTGTCGTGCGATGATAACAACAAAGACGCTGTTGATGACGCTGTTAAATTATGTTGCCTTTGTTAGCAGCGGGTTACATGGCACGAACCAAAAGAATACGTAGCGGAACTGTAGAAAATTGCAAATTCCAAAGTTTTTCTTGCTGAGTTAACTACCATTAGCCGATATATCTAGGATCATTCCGCTGCATATATTCCGGCTGTCGTAGGAATTTGTATTGTTGCATTTAAGAGAACCCAAGTTGTGTCTCTATGTGTATGTATATATGTATATTGCAGCTTTGTATAGAAGTCAAGTATTTATTTATAAAATATTTATTAAAGAATTTCTTTTTTTTATATTGTACTATGAAAAAAATTAAAAATGATTTTAATTATAATTCACAATAGGACTTTTAAATATATATCATTATATATATGGATATACATATATTTTCATATACTCTCTATATGATACACCATATATTTTTACATATATAATTATATATGATTATTTTCAGGTAGGCTTTGAAAGTTTCAAAAATTACGATTTTTTTGCCGAAAAAGTGTCTACACTCTTGTTTCTGTAAAATATAATTTTCTTTAACAACATATAACAATTTTATACTTTTCTGAAAGGTATCTTTACAAAGATGACTATAAAATATAAAAGAATCCCATTAGTCTAAGCGGTCTAAGTACACACCCTCCCAAATTTGACCTATTTTATATGAAAGTTTTGACTTTAGTATATATGTTCTAAAATCCCAAAGCATGAATCTTCAAAAAGAATGCAGTTGGAATTTATACTGTGTTTTTAAGAGTTTGCAGTCGCTATCGGGAAAATGTGAACTTTATGAGCGAAAAAATGAGAAATCCCATTTTTGGGATTTCTGACTTTTTTTTGCGAATTGTGGTATTACTCTTGCAAAGCTCTTAAAGTTTTTTACACTTTATCATTTTAAATGAAAAAGTCTACAATTGCCGAAAATTTGGTTGAAATATCTTAACGAACATTTATAGTTTCTCCAAAAATCAATTTTATACAAAAATTTTACTTTAATTCCAAAAAGTCAGGAAAAATATGAACCTGATTTTTTTTAAATAAATTATATTAACTAACTGTCATAAATCTTTATTATATACAAAAAGATTAAAGACAGTTTCTTTTACGGAACCGAAATTTCGCTACTTTAAAGTTTAATAAAAAATTTTAAATCGAATAAGAAACAAAAAAATGGCAAATGTTTAAACATTTTCTGTGTCAAGTATATTCAAGTATATTCTTATTGGGCCCCCATAGCTCCGCTGCTGATATGATATGATACACCATAGATTTTTACACATATAATTATATATGACCATTTTCAGCTGGTCTTTCAATAAATATTTTTTTAAGACGTCAAACAATTTTCAAATTTAAGAAAAACTCTCTACGCCTATACGAAGACATTTTTATTTCTTAATATTATAAATAACGTTAGCAGAATAACGGGAAACAATTTTAAATAAATTGTCCCTTTTTATGGAAAATATTTACTTTGAAGTTTTATTCTTTATTTGTCTTTTTAAAACTTTTCCCTTCGTTAAAAAGAGCAAAGTTTTAAAAGAAAACCATAAGTTTGACAAGTTATGTTAAACATTGTTGCTCAGCTTTGCCTTTAAATATTTATTGCGAAATAGATTGCGCAATAGATTTCTTATTGGTCTACATGTAACATTTTAAAGAGAGATATAGAATTTGACAATTGCCAACATAAAAATGTGTACGTGTAGACTAAGGTTAAGGTTTGTAAAATGAATACTTAAGTATACAATCTTAAAACAATTTTAAAACTTAAATACGATTTTACCACAAAGTAAGTAGTACAAAACCGGGCCTAAGAAAATTAAAATTACACAAATTTTGAAACATTTTTATTATCTTTTAATAAGGCTTAATCAGATTTTTTATTCAAAAATTGTATAAACATAGTTTTCCAGTTCTGTTTTGCTGGGTAATCGTACACTTGACCATGTAGGTATACTAAAAGTACAAAATATATTAACACCCTTTTTAAAATATTTTTCCACCAGAATACAGAATAAAATAATCCACTATTTCTTTATCAAGTGTATAAATTAGGCTGCTCAAAAAAAATGACTTTCGAATTTCAACCATAACTCTCCCCAGGATTATTCATTTTGATGTAAAAACATAATGTAAAAAATATTAGATTGATCAAATATCAATTTTGCATGTCCTTGTACCATGAATGCATTAATATGGGTATAACTCTTTTTTGCAATTACATGTGAAGGAATCGTAATCTAACATCAAACAAGATAAGAAAATTAAAATCAGTTAGATAATATTAAGGTTATTACAAATTTCTCTGACCATTAACGTGTTTGCGATCATGCAACGTACTGACAAATTATTATTATTTTTTTAGAAATATTGAAATAATAGTTGAACAATGTGCAGCCCTTAAAACAAGAAAGTCAAAGGTCTAATTTGGAATATTTAAGGTTTTTTTTTCGAAAACATAACTCAAAATTATTTGCTTTTAGTTAGATTTTATTATTTTTAGTTAAATTTATTATCTTACAAAAATATAACTAAAAGACAATATTTAATGTCTGCAGCAAAAAACATAAATTTAACACTCAACTGAACTTGGGGTCAACATTTTTAAAACACCCCCCTTTCTTGATTATACTCGTTTTGCCACGTTAAGTTATTCTAATAAAACAAATTTATTATAAAAATTATTGATTTAAAATCCAGATAAATATAAATAATTTTGTGTTATATTTACCATTAAAATTCTTAAATATTCCAAAATTTGAACTTTGATCTTCCTGCTTTAAGGTTGTACTTTGTTATGTTATAATTTTCTTTAATTAATTTGTACACTATTACAAACAAAAATTTACTCTACAACACAAAAGTCGCCAAAAAAATACCTTTTTGCCTAATTTATAAGAGATTCTAATTTTTACTTCCTGTGGTGTTGTCAATAAAACAGCATAACTTTTTTGAAATTCGTTTAACAAAATTAAAAAAATAAATAAATTGGAGTTTTAAACCAGCCATGATAAAAATCAATGTTTCTTTAATCAAGCATGAGAAGAGGATTACTTTATCCTGCAATAAGTAAATACTATTTTTTCTATAATTATGATTCACATTTGGCGAATTCTAGGAATTCATGGGCCCCACTACTAAAGTACTTATTTTAAACAATCAAATAAGTACTTAATCAAATACTACAAAACTACGAAATTGTTAAAAAAAAAAAAACAAAAAGTTCTCTCAACTGAGATTTGAACCTAGGCAAAAAGTTTCCTTCATGTTTTAAATACAACTGTCATATTCACTACTCACGTTAAATTTGTATGCGTTGTTAATAGTTTTGACATGTCAATAGAAATTCAAATAATTTCCTAAAAAAAAATTTGGGTTTAATTTGTGGTTGAACCGACAACCTTCGGAGTCGCTCTAGCAAACTGAGTCATTGCAAAACTAAATGAACTTGTTATTTACTTGTAACTAGTTATTTCACTACTCAAAGAAATGTTAAAAATAATGACGACTTATTACCGGGTAATGAGTCCAGTAAGTAATGAGCCTAGTAAGTGGTAATTACCAAAAACCAAAAAATGTTTACTGGGTTGCTTACAAAAGTGTTCTAAAGCTCGTAAATGTTAGGGCGAATTTCAAATAGCTTTAATATTTTCTAAGCGATTTTAATTGCTTTTATCTTACATGATAGATAATTCTAGATTACAATTCCTTTAAAATCAATTGTAAATAAAGTGTTAATAATAGCAAAATTAAAAAATACTAAGAAAAAGTCAAAATTCCCCATACAAATGCAGATACAAATTTTGGGGTGGATGTGGCACTTATTAGCGACATCCAATCTCTCTAATATTGTGCACGGTATGTTTCTGGGTAAAAAAGAATAAAATAATCCTGGGAAGAATTGCGGTCGAAATTCGAAACTTAGCTTTTTTGGAGTTGTCTAGTATACATATAGATACAATGCACAGTGGGACAGAATCGAAATGTTCGGAAATAAATCTATAACTTCTAATCGGCTAGTTGGATCTACATAAAATTTCACACTGACGTAGCAGAGGAGTGTACAATTTTGGAAGCAAAATCCCACATATTCTTCAGAAGCGGAGATATGGAGATCAAAGGAGGGTATTATATTACAAATATTTTTACATCTTCTTAAAGCCCTTAATAAGACCTATAAAAAACATGTGTTATTTATCTCTTACAGTTCTCGAGCTACTTGCATTTGAAATTTTAACTACCTCAATTTTGCAAGTCCTTGATCCAGTATTTTTATATACATATATGCTAGTATTTTCGATTTTATTAGTTTGTTCTTTCTGGCTAATAAAAGAACAAAATTATGTACTGAATAAGGGATATTTGAAGTCGATATCTTAACCGAGTCCAAAAATAAGGCATTTTAAAATTGAAAGTTTCAAAAATTACTATTATTTGACGAAAATGTGTCTACACACTTTTTTCTGTAATGTAATTTTCTTTAACAACGTATAACAATTTTATACTTTTCTGAAAGTTATCTTTACAGGGATAATTTTAAAGTATAAAACAATCCCAATAGCCCAATAATCTATATGTTCTAAAATCTCAAAGCATGAATCTGTAAACAGCATGCAGTTTCAGAATTTATGATGTGTCCTTAAGAGTTTGTAATTACTATCTCTGGGACATCGGGAAAATATGGACTTTATGGGTTGAAAAGTGTGAAATCCCATTCATGGGATTTTCATTTTTTTTTTTTTGCGAGTTATAGGATTACTTTTGCAAAGATTTTAAAGTTTCTTTACACTTTATCATTTTAAACAAAAAAATCTACAATCACTGAAAATTTGGTTAAGATACCTTAACGTACGAAGATTTCAATATGGATAAAAACATTTATGGTTTCTCCAAAAAACAATTTTTTACTAAAATTTTACTTTAATTTCAAAAAGTAGGGAAAAATATTAACTTGATTTTTTTCAAATAAATTATATTAACAAGCTAACATAATTCTTCATTATATACAAAAAGATTGAAGTCAGTATCTTTTACAGAACCGAAGTTGCGCTACTTTAAAGTTTAATAAAAGAAATTTAAATCGAATAAGAAACAACAAATTGGCAAATGTTTAAACATTTTCTGTCCCAGGTGTATCCTTTTTTGAGCCTCCATAGATCCGCTGCTGAGGGATATGGCAAGCCCTCCTTCCAAACTTAAAATTGTACGCTCCTCTACTATGCCTATGTGAAATTTTATGTAAATCCAACCAGCCGATTAGAAGTTACAGATTTATTTTCAAAAATGTTCAATTATGACCCAATGTGCAATGGTATTTTTTCTTTACATGTTTTATATTTTGAACACATTTTTTTATACCCTACATCGCCATTAGCACTTGTGCTGATGTTTGTAACACCCAAAAATATTTTTGTAAGACGCATCTTAATGTATACCACTCGTCTTAGAATCACTTTCTTAGTCGATTTAACGGTGCCCATCTATCTGTCCCTTCATGTAAATCTTGTAATTATAGTATAGATTGCAATTTTGAAAATAAAATTTGGCGCAAATATCTCTAATAGTCCAAGGACAAAGTTTGTTAAAACTGATTCTGATCGGTCCATTATTACACCTAGCGCCCATGCAAATGTCCCCTTAAAGTGTGACTTAAATATATTAATATTTAATTGAAAATTGGCATATATAAACTTTATATTGGGTAAAATCTGTGTGCCAAATTTCATGAAGATAGGTCTATAATTGACCATAGCTTCCAATTCCCGGTACGGTGGTAAAATTGTTTTCGACTTCCCGGGGTCCCAGATTAAAAATTATATATATTATATATATTGGTTGAATAACTAAACATCAAATAAGATATGAATCTCTGCATTAGCAGATTTGAAACAGCATTTGCAAATACACTGAGAGAAGGAAATTTTATCAATTGCTTAATCGTACTGAATAATCAACTTTGATAAATACTGACATATTATATATTATGAAAGAGTTTTGTAGATATCTACACAATATGAGGCATTCATATTTTAAAAACAAGTACAATGAAAAATAATATATTTGAGTCAGAAAAATGGAGAACGTAATTAACAAAATATTTGCTCAGATATTATTCAATCGTTTTTAAGCAAGTTTCGTAAATCTCTTTTAGTTTATTAAAAATTCAGTTAGAAATCTAGAATTTAATAATTCTAAAGGTAATGGTTGATGATTGCTTTTTCCGAAGCTTCAATAGGCTTGTCCAATATTGTATGATAATAACCAATGGTTGCATTTAAACGTACCTGAAATTATGATGACATCATACTTCAAAAATTTCAACTTCCAACGATAATTTATATTATTGTTAATTTTATATATATATATATATATATATATATATATATATATATATATAGAAAAAATAATAATAAAAAAAATAAATTAACTCGTACTTCGTAAAATGATTCTTTAAATGTAGCTAGCAAGAAAAATCAGAGCAGACCTTGTTCAACATAAAGAATATTTTTCTATAGCTTTTCACTTGAAAAATTATATGAATAAATAATGATTTGTCGGACTTATTACAAACTTTTTCTCTTAACTTTGTTAATGTTTTATTAAATATCTGTGAGGCAAATTTCTCATATTGTCTATACTACTGAAAAAGTTATAATTTTAGTACTGACATTTTATTGACATGTTTAGTTCAATTCGTGCCATAGTGTCATCCCACATAATTCATTAAAAAAATTGTACATAAAAACTTATTACATTATAAAATTGTCGTTATTTATGATATAATTTCCAGCTTAAGTTTCTTTAAAAAATTACTTAAGTGTAGAAGTTTTTGTTAAAATTCCATTTAAGTTTTAAAATTCTGGGGAATTTTATCCGGAATGAAAAATTAAAAATTCCGGGACTGGAAATCCCGAGATGCATCCCTCCCATATAAATCCCACTTCCCATATAAACCCCACTTCCGAAAATCACTTTAACTAGCATAAATTCCATACAAATATTAGAATCAAGATAACATTTGACACAAATAAGTTTTTCATAAGTAGAAATCACAAATTTTATCACATTGGGTTCGTAATTAACCATAGGACTCACTTTATAAAACGCATAAAAAACATAATATGCAGTATATTATGTTTTCATAGAAATATTCTTAATACAAGTATCGGTCAACAATTGGCCACAGGTCCACAAATTATGATGTACGTACGGCATGGTGTAGGGTATCATATAGTAGAGCTGGACCGACTATATATTTTTCATTTGTTTTTTTTTTTTTTTTTTTTTGTTTTTATTCAATTGTTTTGTTGAGAAAAACTGAGAATGAATTTTTGATTGCATTGTTTTGCTAGTCAGATTTACTGGTGCCAAGGAAATAGTAACTTTTTATATTGTATGTTTAATTTTTACTTTTTTGTATTTAAAAATTTAATTTTGTGTTGCAAAGATATGAAGAAAGAAAAATATTATTGCATATAATGGTTAAATTTTATTCTTAGAATAAATTGAAGTGAACAGTTTTAAGAAAAAACAATTTAAGGAAAATTATATGTATATGTAACTTGAAGTTTTCAAAGAATCATATAAAATGTTAAAAAATGCATGAAATCTTTAGGCCTTTTGTTTAAAAATTAATTACATTTTTATATTTTTCTGACACTTTATTGTGTTCGAATTTCTTCGTATAAAGTATGAAAAGATTGTAATAAAATTTACATAGTATTATTGGATTTTTTAAGTAAGTAAGTGTGCCTTTGCATAAATTAAACAAAATAACCCTTCAAAGCATAGAATTGAAAAACAAATAATTAGTATTTTTGTTCATTGATTAAAAAGCTAATTCTAGAACCATATGGTACCTCACACCATTGTGTATGTCCATAGACATGTGGACAATTGTGAACTTTTACTAAGTGTAAAATAAAATATACGAATACAGAATATTACGTTAATACTGACTTTTATATGAATTTATGCAATTTAGGGTGACTTCCGATTGTGGGCTATAAGGGAACGATCCTTATAAAATTTGTCACTGTGATTTCTACTTATATAAAGCATATTTGTGCCGTATATAAACTTGATAATAGCATTTGTATGTGATTTATGCATGTTAAAGTGATTTTCGAAAAAGGATTTGGAAGCTATGGTCAATTATGGAACGATCTTTATGAAATTTGGCACAAAGATTGATAGTTATACAAAACTACCTTTCATTCAAATATTACTATATTTAAGGCATTTATGATCATTAAACCCCTATTCCAAGAGGAGATTTGTATGTACCGATTATAACCTTGTGTCCTTATGTCAGGAAAGTCGTACGTGCCAAATTTTAATTGAATTATCTTCAAAATTGTGACGAACATCGTTCGATCGACTCAAAAAGTGGTTCTGTGTCGATTAGTATTCTTTAAGGTGGGCATTGAATGATTTTTTTTTTTTTTTTGGTTACAAACATCAACAAAAAAGCATAATACCCCAATCACCTATGACTACCAATAATTTCTTAGAAGATTTTGAATAACATTTATATATATATTATATATATTATTTGCGTATCATTTCAGTTGATCTATACAATATTCACACAGAAAACATGAAAAAGTGTTTATTAGTGTGGGGTATAAAAACTACATTCGGCTAAAATTTTTGTTATCCGATTTTATTTTATTTTATTTTTTTATTGCTAATACAAAATTAAAAATGTATTATTTTTTAAAGTGGAAATCATTAAATAATTTATTTATTCTAAAAAAACAACAACAGCAACAATAACAAAATTGTACTAGTTATTATTATAATAAATATCATTTATTATAATAACATAAATCAATTTATTTAAAATCAAATTCTATTTCGATTGATAATTTTATCAACATAATTGTGCTATTTTCAGTTTTGTCCTTTAATAAGAAAATACTCGAGGTACCATGTGAAGTGAATAATATACTTCTGATACTTTTTCTATGTTTATTACATTTCATGCGTTAATTTTTCCGGAACATGTTGATCTGTTGCTACTTACTTGTAGTTATTCGACAAACAACCATTAACTATACTTCACTACTTGTGGTCTCAGAGAAAGAACGAGTAGTAAATATATTCGATGTCGGTCTTGACATGTGCAGCGAAAACTTATTCGTTACAGACCTCTTGTATGTATGTATGTAAAATATATGTATATATGTATGCATGTATGTATGTATGTAGTTATGTAGGTATGTAAGTATGTATGCATGTATGTATGTATGTATGTGTGTAGTTATGTAGGTATGTAAGTATGTATGAATGTGTTATCAAAACGTATGAGTAATAATAAGATTATAATATTAATCATACGCATGGTGAAATATCACATAAACTACATATATACTCTACGTTTTTGCAAATAAAAATAATTTACAAATAAGCAACTCACTGATTACTTATTTGTCGTGCGCAGCGTTGCCTGATTGATGATTTTATCATATTTTTGATGATTTTATAGCCTAAATATGATTTGATTTTTTCCCACAAAATATGATGTTTATTTTAATCACTTAAGTAAAGTTTTTTAAAGACTACCAATAATTTCTTAGAAGATTTTGAATAACATTCATAAAACTAATTACAAAATATATATTATTTTCGTATCACTTCAGTTGATCTTTACAATATTCACACGGAAAACATGAAAAAGTGTTTATTAGAGAGTCCCAAGAATCTGAGATTCTGATGTAGGAAGACCACTCAAACGATGCATATTGATGAGCTGAATACAGGAAAAAAACTGAGACAAATTGAAAATGGTTTCCAGTTCCCTGCCGATTGAAAAATCATGGAACGCATATATTTACTCATAGTTTAGGGTTTTTTCTCGAAATTAGTGCCTTTTTGTGAACAAATTTTTTACAACTAATTTGAGATTTACAAAACTACTTTTAAACATTTTACTCATAAAAGGCACAAATATATGAAAATTTCATATATTTTGCAAAAAAAAAAAAACGAGAAAGAAAGAAAGAAAGATATAGTTGGTCAAGACCGACTATATGATACTCTACACCATTGTGTACGTGCATAAAAATTCGGGAAGGGGACTTATATTACACATGTGGCCAATTTTACTAAATGTAAAATAAAATATACAAATACAGAATAATGCGCTGATACTAACATCTAGATGATTTTATGCACTTTAGGACGATTCCTGGAAGTGGGTTTATAAGGGATCTATGTTAAATTATGGACCGATTCTAACAAAATTTGGCATGTTGTTTCTATTTACTCGAAACATTAATATTAACTTCATACTAACATTCGTATGGGATTTACGCACGTTAAAGTGATTTTCGGAAGAGGGGTTTATATGGGCGCTATGGGCAATTGTGGACCGATCTTCACAAAATTTGGTATAAAGATTGATACATGTACATAACTTCTTTACATCGAATTTCATTAAAATATTCCTATTTTTCCTATTTTTCAATTGCTGATATGAAACTGAAGATGAATTTTTGGCTTAATTTTTGATCAATTTTTAGAATGATTCAGTAGTACTTTTTTCTTGTGACTAAAGTAATGTCAAAAATTTGCCCGATTGCTTTTAGTTTGCAAGTTATCGGCCTCTAAAGTTTTAGTATTTTTTTCTGAATATCTTTATTAATATATATTTAAATTTATTAATACCGTTTAAAAGATCAAATTCCTTTTTAATAATATACAATATGGTTCTATCCATTAAATCCTTGAGAGGAAAAATTTAGTTTTTTGTTAATATACCGGAACTTACAAAATATTTTTATTTCCAAAAAAAGTTTATTCAGCGAAGCCAGTGTTGGATATACATAGAGGAGAAAGTCCCTACATGGATAAACCTTTATTAGTTTAAAAAAAAAAATATTTTTATTTCAACTAGGCCGGTAATCTTGATTTGTTCCGAATTTTAGTTTTTTATTATTTTTTCACTATTCAGCTCATCAATATGCATTCCTTCCTACAAATTTGTTTTCAACAGAACGCTAGGTTTTATTCACCAACTGCTGGTTTTATTTAGCTTTCCTCAAATATCTAAAACATAGTGTTATACATACGGTTCACCATTAGTATAAGGTATGCGGCAAAATGATAAGGTCACATTTATTTGATCCGTTTATGAAAATTTTCAGTGGGTATTTGATATACTGCTAGCTAAAGTATTTATTACCGAAAGGTATTATTTATTTGGCATTTGCTCTTTTTGTATACAAAAACGCTGAAAATGTGCATTTTCAAATGATTCAAAGTTATAAGGTTAGTCCATTTTTTTCCAATGAAATCAAAATTTTGACAATTTTTTCCTTAACCATTTGTATTTATTGATCTATAGGAATGATTAGGAAGTGAATTATTTTAATTACAGAAATGTTTCTAGGAATTCATCCTGATCAGCTTTAAAAATTTCCAATTATACCTATCCCATTAAATTATACATTCATTTTCCAGGATAATTAATACTAACATCATCTAAATAAAATTAAATTAATATTAAAAATTGACAAAACGTTTAGATTGTTCCATAACATACACTCTATGATGCTTAAAACAGTAGTAGCTACTTGTACCATCAAATATCTACTGAACCTTTTCATAAACGGAACTAGTAAAAGTGACCTTATCATTTTGCCGCGCACTATACATGTAGCAATCTTCAATTGACAAAGGAAAATAATTTAATAACCGCTCAATAGCATGCATTAAGGGTTGTAATCCAAAGGATATAATCTAGCCTCATTTATTGCTTTTTTATCACGATTGCATCGTTTTTGTCCAATATTCATTTATTAATATTGTTTTTGATAGGAATTTGAAAACAATGGATTGATATATTTTTGCTGTTTATTCAATGTGGGCCAAAGCTGACATAATAGGAGAATTTCCAAAAGTTTAGTACTGAAAATCCATCACTCTGCTTGAGTGCTGAAAGACTATTCCACATTAAAAATATATTTATCTGTAAACAGAGTGTAATTCAAATCCATACAAAATAGCTCGAAATAGTACGATTTAAACATTAAAAAGTTTTGATTTGTTGCGAATCGATAAGCACAATAATCTCACATATGTTTTCTAATAGTAGGGGGTTTAATCATGTACAGAATCAGTTAAAAATAATAATTATGATGAGTTTTACAGCAAAATTATGATTCTTATTTGCTCTGGCAACGTCGGTCCTGCCGGATGGGAAAAATACAACTATTAAATATGATCAAAAATTCTTTGAACTTAGAAAAAGTGGCAACGCCGCATAATGGGGCCAAAATTTTTGGTAATAATTCTCCTATCTCCTAAGCTGCTGGTCGGATCGAATTTAAATGTATGGAAGAGATGTAGAGAAGTACCTAAGCTTTCAGAAACAACATCTTGTAGTCACCCCGTGATAACACGAGATAAGCTACAGGGTGTCAAAATTGACTATCTCGAGTATGTAAAAGTTTAAAAAAATAAACTGCTTTGTAAAATAGCGAAAAAAAAAGCTTACTCACCTAAGTTATTTCTTACAGTTAAAAAAATATTTATGCTTGAATTTTCACCTCGATATTATTTCGTTTTTCGGAAATAAGTCCTGAAGTATATGAGGGAAAAATTATTTTCTAATACTCTGTAATTTATAATATATTCCGAAATATGTTGAAAAAATGTTTTGATTATCTCAATTTGTCTTAAATTAGTATGAAAAATTGTTATTAAAAAAATATAGTATTATTCTTTCACTCTTTTTTCAAAGTTTTTGTAATAAAAATTTTTCTTACACATTTCAAAAGAGAAGGCTTAATAAATGGTTAATAAAGAAAGTTTAAATTCATTTAAGTTTGCATCCTATATCCAGCATTGGTAGAAAAAGGTGAACTTTAGAAAAAAAATTAATTTTTATCGATCAATAAAATTTTATATTTAGATCGATTTGACACAAAATTGCTTCCCGCCGGGCCGAAAACGATTTCAGAAGTGCAGCATTTATTAAAAATGCAATTTTTTAAACGATTTTTTTATATTGTAAAAATTTTTTATGTGTAAAAAATAAATATCAATCTTTCATTTCTCAAAAAATCAAATAGCCACTTTTGGTTCTATAAAAGATACTGACTACATTTTCTTCGTGTATAATTAAAAATTATATCAGCTAGACAGAGAAATTTATTTGAAAAAGATTAAATCCATAGTTTTTATGATTTTTGGATATAACTTAAAATTTTTGTAAAGAATTGGTTTTTGGAGAAACTATAAATATTTGATATTTAATAAAATCCTGGTTTGTTAAGATGTCTTAACAAAATTTTTCCCGATAATTGACTTTATCATTTGAAATGGTAGACTGATTTAAGATTTTTGTAAAAAAAATCCCACAATGTCCAAAAAACTAACGAAAATCCCAGAAATGGGATTTTTTTTAATTTTGCTCATAAAGCCCACATTCAAACTTTTTGGAACACATAAAAGTTTTCGAAACTACATTTGACATGTAAGCTAAATTGAAAATTTTGATTATAGGTCAAATTCGGGATGGTCTGCACACAGTTTTGTTGGGTTTTCGTCTTTTTAATTCCAAAATTAGCTCCGTGAAGATATCTTTCAGAAATTATTATATGTTCTTAAATAAATTTTGGTTTTAAGGAGAAAAGAGTGTAGATACCTTTTCGGCCAAAAAGCACAAAAACATCATAATTTTAAAAATTTTCCATTTTAAAAACGTTTATTTTTACACTCAGAAGAGATATCGTCTTCTAATTCTTTTTTTTTATTTAATAGATAATTTAGTTCTTTAGCCAATTAAGTAATTTACAAAATTGTATGAAAATATTGGGACATATTGAAAAAACTGGACCAAGATTTTTTTTTAAAATTGAAATAGTTAACATTTCAAATGTAAATAACTTGAAAACTATAAGAGATAAATAGCATATGCAAGCATGTATTTTATAGGTCTTATCGAAAACTTTAAAAGGATGTAAAAATATTTGAAATCGAATGAGAAATAAAACCCTATTTTGAGCCCCAATTGCTCTGCTCCTGAAGGGTATGTAGGATCATCCTTCCAATGCCACACTGTGTGCTGTAGCATAATATATTGTTTCTAAGCCTCTTTCTTGTCAAAGGTTTTACTGATATTTACTTCATTATAATTCCTAGTAAATTTTATCATAATAACAACATTAACACAGTTTGCATAATTTACAAATCATACTAATAATATTTAATTAAATCAAACCCGAAAATACTAAACATGTCTACATTTACGTTTATGCTCTGTTGTGATCCATAGATTTCAAAAGTAAATATTGAATGACCAGTCAGTAAACAACAACTGTCAATGCATAAATATGTATGTGTATGTAAAAGTATGTAAATATGAATATGCTTTGCAACTGCATGTATAATACGTATGCATGTATATCTTACATGTCATATATTTGTGTGTTATTTGTGGAATATACAAAATGATGTAAATATTAAAAGGACACGACATGTTTATATTTTAGAGACAAGTAAAAAAGATATAATCGGTCAAACCCGCCCATATGATATCCTACAACACTGTGTAAGGGCATCAGAAATTCCAGGAGGAATATTATTGGGAGCTATTAATAATTATAAACCGATTCTAATAAAATTTGATATTTTACGTTCTACTTATATAAAACATATTTGTGTCAAATATTAGATTTACGCCAAAATTTGTTCGGGATTTATTCAAGTTAAAAAGATTTTCGGAAGAGAGGTTTTTATTGGAGATATGGTCAATTATGACCAGATTTTGAAATATTGCTATATTTATGATCATTAAACCCCTATTCTGGAATAACATTAGTACAAAGACTAGGTGAAATAATGTACTTGTCATAACCAATTTCAATATTCTTCATCCTTGTGCCAAAATAATTTTTCGTACCAAATATCATGAAGATATCTTTAAAATTGCGACCGGTTCACAAGACCTACGAGCGGTGTTGTAGGGTATAATTATTATCTGTGTCTCCCTCTTTCAATATTCTATTCATTTCAACTTACTTAAGCTTCTCAGCATAAATTAATAGTGACGCACAGTGGCTCAGAATCATTTTCCATCGGCCAAAACTCTGTAACTTTTGAATCGATAGAGATATTTTAGATTTCTTTTATAGAGAAATATTTTCTTGAATTTTTGTCCTGGTTTAATTTCTTTAAAATCGCTTCAGCAGTTGTTGAGAAATTTACGGCCTTTTTTTAAATTTTTTGTAGTATTTCCCAGCAAAAACTTTTTGATTCTAGGTAATGGCAACTATTTTTTAAAGCAGTTTCTTGATAATGAGGCGTCATTATTATTTGCCTAATAAATAAATAAGTACTCAAAACTATAATAGCACAGTAATATTGCAATCATGTGGAACAGTTCGCTAGAACGCATTTTGTTTTTTCAACAAAATGTCTACAAAGATATTTTATACTAAAAAAAATTTATCACTTAAAAAATTAAGTGCGAGATGGTGTACAGAGTAAGACGTTAGTCACTAAAAACGAATAATTAATTTGTGCCCAAATTCAAATCTCATTGACGGCAAAATTTTTTTTGTTTTATTTTTATTTTTGTTAGGTAAATAAATTTGTAGACAGTTGTTCAGGCAAAAAATAAGTAGTTTATTTTTGTTTCCCATTATACCTGCTAGCTTACCAAAAAAGCAAAGTTTTGCCGGATTAATATGAAAATGCGGATTTTTTGTTTTCTGAATCAGCTTTACCTATAAAAAAGTTATAAGAAGAAAAAAAAATTTTTATATTACCTAGAATAATTTTTTCAACAGGTTCCCTGTATATCAATTCTAGTACAGGTTCCACTAGAACCGGTTCTTAAAGAACTGGTTCCACAAAAATCGGTTGGTTTTGGATACAAAAATTAAAATTTTTTTTTAACGTTTGTTTTGTTTTTATTTAAATAATATTAAGCAAAACAATTTTTATTTTTTATAATAACTAAAAGTTTTTTTATTTTCTATTTATTTATTTAATAGCCAATGAAATTACAATTTCTTACAGGCTAGCATATATATTATTCTTAAAACTATTTACAATAAATTATTTTCATAATCATTCAATAACAAAAACTCATTATTTAACTAAGTTAAAAATACTCCTCTTAATGCGGATTGGATTTAATGAGAAGTCAATATATGGACAGAAACTGTTGAATTAATTGCATATACGTCTCATGGGATCAAAGTTGGCATAATTGGTTCGAAAATATTTTATTTTCAAAGGAGTATAATTTCTAGTTGTACGATTTGGGATTACGAATTCGAACTTACCAAGCAGGAACTCAGAATTAAATTGAACCGTTTACTAAATTAATTACAAATGAAATATTCATATATTTTCCCCTACTTTCAAGAGTTGGGAGATCAATAAGCTGTAATCGACTTTCATATGATGGTAAATTAATATCAAGATTACATGGAAGATTACGTAGAGAAAATAAGAGAAATTGTTTCTGGACCGATTCAATTTTCTTTATATGAATTTCGTATTGAGGATCCCAGACCACGGAAGCATATTCCAGGATTAGTCTTACAAGAGATATGAATAACTGCTTGGAAACGTAAGGATCATTAAACTCTCTTCCCCAGCGCTTGAGGAAACCTAGAACTCCTTTTGCCTTATTAACGATTTGCGAAACGTGGGAATTAAAGGATAGTTTACAATCAAGCAATACACCCAGATCATGAAATTCTTCGACTAGATCAAGTTGATATTCATTTATTGTGTATCTACAGAGTACTGGACTTCTTCTGTAGAACATCATTTGTTTACACTTTTTTAAATTCAGATCCATTAGATTCATCATACACCAATCATAAAGATTGTCAAGATCTGATTGGAGTAAGGAATATTGATAGGAACAGTTAAAGCAATGGAACAGCTTTACATCATCAAAATACATTAATATTCTAGAATTCTTAATGCAAGCTGGTAAATCATTTATAAATATTAGGAATAATAAGAGGTCAAGATGACTACCTTGTGGAACACCAGATAAAACAAGAATGGTTTTTGATGTACATTCTCTGAATAATACACATTGGCATCTATTTTTAAGATATGTGGAAATCCATTTAAGAAAAACAGGAGAAAATCCGAGTTTATCCAATTTGAACAATAGGAGATCGTGATTTACTTTATAGAAAGCTTTACTGAAATCTGTGTATATTGCGTCTGTCTGTAATCCAGAATCAAGTGCGGTTATATCTGAGGTTGTGAACTCTAAAAGGTTAGTAGTAATGGAATATCGCTTTTTAAATCCATGCGGAAATGGCGAAAGATAACATACAACTTGATGCAAAAGAATTTCAGTAAGTATTTTTCGAAAAGTTTTGGAATAACATTTCATTTAGCAATACCTCTTTAATTGGAAATATTGGATCTGCTTCCGGATTTAAACAAAGGTATAACATAAGATTTCCTCCCAACTTCAGGAAAGTAACCACTAAATATTGATATGTTGAATAAGTAGGTTATTGGAGATATAAGAGAATGTAAATATTTTAAAAGAACACAGCTTGGAACACCGTCAGGTCTACATTTATCAGAATATTTTAGATTCTATACAGCTCTCAGTACAGTCGATTTATCTAATGTTGGACAATTTATTAGGGTTGCATTGCAGAAGAATTGGGTATGGATAATTAGAAAGTTGATGTAAATCTTTATCAGAATAGGCGGATGAGAAGAAAGCAGCAAACATATGGTTTGAGGATTCTTTATCTCCAAATTTCATCATAGACGGATATCCAGAGACTCGACGCTTAGAATTTGCGAACTGGTAAAAATATTTTGTATTAATTTTAAAGTTTCTTTTCACCCAGAAATGATAATTATTGTAACATTTGATATTTTCCGAATTGTAAACTGATCTTGATATGGAGTACCTCATGTAATGAATAGATAAACCGAATTTTTTATATTTTCTATATTGTTTGTTTTTTTTTCATTTTTTCAAGCCATTGAGCTGCTTTGTATTCCAAGGCGGTCCATATGTAATTTTTTTCCTCGTCATTGGTATTGATTTCTTAAAACATTTAAACAAGCCATCACAGAATTTATTCAAAATGATGTCAATATTACTTTACTTTTTTGTAAGGAATATATTCAAACTAGTTTTCAGAACAAAATAAGTGATTTAATTTGGAATCAAAATCAAAAATCAAAAACTATCTCATCATTTACATTGGATTATAATGATATCTTTGTTTCGACGTATACGTTATTTCATGAGTTGGGTGATAAGCATCTTCAGGTGTTAATAATGGATTAATGCGAAGAATATTAAATTCTTCAGGTTGATCAACAAATACAAGATCAAGTAATTTGCCAAGCTTGTTTACTATGTTGTATGTATTTAGGACTATTATAGGATGTATTTATGTTTGAGTCATATGAACAGGTAAAATAAAAATAGAAAAAAATTTGGGAGTAATTTCATTCAAATAGAGACCAGATGGGCCCAGGCAGATAAAAAATATATATAGAGTTAAAGGGGATACTTTCGCCATTCTTCTGGTAGCAAAATTTATTTAACCCCTTTTGACCCTCAAAAGTTCTATTCCACTAAAATTGTAATTTGACTTAAATATAGTACCCGCACAGCAAGTATAAAAGGCACATTTATCATACCATTTTTTAAAGACTATTATCCTACCAACATAACAGAAAATTCAGCCAATTATCGAGAATAGTTTGCAAGTAATGATAATTTACAAAGCAACATAAAATTTGATGTAATTTTTTGGCCACCTTGTTTGCTATTGAATGGCATTAAAATTTTGGAAATCGGTGTTAACAAATTTTACTTTTAGACAATGAAATTAATTTCTGAACCACCGTTCGACGCATGTCACTAACTGAAACGAAGTTCTTTGTCAAGTTTTATCGTATTTATGATTGAATGTATAGTGAAGACAAGGACATTTTATTTATAGCATTACAAGAAGGGCAGAAATACTTATAAGCAAACACACAATAAATTCAATAACTGTACAAAAGCTGATAGAACACAGAAAAAATTATTCGAAACAATATTTTGATAAATTTTTTGTTTAATTCTACATTGGAATTTAATAAAAAAAATTTATTATTATAATTATATTTTTAGCAGCTTTTAAAAGGATGAGAAATATTTGTCATTTCTAAATATAAAATAAAAAAACAAAAAAATAGAAAAATGTGATTTGAAAATTAAAAATTTAAATAAAAAATAAATTATGACCATTTTTGGTTTTATGTGAACTTAAACCAACTCAAAACAAAGGATGTTTAAATGCAATGCCATAAGTATACGGTTTGAGTTTGTGGTAATATGTATATACGTATGTAGTTATGTATGTATGTATGTATATACGTATATATTATTAATTTTTTCCGGTTTTATTATAGATGGATCATGATCACCTAATTCAAAAGTATTTTAAGAAAAACAATGTCATATAGGTAAGATTTGCTATAATTTTGATAATATTAGAAATAATCTTTCGCTTATCGTTAAATTTTCTTAATGTTGCAGGTTATAAAAAATTGGTGTAAAATGTTTAATCAATCACTTTTGTTGAAGTGTTCCGCAAAAATTGGGTGTTTTTCTAAATTGAAATATAATGGGTGATTCCAGTAGAGATACTTTTTTCAATAGCTTTTTTTTGACAGATCACGTGTGAGTCGTGTCATGCTGTCATGTTATTTTTGTTTAGTATTGTTTGGCATTTCATAATGGAAAGACTTATGCCTGAACAACGTTTACAAATCGTTCAACTTTATTACGAAAATTCACGTTCTGTGAGGAATGTGTTTCGTGTACTTCGCTCAACTTATGGTCAACATAATCGGCCTACTGAGCGTACTATTCGAAACACCATCACCCATTTTGAGACCCAGCATTCATTATTGGATAATATTCGATCGAATAGACCACGTCCATCACGCTGTGAAGAAAATATAGCAGACGTAGTTGATGGTGTACACGAAGACCGTGGAGAGTCGATTCGGCGCCGTTCGCAGCAACTCGGACTGATGTAAGGAACGACTTAAAGCATTTTACGTTGAGATTTTAAATTGAAAGCGTACAAAATATAGCTTTTGCAACAACTGATGCCGCTCGACCTTCCCAAGCGACATCGCTTCGCTCTATGGGCTCTTGAAAAGTTCCAAGAAGATCCGACGTTTTCAAGGCAAGTTTTGTTCAGCGATGAGGCCCATTTCTGACTCAATGGCTTGTAAAAAACAAAATTGCTGCATTTGGGACGAAGAGCAACCTGAAGAGATTCAAGAACTGCCACTTCATCCAGAAAAAACAACGGTTTGGTGCGGTTTGGTGCGGTTTGTGGGCCGGTGGAATCATCGGTCCATATTTCTTTAAAAATAATGCCGGTGCGAACATAACCGTCAATGGCGGCCATTATCGTGCCATGATTTGATGCCTGAAATTGAAGCTCGTGATCTCGGCGACATTTGGTTTCGGCAAGACGGCGCCACTTCCCACACATCGCATCAATCAATGGATTTATTGAGAGAACACTTCGGTGAGCACATAATTTCATGTTTTGGGCCGGTCGATTGGCCACCAAGATCATGTGATATTACACCGTTAGACTTTTTCCTGTGGGGATACGTAAAGTCTAAAGTTTATGCGGACAAACCCGCTTCGATTCAGGCCTTGGAGGAAAACATTACACATTTCATTCGCCAGTTACCAGTCGAAATGCTCGAACGAGTCATCGGAAATTGGACTCAACGGATGGACCATCTGCGACGTAGCAACGTCCAACATTTGAAACACATAATCTTCAAAAGATAAATGCCATAGAATATTCTTTCAAATGATAATGAACATTCCCTATTAAATTTGAATTTTCTGTGTGTGTTTTTTTTTTAATTAGGGAACCTCGAAATGAATCACGCTTTTTGACTTGTTTTGAAAAAATTTTGGAAATAAAATAAAGATATAAAATTTTATATAAAGATAGGGTTGTAAATGTTTTACTTTTATGGAGCGAACATTTCGGAGGAACAATTTGAATTGTGTCAAAAAATATTTTCATTCGTTTCAATCAAAGTTTCGATCACGAATATTTTTCTCGTCCATAATAATAATAATAATAATAATAATTATTATAATAATAATAATAATAATAATAATAATAATAATAATTATTATTATTATTATTATTATTATTATTATTATTATTATTATTATTATTATTACGATAGAAATATATTAATTGAAAACAAACAATTATTAATAAGGAAAGAATAAACATTGCATATAATAATTACAATTTAACAAATTCGCCATAAAACTAGCAAAAATTAAGACCTTGGTTTTTATAATAAATATCAAACATTTTTACTTCTAATGATAGCAAACTTTTTAATAATTTCTTTGCAGATATTATTTGTAAAAAAATAAGTTAATTTAAATATCATGAACTTCTTCATCCCAAACAGACTTCTCAAATATTACACAAACAAGCGACTACATGAATCAAGACAATATAGTACATAGATAAGAATATATACAAGTATATTTTTTTAATAAAGATGTACAATCAATGTATGAACTATAAACATTTGAGTGGCCCCAAAATGAAAAGTATCGATGTTGCCAGCTCAAGTGGAAATTTACTTCATTATAAGATACAATATCTCAAAAATTTCGTCCTGACATTATCTTTCGTGAGCTGGATTAGAATAAAAATGGTGCATTTTCGGATTTTTTTTCATATTTCTGCCAAAGATATCATAACAATAGTTTTGGACCAGTTCCAAATGAATCCGAAATTTTGCAATTTTTCACAAAAAATTTGGATATTTAAATTTTTTACACAAAAATATTTAAAAAATAAGACCAAAACAACACAATATAATCATCTAGCAGTTATACCGAAACGGTTTTTTCCTTTTTTTTTTTAATTCGATCCTGTTTGAATTTTACTCGATTTTTTCGAAACATATTTTTCTTCATATACAAATGTTTCTATATGAAGAGAAATTAGATGAGTTTAACATTAAAATACGCGTATTTTCATAAGCTTTCTAATGACATATAATATTTTATACTATTATACTATTATAAAACAATGAAATAAATTAAGTTTAAGTGGGAACATCGATACTTTTTATTTGGGACCACCCTAATGTATATAAAAGACAGATAACAGAATATAGAAACATGGATAAAAACATGGACATATTTAATAAGTTGATTGTATACTTTGTATGCATAAATATTTGTATATTTATTAGGGTATCCAATTATTCGGGTTTTATATTAATCAGTTTATTCGACAAATAATTATTCGAAGTTAAAAGTTGATCGGTTAATAATCGATTAATGGCAAATTATTCGATTAACCGAATACATATAAAACATATATGTAAATAACACTAATTATAGTATTTAATCTACTGAAATAGTTATTTAGAAACATAATGTAAATCACAAAGGTCTTATCTTATTAGTTCTTTCGCCATTTTGTTCGAAAAAATTGTATTTTTCAACCTAACACTGCAAAATATTCTCCCAATTCAGCTTAATTTAATAAATTAGACTCTTTAATATAACTCTATTTACTGTCCGAGGATGTTTTTTTTTTCATAAAAATAAAAATAAATATTGGTACTTTTAAGTACGAGTACATTTTATTGATGAAAATTGAAATTTTTATGACTTACATAACTTTAAATTTACTTTACTCAAAACAATATTTTCTGAATTTCTATTGTTACAAGTTTAATTATTTATTAAATTATAATATTATAATCTTTTTGTGTTGCATTAAATATTTTATCCAAAAAAAAAAACAACCAAAGAAGTCAATAAGATACTAAACTTGTGATCCAGAAGTAGTACAAATTCGGATCATTTCCAATGAATTAACATAGTCTTTTTATTGAAAGATGTTCTTTTTTTTTTTTTTTTTTTTTTTGATACTTATTCACGATTTCACTGAAAACTGTAATTAATGTCTAAATTCTTTTTTATCGGCGCATGGAAATTAGTTTTAATTTTTATATAAATCAATGTATTTTTTAATAAAAAAAATATGCATAATTTTATTTTTCATTTGCATATCAGTTCTTTTTATTAACAAGTATTTGAAAAGTAACAATCGAATCTCAACATTTTATAACAGAACAATTCATTTGAATTTTTTTTTTTTTAATATTATCTTTTGATGTTGTTTGTCTTACTTCCTAGCGAAAAAAATGAACAAGTGGTTCCAAAAAGGAGCTTTTTCACCACTTCAAAAGCTTATTTTATGCTTTTTTAGAGGTTATTAATAATTACCTCCAAAAAGGTGAAAATAAATGTATTTTTAGCAGGAAAAAAAGGTTAATAATTTATAAAAATAAAAGGTTCACAAATTCGAATATATTTTTTATTATCTTTTAATAAGGCTAAAACAGAATTTTTATAAAAAAGATTTTATGAACATAGTTTTAATAGAAACATATCAAAAGCAATGAACAAGAAGCATAAAAGAAGAACATCCAACCAATGACAATCATGGCTTAAAAAAAGGACTTCTGCAGCTCTTTTTTACCACAAGTACTTCCTTCCAATGACAATAAATTTAATAAAAAAAAATGATAATGTTTTCAGTTCTTTTTTTTTTTGCTGAGTTTTTAAACGTAAGAAAACGTGCACTGGAAGTAATGAAAAAGTACTTCCCTAAAAATTACTTTTATTTACTTTTATTAAGGAATAACAGACATTTTAAAAAAAGATGTGGCTGATGTAAAATATCTTAAAAATAAAACATTTTCTGAATTTTAACTTCAAATAACTAAATTTCGGTTAGTCGGTTATTTGACACAAATTATTCGGTTTATTCGTTATTCGAAAATAGACAATTTTAAATTATTCGAACAGTTAATTGACAAAAATTAATCGGATAACCGAATGACGATTAATTGCTTGGATACCCTAATATTTATATATAAAAGTATGTTAATAAAATGGATATGTATGTGATTAAATACGTATATAGGGGAAAGTGGGGTATTATGGTGTATGGGGTAATTCAGAAAATTTTACTTTTTTCTCGTATTTTTAATATTTTAATTTTTTTTTTTTTTTTCAAAAAGAAAAAAGATACTGATAAATGTTTGTCATTATTACACTAGATCTCTGATTTTATTACTTTTCGAGCTCGAGCAAATAAAATGTACTGAAAAAAAATTTTTAAGTACTGAAGTTTCTGTGAAAAATATCCAAATCAATAGCATTTTTAAATTAATTAATACAAAATTAAATACTTTATTTTGTACTTATTCAAACTGCAACAAAGTTTTGTCCCAAAAACATATGCTTTATCAGATGTAAAAATTTACGTAAAATTTGTGGAATTCAGGTAAAGTAGTAACAATATTTTGGGTTTAAATTGCGAAGTAATTTTCTACCAATTTTTTTTTTCAATTTTGCTGGAAATATAGTAAATAAATGGTTTAATCAACAATAAAATTGGAAATAACTCAGTATACTCCATAGCTATAACACCAAAAATTCCTACACGCAGAGAAAAAATATTGTTGTTGAGACTATAATCTGAGAGCAACATATTATGGTTGAAATATATGGCCACAGCTAAAAACAGATATTATTATAAATAATAATTGTTATGGTTCCATTTTTCGTATTGTTTCCGATTTTATAGTTCCTTTTTCATGTTATGATTCGAGTTTTTCATATTATTATACCATCTTAACTACATTATTATCAAATTCTATCATATTATATGTATATCCTTTACATTTTACCCATTATAGAACTCGTTATACTAGAAAAATTGTGGATGACCTAACAGAGGAAACACATCAAGAATCCAAAATAATTCAAGAACATAATAGAGCTCATAGGAATGCAATTGAAAATAGAGCACAACTATTAGAAAAGTATTACTTTCCTCAAATGAATACAAAAATTAAAAATATTGTAAGGCAATGTAAAATATGTAAAGAAAACAAATACGAGAGACACCCATTAACACCAGTTCTCCGCGCTACTCCCATTCCTGATTATCCAGGGCATATCATACACATCGATATTTATCATACTAATAGTAAAATTGTCTTGACTGCCATTGACAAATTTTCGAAGTACGCACAAGCAAAACTTTTGAATTCAAGAGCAGCAGAGGACATAAGACTGCCTTTACAAGAACTACTAACATCCTTTGGCTCCCCAAAACAGGTAGTGATAGACAATGAAAAATCCCTGAACTCGGCTCCCATAACATTTATGCTCGAAAACCAGTATCATATTATTATCCCATTCTATCATATATCATTATTCATTATCATTATTATACAATCTTACCACCATATGATTTCATTTCATTATTATTATTCCATTATACCATCGTATCACATATTAAAATATAACACATTAATTAAGAAGTATAATTTTTATAAATTATTTATTGAGTCATATATTGTACCATCATATATTTTGCAAGATAGTACAAGATATTTTTTATTAGATAAACCCTTTAATAGTAGTTAATGAAAATCTTATATTGTACCAAATTTAACAAAACCTTTTCTACTTACATTAATTCAAGTATAAATGAGAATTGTAGCGAAGGTATAAAACAAACTTTAAAAACCAAATATATTCAAAAACAAACAAATTATGAAGTTTTCAATTATATTTTTAAAAAAGTGTATTTATTTGTAACATTATATTTTTATGGGAATAATAATATTAATTTGGTTTGAAAACAAAATAAGGTTTAAGAATAAAGAATAGAATTTATAATATATAATGTTTGTAGAAATAATAATATTTTTTATAATAAAAATATTTCGTTTCTGGTAAAATTATTTATAAACATACAATCAACTATATTAAAAATTTTATTGAATGTAAACATTGAATGATAAAACTAAAACAAAGACATTATCACGAACGCAGTATTATTAAAATTAATGAATATTGACAATGAGAACATAATATTGTTGTAGTAACAATTCCGTAACCATATTTTTTTCTGCGTGTAGAAATAACATGTGCTATTGAATTGGGCTACTAAAAGAATAAAATCTGGTTTTAAAAATTACGAAAATAGTGGATGCTGTAAAAATGTAAACTATTACAAATACGTGAAAAAAAACTACATATTTTTATAAATTTTATTTTATTATTTTCTTTTAGTTTAATCAGGCAGAAAAAGAACATGTTACGGCATGGTCACTACAACAATGTTAGATTCTCGTTGTTAATTTTCATTAACTTCAATAATACTCTGTTCATGATAACAATGTTTTTGTTTCAGTTTTATTATTCAACGTTTACATTTAATCAAAATTTTAATATAGTTGTCTACAAAAATTTTATGTTTTTGAATTTTTTTTTACCAGAAATAAAATTTTATTAATATAAATAATATCATTATTTCTAAAATCATTAAATATTATCAATCTTTTGTTTTCTAACCATATTAATATTATTATTCCCATAACGATAAAATGTTACAAATAAAAGTTCATAACTTTTTTGTTATTGTTTTTAACGTTTGTTGTTTCATTATAATTTTCATTTAGTCTATACATGAATTAATATAAGTAGACAAGGTTTTGTTTTATTTGTTGTGATTCATTATTTTGAAACAAATGTAATGTAAAGATGGGATAATAATATAATAAGATAGAATAATAATATAATAAAATGAAATCATATTCTGATAGAATGGGAGCGAACAATAAAATCGGACAAAATATGATGAAATGCATTCATAACAATTATTATTTATAATCGTATCTATTTTTAGCTGTGACCATATGTTCCAATCATAATATGTTACTCTTAGATTATGATCACTACAACTATATTTTTTCCGTGCATTATTAGTTATTACCTATCTGTTTTCATCATTTACTTGAATTTTGATATTCGAGTGGCCTCGTGAATAATTTAAAAATATTTAATAAACACTAAATAAATTTAACTTTGCAATTTTTACTTCGTCCCAACATTTCCCATTTTATCCGAAAATATTTGAAAAAACGCAAAAAAATAATACCATAAGATAAATTATTCTTATTATTTTTACGCAAGCAATAAAAATAATAAGAATCCGTTTTATATAACAGTTCCACTGAAAGGTTCAAAAGATTATCGGTTGGTATTTTATTGAAATATAATTAAGGTATGCTCCACTTTGCCCCAATCTCCCCTACATAATAAGCTATAATATATTGGTATTTTATGTTTATATATATAAATTTTGTTGCACTTTTCTTACGCATAAAGTACAAGTTTAAAAGGACTTCATTTAAATAGCCTAAAAGCTGATACGAGTATATAAATACATACATATATATATCAAGTAAATCAAAGTCTATTAAATGTAATAGAAGTGTATTATCTACAGAAATGACAAATATTAACAAAAAGCAAATGACATTGATCTTCAAAGCAGTTAAATACAGCCATTATTTTTGTACGCTCAAATAAAGAAACGACTTATTTAAATCAAATTTATTCATACAGGTACACATTCATTCCACATATCGATGCACGTTGGGCCAGGAAACCAGTTTTTTGGTCAATAAAGCATTTCAGGTAAAATAGAGAACAAACTTTATTTTTTGATATTACACATCTACAGCTGGTTTGTGCAAAAACATTTTTTTATTATGTTTGATTATTCTTCTTAAATAGAAGCTAAAAGTCGAAAATAATTAATTTTTTGAGATTTATTTTTGGAAAGAAACCACGTTTTGCAAAGTGAATTTTTTAACATTTCGTATACAATTGTACAGTTTTATTGAAATCTGATTTTTTTCAATACAGATTTCTAAAAATTCCTTTCGATATTTTTATACATTTTAGCATAAGTACAATCCATGAAAGGTTTTTAAGGTCAGAAGGAAGTATTTTTTTGCCCCTTTTCATAAAACCTTGAAGTGTTGCGGTTTTATGTAACATGAATAAATTTTTGAAAAATTTAAATATTTTTATATAATAGGAAGCATTTTACGAATATGGATTTAATTATGAACCGACATTCTTGAAATTTGGCTTACTGATATATGTTGAAATGAAATATTTCTAATTTCAAACAAATTTTACGTAAAATTTGTGGAATTGAGGTAAAGTAGTAACAATATTTTGGGTTTAAATTGCGAAGTAATTTAACCCTCTAACGGTCGGAGCAAAAATCTATAAAATCAATTTACAGATTAAAAATATAAAGTGTGCATGCGAATAAAACAGAACACACAATTTTCGAAATATCTTTCACTGCCGTTAATTGTGAACATCTTTCTTGATTACAATATCTTCTAGAGTCATGTTAGATTTATCAGCAGATCGAATTCTTGAAATCCGATCATTTGTCCGCATGCAAATGGCAATCAGAGAAAAATGTACAAAATAAAATTTTAACTTACTCCGTTCTTCTTTTATTTAAAAAAAGACATGTTATGTCTTCAATTAGTGTAAAATTTTTTGAGGATTTAATGTCTAGATTCTTAGCTTATTATGTCTAAAAATTTACCAAATGATTAGAATACGAAAAGAATTTAAAATTTAAATTGTTTTCAAAAAATTAAAAATAAAAAAAGATTCCCTGAGGCAACCTTGAGCGTAAGAGGGTTAAGGTATTTATTAGCGTTAAACCCCTTACCCGGGAGAACATTCGTAAGGGAGCTAGGAAAAAACTTAGATCAATCATAACCAATTTCAATAGGCTTCGTCCTTGCACTAAAATAATTTTTCATGGAAAATTTCATTAACATATCTTCAAAAATATGAACAACCATCCATCCTACTAGACGGACGAATATTGTTAAATCGGCTCTGAAAATGATTCTGAGTTCTCATTTTAATGTTGTTTTATCATTATTGAAATAAAACAGATTTTTAATCAATAAATTTTAAAACCCATAGGTACTGAAATATTTAAAAAAATTATTTAACATTTAAATATAATTAATAATTATTTTTTTCCATATCATTTTGAATTTTTTAATTCCGTTTTCATATTTAGAATTAGCGGACACAAATCTATATTCTATTCTATATACAAAGTGTTTGCCATATTGGATCCGCTATTTTGAATTCTTAAATTTTTATTTCAGATTCGTATCATTAGTATCTAAAACCCACCAAATCATATTTTTATATTACGAGTTTTCAATATTCGTGGCCCAACGTGCGATTGCCTTATATACATATATGACAGAAATAAAGCGTATATCGACTTTTCGTAACTTTACAGTAAAAGGAAAAAATTTTATAAAACCTAAAAACTTTAGATGCAAATAACACTGGTCAGCAAAAAATTTTCCTCCTTTAAAAAAATAGGGCATATATATGTAAGGAGTCTAATGTACTTAATAAGAATCTGTTATTAATTTTTTCTATAGTATTCATATTTTTATATCCTACACCACCATATGTGGTTAGGGTATTATGCATTTGTGTTGATATTTGTAACGCACACAAATATTAGTCCCACCTTTAAGTATTCCAATCGACTCAGAATCAATTTCTGAATCGATTTAACAATGTCCGTCTGACTGACTGGATGGCTGCACATTAAATCCTTGTGAACAAAGATATCTTGATAAAATTTAGCACAAATAATTATTTTGCCACAAGGACGAAGCCTTTGAATTTTATTTAAAATAGCCCCCATACAAATATTCTCCCGGAATATGGATTCTACAATTATTAGTGCCTTAAATATAGTAATATTTTAATGAAATTCGGTGCAAAGAAGTATAAATATCAATGTTTATGCCAAATTTTATAAAGATCGGTCCGTAATTGACCATAGCTCCCATATAAACCCCACTTCCGAAAATAACTTTAACGTGCATACAAATGTTAGTTAATATTCAACGCAAATAAGTTTTATGTAAGTTGAAATCACAGTGCCAAATTTTATGAGGATCGGTCCATAATTTACCACAGCTCCCACATATGGCCAACTTTTGGGAATTACCCTAAAGTGCATAAATTCATATAAATATTAATATCAACGTAATATTCTTTATATTACAATTAATACAAGCTTTATATTACAATTAATACAAGTATCGGTCCACAATTGGTCGCAGGTCTAATATAAGACACCGGAGAGGTGTCTGGTGCGCATACACATTGGTGTATGGTATCATATTTAGTTTTTGATCACCTATATCTTTCTTACTTGTTTTAATTTTCATGACTTATACGACCTCCTTAATAAAACGATTACACTGATATAATTTCAGACCGGTTTGTCCGATTTAGAAATTGTTTGGCCGCTTTTATTTTTATATTGTTTTATTTAAAATTTGAATTTGAATTTTTATTTTTTGTTTTTATTTTTTTTTAATAATAGTAATAATTATAATAATAATATATAATTTGAATTTTAATAATACTTACCTTGGAATATGTACCTTAGTTTAGATTTAAGTTATAGTAGGAAACCCTGTTGCTTATAATGTTAAAAGTAACGGGGTTTGCTGAAATCTTATGTATTTAGAAAAGTAGGCTTTTTTAAAACATAAAAAATAAATAAATAGCTACTTGCAAATTGTATACCAAACCTTTCGGTCGTGTTTCATTCGGTTCAATTTTTTCTTTTCACCGTGTCCATTATTTTTTTAAATTATAAATTATTTAATTTAAGTTGTCTTAAAAATTATTAAGACATAACATTTTGGCGCCCGAGCAGGGACAGTGAAAAGAACAATTAATAGTGAAAAGTGAAAAAAGTGCTTTAAAAAACATTTTATTTAAATTAAAAATAAAAAACAAAAGTGAATTGTGTTAAAAAAAAAAAAAAATATTTTATTAAACAAACAATCACTAACAGAGCACATAAAACTAATCACAAACAAAACAATAAAACAATCAAAATAAAACAATAAAACAAACTATATAAAACAATTAAAAACATAAACATATAAACATCAACAACAACAACAGATCATCAACATCGTTGCTGCCATCATCCATAATTCCTATTGTCCAGATGCCCCGTCGTTGCCGCTGTATCATTTGTAGAGCTGATAATAACCAGGGGAGTAATTCCGATTCCGAATCTGAACAACAGGTAACAAGTGTAAAAAATATTTGTGTAAAAACCTCAAATTTGTAATTTAATCAAATTTAAGAGATTTTTGTAAATTACTCAAAAATTTATCACTCTTTGCAAGTCGTACACAAAAAATATTCTTTACACTTCTCTTTGAAATATTTTATTTGTTTAATATTTTATATAAACAAAAAACCACCCTTAAAAGTGAAACGATCGCGAGTGTTAGCTCTTTTGTTTATAATAAATAAACACGCACACACGTACACGTATAAAATCTCATTTATATCGGGAAACAATTTAATAAATTATATCTTGTTTTGCCGTCGGTATTGCAATAGTTTGCTAAAGAAAAAAGGAAAATTATTTTATAATCTATTTAAAATAAATACACAATATTCGCGAGTGCTAATTTTTATTTTTTATAAAATAATTAAATTATTATTTATCACTATTTTCTTTTGTGCTTTATTCTTTTATTCGTTGTTCATCAACTTATTCAGTTCAATTCCACTTGTTCCTATACCACTTACATTAATTTGTTAACATCAGCTGTTAACAGTGTATTACATTTACACTAGCATCGAAAAGTGTATTTTCATACAAATTAAAAATATTAAGTTGAAAGTACGTTCACACTAGCATCGAAAAATTTTTTATTGCATATAATTATAAAATATTCAAAAGTTAGTGTGTTCATACTTTAAATAATAATTTTAAATACAATTTGTATGAAATTTTAAATAATAATAATAATAAATCGATTTTTTCTTGGTAAATAAATAATATTAAATATATTTTATTTTACCAAAGGCTGATTAAAGTGGATTTTTTCGGAAAATTAAATAAATTATTTTTAATTGGAATAAATTGAACTGTAACGATAAATTTCGATAAGGAAATAATTCAAGGAAATATCCGAATATTGTGTAACCGACGAGAGAATAACTTTGAAGTTGGAATTAAATATATATATTTTTTTTTTTTTAATAATTCTTAATACCAAAGCAGAAAGGTATTAAATATATTTTACCAATAAATTAATTTGGTTTTGTTTAAATTTGCTTTGAGGAATTTATTTTTGATAATCAATAATGACTGGTAAAAGACGCCAAGATTCTCCTTCCAAATCGGAAAATTTGGAGAAATTATTGACAAAAAAAGCTAAAGTTGTACAAAATATTGTGCGAATTCGTCAATCCATTCGGGAAAAAACGATTTCATTTAATCCAATTGAATTAGAATGTCGGTTGGACATTCTTACAAATTATATTGAGCAAGCAATGAAGCTTCAGTCAGAAGTGGATAATTTAGATCCCGATAATGATGATAGAGCTGAGCTTGAAGATATTTGTGTGACCACGAAATCGTTGTTTTTGAGTCTTTTGGCTAAAAATAGAAAAACAAGTGTGCCTGAAACATCTTTTAGTGTTCAGTCACATCAGTCAAGGCTCCCAAATATGAAGCTCCCTAAATTTAGCGGAAAATATTCCGATTATAAAAATTTTATGAGCTTATTTGAGAACTTGGTCCACAATGATCCGACGTTGACAGACATAGAAAAATTTAATCATTTGATATCATGCTTGTCCGACGAAGCTTTGGGTACAGTCAAAGCTTTTCAGATTTCAGAAGATAATTACCCCAAAGCATTAGCTAGTTTAAAGAAGGTATATGATAACGAGTGCTTGATATTTTTTGATAATATCGCCAAACTTTTTGATCTTCCAGAGATCACAAAACCTTCGGCTTCTGCTTTGCGAAGCATGATTGATACTGTTTCAGCAATATATGATTCGCTTTTATCTATAGGCGACGATAAGAAAATAACAAATGCTATTTTAATACATTTAGTGATGTCAAAGGTAGATCCAGTCACAAAATCCAAATGGGAAGAACAGCTAGACTTCGAAAAGCTGCCACTATGGTCTGACTGCGAAGCCGCCTTGAACAAACGATATCAGCATATTGCTGCTGATGAGTCTTCAAGTTCAAGGCCGAGGTTTAATAAGAATAAAGCTGAAAATAATTCTACTAAGAGAAATAATAAAACATCATTAAATGTAACAAAGTCTAAACAATCTGCTGATAAATGTTTGTTTTGTAAATCAAATCAACATGTAATTAATAATTGCCCTTCTTTTACTGCTGAGCCTGTAATCCAAAGATTTGATTTTATAAAATCTGTGCCAGCATGTATAAATTGTTTGAAAAAGGGTCATACAGTAGCCAGATGTACATCATCTAAGTGCAGAATTTGTAGTGGATCTCACAATTCACTACTACACAGATACAATACAAGTTCTAGCAACAATAATAATCAATTGGGCAACTACTCTGAACAGCCGTCAACTTCTCATGCTTCCGTGAATTATTCATCTTCGGATGAAAGAATTATTTTAGCGACGGCTGTAGTCAAAGTAAGAAATAGTTCTGGTGATTTTATATTTGCCAGAGCTCTTTTAGATTCCGGTTCTCAACCTAACTTGATAACTGAGGAACTTGCACAGCTACTACGATTAAAAAGAGAAGGAGGCAGATTGAGTTTAAATGGTATTAGTCAAACACATTCATTTTCGAAATCTTGTGTAAATTTAACTGTCACGTCGAGGGTAAACTCTACTCACTTTACTTCGAAGTTTTGGGTATTGAGTTCTATAACGAATTTACAACCTGATAGAATATAGAATTAGCTGATCCTAGCTTTCATAAACCTCAGAAAATAGATTTACTTATAGGTGCAGAAGTATTTTTTGATTTAATTTGTGTAGGACAAATAAAGTCTAGTCCGAGCCTCCCTATTTTACAGAAAACTTCACTTGGTTGGATTGTTACTGGAAAGTACAATCAATCAAAGGGCTCGAATAACACCCAAGTTTGTCATTTAAGTACTTCAATAGAAAACGAGAGCAATATAGATTCAATTGTTAGAAAATTCTGGGAATTGGAAGAAATTCCGAAAGAATCAACAAAAATATATTCTGAGGAACAGCAAAAATGTGAGGATATCTTTAGAAATTCATTACGGCGTTTAACGTCAGGACGATTTGAAGTCTCTTTGCCTTTCAAATCTGATACAAAAGCTTTAGGTTCATCTTTCGAAACCGCTAAAAGACGATTTCTGGCACTGGAACGAAAAATTTCCAAAGATAATGTGATGAAAGAAATGTATCATGATTTCATGAAGGAGTATTTTGACTTAGGTCATATGACAATATTGGATAATATACCAAATGTTCCTCACTATTTTATTCCACACCAATGTGTTTTGCGACCTCAGAGTACAACTACGAAACTTCGAGTAGTTTTTGATGCTTCTTGTCGAACTTCTTCACAGGTATCACTTAACGATTTGTTAATGGTTGGTCCTACAATACAAGAGGAATTATATTCGACATTGATCCGTTTTCGATTACATAAATATGCAATCACTGCCGATATTGAAAAGATGTATCGTCAAGTTTTAATTGGCGAAAATGATAGAAATTATCAATTAATCCTTTGGAGGCAGAATCCATCTGAAAATTTAAAAGTGTTTCGATTGAACACTGTAACGTATGGCACGGCATCTGCGCCATTTTTAGCCATCAGATGTTTGATTCATTTAAGCGACTTATTCAAAGAGACTTTACCTATCGGTTCAAAAGTTGTTCGCAGTGATTTCTACGTGGATGATTTGTTAACTGGAGCTGAAAGCTACCAAGACCTAAATTTAATTCGCAACCAGGTCACTGAAATTTTAAGTTCAGCTGGTTTTAAACTGACAAAATGGTTCTCGAATCATCCTGACTTTATAAGTTCATTAGAAAATGAAAAATTACTCCATAGTGATTCCGATTCAGCTAAAGCTCTTGGTATACATTGGGTTCCGAAGAATGATTTATTTAAGTTTCATTTGGAAGACAATTTTCAGAATTTGAAAGCGACTAAAAGAAACATTTTATCAGTTTCGTCGCGTTTGTTTGATCCTCTCGGACTTTTATGTCCAATAGTTACAAAAGCTAAAATGTTATTACAAGAGCTTTAGATACAAAAACTTGACTGGGATGAATCAATTCCTATGAGACTAAATACGTCATGGGAAAATTTCAAATCTAATTTAATGGAAATTGATTCAATTACAATCCCGAGATTCGTCCAAACAACTTCGACAGCAAAAATCCAAATTCATGGATTTGCTGATGCTTCTATTCGAGCGTATGGTTGTTGCATTTATGTTAGATGTTCTGATTCAAATAGAATTGTTTCAAGGCTACTTACAGCTAAATCTAAAGTTGCTCCACTTAAGACTAAATCTCTTCCGAGACTTGAGTTATGCGCTGCACACCTGCTAGCTAAGTTGTGGACTCGAATTAAGGTTATGATAAGTTTTGAAATCGAGAGTGTTAATTTCTGGACAGATTCAGAAATTACTTTGCATTGGATAAAAACTCATCCATCCTCACTCGCAACTTTCGTTTCTAATCGAGTTGCTGAGATACAAGAGTATTCAGACGAAGCTATATGGCGTCATGTGCCAACTGGACAAAATCCAGCTGACATTGTATCAAGAGGATGTGATGTCAGTGAATTAAAAAATTCTATTTGGTTTGAAGGACCTTCGTTTTTGTTAAGCGATAGTTCAAAATGGCCTGTTAACGAACATTTTGAGTTAACGGAGAACCAACAAACATTAGAAAAGAAGAAAACTAATATTGTTCTGGCAGTAGAGGGTCAGCAAAACTGTTTGCTCGATCTGATAGAAAAATATTCTTCATATAAGAAGCTACTACGAGTAACTGCTTTCGTATTCAGATTTGTTGATATTCTGAAAAAGCGAAAAATTGAGAAAACTTCTATACCTACAGCCAAGGAATTTAAATGGTCATTTTATCGACTTGTAGAGACTGTCCAGAAATATAACTTTTCTGAGGAGATAGCTAAAATGCGAAAATCTCAAGTCTTACCATCAAATATACAAAAATTAACGCCATTTATTCATTCGTTTGTCGAAGAAAGTAGATCATTTTCACTAATAAGGGTAGGTGGGAGATTGTTGAATGCAAATTTGGACTATAATACCAAATTCCCACTTTTATTACCGAAAAGAAACAGCTTTGTCACACTATATTTGCGGAATCTTCATCTTGATAATTGTCATGCTGGTACAAAAGCTTTAATTGCTCTTTCGCGAGAGAACATTTGGCTCATTAATGCGAAAGAAGAGTGCAGCAAAATAGTTCGCAAGTGTGTACATTGCTTCCGCTATAAACCTAAACTTATGTCCCAAATAATGGGAAATTTGCCCACTAATAGAGTGAGAGCTACACGACCGTTTTTAACTGTCGGTGTAGACTTTTGTGGTCCCGTTAACGTTTCGTTAAGAATTCGTGGTAGACCCCCATTAAAAATGTATATAGCGGTTTTCGTGTGTTTCACTTCTAAGGCGGTACATTTAGAATTAGTATCGGATCTATCTACTGATTCCTTTCTTCTTTCTTTTAAAAGGTTCGCTGCCAGGAGAGGACTTCCACAGACAGTGTTTTGCGACAACGCGACGAATTTCGTCGGAGCCAGCCGAGTCTTGAAAGAACTTCAAGAAGCGTTCGACAGGAGTCGCAAGGTGGTAGAGTCGTACGCAGCGTCATCCGGGGTGAGGTTCAGCTTCATACCACCCCGGGCGCCCCACTTCGGAGGACTTTGGGAAGCCGCAGTCAAGCAGGCGAAGTTCCTACTTCTGCGAGTCGTAGGCAATGCGTCGCTAACCCAAGAAGAGATGGCAACCATGCTCGCAGAAGTAGAGGCGGTGCTCAACAGCCGTCCGCTAGCACCGCTGTCTCCAGACCCGAACGACGGGGAAGCGCTAACTCCAGCGCACCTGTTGTTAGGAGGGGGTCTGCGTTCGCAGCCGCCAGAATCCGCAGAAGACGTGAGAGGCAAAGAGGCGAAGTTATGGAAGCGTTGGCGTCTGCTTTGCGATCTCAAGCAGACATTCTGGCAGGCCTGGTCTCGAGACTACATCCTGGGTCTTCAGGGCAAGGCCAAATGGCACGAGGCCAAGCCCAACCTCAGAGTCGGTCAAGTGGTAATAATCCACGAAGACAATTACCCGCCGCAGAATTGGCTGACCGGGAGAGTCGTCAGCGTCGTCGAAGGCGAAGACGGCAAGGTCAGGGTGGCGGAGGTCAAGACCACAAGAGGCGTATTTAGACGTCCAATCCACAAACTGGCTCCACTACCTGATGAGTGAAGACTTCAGTCCTTCACTGGGGCCGGAATGTTTGGCCACTTTTATTTTTATATTGTTTTATTTAAAATTTGAATTTGAATTTTTATGTTTTGTTTTTATTTTTTTTTAATAATAGTAATAATTATAATAATAATATATAATTTGAATTTTAATTATACTTACCTTGGAATATGTACCTTAGTTTAGATTTAAGTTATAGTAGGAAACCCTGTTGCTTATAATGTTAAAAGTAACGGGGTTTGCTGAAATCTTATGTATTTAGAAAAGTAGGCTTTTTTAAAACATAAAAAATAAATAAATAGCTACTTGCAAATTGTATACCAAACCTTTCGGTCGTGTTTCATTCGGTTCAATTTTTTCTTTTCACCGTGTCCATTATTTTTTTAAATTATAAATTATTTAATTTAAGTTGTCTTAAAAATTATTAAGACATAACAGAAATAATACACCAAATAAGTTACAATAAGTTTTTTTCTCAAAAATGTTATTTTTGTAAAACATGTAATATATTGCCGATTTCGTCTCCAGTAGTTTCTCAATGCAATTCCTTTTACAAAGTCCTTTTTAAGATATTTCTAAATATTGCTCACTTATTTAAAAATTAGTAGCTATTTGAAATTAACTAAGGTTTGGAAAATTATTACTTTTTAAAAAATTATTACCAAAATTTTTTCATTGGTACGTTTTGGAGAATTGGTACGTTTCTTTAAAATTTGGGGATTTTTAATTAATTTAAAAAAATTTGTGCTATCATAATTTGTTGTTGTTATTTTGAAATTTTCTTTTTTTAATTCTTATTTCTTTAAAATTATTACTTTTTTAATTTTTGGAATATTGGTATTTTTTAGAAAATTGTTATATTTTCTTTAATTGCTTGTTTTTGAGAATTGACACGATTTTAATAATTTTTATTTTTTAATTTATGCCTTTTTAAAACAAAGTTTCTGTTTTTTTTTTGGGAAATTGGAACTTATTTTAATAATAAGATTTTTTCAAATTGCTATTTTCTAAATTTGTGATTTTTTATATTTAAAAAGTTGATACTTTTTTGATTTTCAAAGAAGTACCAATTCCTTTAAAAATATTTAAATCAACACCGAAGTTTTTAAACCAACCAAAATTGGTACTTCTTATAAAAGTTTTAAATTTTTATTATTTGATACTTTTTGAGAATCGGTACGTTTTTAAAAATTTCTTTTTTTTTTTTTTTTATTGGTAGTTTTTGGAAAATTAGTATCTTCTTTTAAATTGGTTCTTTACCCCCTTTAAAATTGGTATTTTTTTATATATATTTTTTATATTGGAGTTATTGTTGAAAATTTAAGTTTTTTCGTTTTTTTTTTAATGTTAGTACTTTTTGAACATTGGAACTTTTTTGATTGTTACATTGGGGAGCCGCAAAACAAAACGTTTTGTTTTGCATTTTTTTCAGAAATAGTTATTTGTCATTTTTGTATTCAAGGTTAGGTTTTTTTTTTTGCTTTCTTTTCTAAAAAAAAGATTTACTTTCTGCAGAACAAAATACAGTTTTTTTCATAATATTTTTATTTATTTATTTTTTTTATTTATTTATTTATTTATTTTTTTTTTTTTTTTTTTTTTGTTTCAAGAGGAATATTTTTCTTAAGGAAACAAATTTAGTAATTTTGGTCCATAATTTTTTTTTCCTATCAGTATTTTTTCAGAAATTTACACATTTTTCCAAAAATTTTTTTCAAAACGTACTTTTTCACATTTAAAAAGTCCTTTGGTCAAATACATCCTTAATATTTGTTATGGTGAATTGATGTGTTCGATATATTTTACAGCAAGCAGAACGATTCTTACAATTTCCAGGTTCATCATATAAAAGATGATAATTCTGTTCAAAAATTATCTAAACCCCCACCACAAATCTTCTAGAGCCTAGCTCCAATAATTTGGTTATTGAACTTATTGGAAAAAAACAATTTTCATTTTGTTCCAATAAGAAAAGGTGGCGTGCAAGAGACAAAAATAGTAATATAAACTCAGGATTGTTATAGAAAAATATCTCATTACCTGAACAATGGCGAGGTTTACAAACGGCCCACAATAATTCACTCATTGCAACCGGATGTGTCAAAATGGCTAGTGTGTATCATTTACATTAGGAGATCAGAATGCTGTCATTCTGTTATTCCGTCTAGCAACGAAATGTGTTACTGACCAGACAGTTCCTGATGGCATGTCACCAGCCAGGTCCCCCAACAATCAAATTTTTTATGGAGGATCCACTTCCTCGACACATCCGGACGTCCTTCCGTCGCTATTGCGAGAACATCCAGGATGTCATCCTACCTGATCTCGACCAATTGTCCTGGCGAATGTACGGAAAAATTGCATCAACAGACGGTCTCAGAAGCCATTAATGGCTATAGATGCAACAGAGCCCTAAATGAATACCCACCTGCAATTTCGGATGTTGAGAGAAAAACTTCCTAGGCAAACAAGATCATTACTAGCACAATTAAGAGATTACTAGCATAATTTGCAGCAGTAATCTTAACTGCAACCTCGAACGCATTGTTCCCAGAACTTTAAACCGCTGCTCTCATGATACAGTGCATTTATTTAACTGTCCCAATAGGCCAACAGATCTGCGCCCCATTGACCTTTGGTAAACACCGATCAAGGTGGCAAATTTTCTCCAGCTTCCAACTTAACCCAATTAAAATTTAAATCTATATTTTCAAGGTGGTACTTTCAATCACAGAAGAGCTGTTACAACAACAACCATTACTAACCAAATAAATTCTGGAGATCGAATTTCCAACAACCTCTTGCTCCTCAAAATGCGAGAGGGTAAGAAACGCTAATACAAACTCTTTTGGAAACAGTTACCTCTCTAAACCAAAATATGGCAAACTTTATGTCATCCATGCAAAACACAATACAAGAGCTTTTAAGGGCGCAGAACCAAATGATTCAAATTATCTTAACCAAAAAATTATTTATTTGGGAGTATGTTTCTGTAGTGAAAATGGTTTAAACCAACATAAATCGGAAATATCATACTTCATGAAACAGCAAAATATTGATGTGATGTTAGTTTCAGAGACTCATTTTACAAATAGATACAATGTTTATATTACAGGTTATTCATTCTATTTTACAAATCATCCGGAGGGTAAAACTTACGGTAGAATTGGTATAATAATTAGAAAGCGAATACGACATTATGCCATTATTAATTGCCCACTACGATTTTCAATGATCAAGGAGAAATTTGAACAATTCTTTAACACACTAGGAGATCGTTTCCTGGTATGTGGCAACTATAATGCCAAACACACTTACTGGGGTTTTAGATTGATGAATCTCACAGGTAGACAGCTTTATGAGGTACTAGTTGATCGCAAAAATAGCATGGATTTCATGTCTACTGGGCATTCGACGTACTGGCTGGCTGATCCCAGAAAAATTGCAGATTTCATAGATTTTGCTGTATCTAAAAATATAAATGGAAATTCAATAACTATAAAAATTGTATATAACTTAATTTCTGACTATTCTCCAATAATAGTAACATATTATTGAAAGACTAACATACCAAACTATTCTACGAATACTTTATATAGGATAAATTGTTTAAAATATAATAAATACATCAATAGGCATATCCACACAAATCCATATTTTCAGTGTGAAGAAGATATAAACAAATGCTTCTAGGACTTCACATCGCTAATTAATTCAGTATAAGATCATTAATAAATAATAAGTATACTAATTTTTCCTTATGGAAGGTAGGCACAAAGTTCTTTAAGGAAAGCTGAAGGTACCTGGGACCTTAGTTCAAAAGATATAGTCAAAATATTTCCATGCTATTTAAGATCAGTCTTTCAACCGAATCCACAAACAAATAATTTTGTATTGACAAAGTTCCAGAGTACATTAATACAGTTATCAAAGGAAATATAAATGTTAGAAAATCACCTGGATATGATTCAATAACACCACCCATAATTGAAAACCTACCGAATATGGCAATAATCGTGCTATTAATAATTTTCAATGCGATCTTAAAACTAGGAATTTTTCCAAAAATATGGAAAACTTATCATACCAAGGCCAGGAAAGGTTTCACATAATCTTCTTATAGGTCTATTAGGCCACTATCTTGTTTGTCGAAGCTGTTCTAAAAGATATTTCAAAAGAAAATTACATCATTCTTGAATGACAGACAGTTCACCAGTTTGGATTTCGTGAAAAACATGGAACCATAAAACAAGTGAATCATCTAATTGGAGAGATAAAGAAATTTTTTGAATTAAAGAAGTATTGTGCAGTTTTTTTTAGATATCGCGCAAGCTTTCGATAAAGTATGGCATAAAGGTTTAATAAAAAAAATTAAATATTTACTACCACCATGTATCCACAAATTGCTATAGTTCTATTTATCTGACTGTTTATTTAGAGTAAAGTATGACGAATTTCTGGCAGAAGAATTTTAGATAAAAGTGGGTGTTCCACAGGGAATTGTTCTTGGACCTACCTTGTACTTAATTTACACTTCTGACTTACCAGTATCTTGATATTTACCTCCGACGTGTGGAAACATGATTGAATGAATTGAAAAGTAACCAGGTTGCATTAACCCTCAGAAGAGGAAATTGTCCTCCTGTTATATTAATGACATAAGTACACCATAGTCACATCATGTTACATACCTTGATATGCATTTATATGGGCGACTAACTTGGCGTCATCACATAGAAACCATGAGACTTCATATGAAGTTAAAAGCTTCTAGCATTCACCGGTTAAGCCTTAACAATAAAGTCATCCTGTATAAAAGCATTTTAAAATCAATTTGGATATATAGCACCCAATTATGGGGAACAGCCAGTTATACGAGTATTGATATTATACAGAAGGCCCAATCAAAAATTCTTAGAACCATAACGGATGCACCATGGCATCCTAAAGGCCTTTCTTGCGATACCAAATTTTTATATTGTTCTTTTGGCAGAAGTATGAAGAAACTCTGAAAAACCCGAAAAAGAAAAAAAGGACATTTTTCCATTTTGATTCAGCTCACGAAAAGATAATGTCAGGATGAAAATTTTGAGAAACAATATCTTAAAGTGCAGTATATTTTTCATGCAAATTGGACCACTCTAATACACATACGAGTACATATGCACATAGACTCACATACACAAATTAAATTAAATTGCACTGATGACATTAGAAATGTTTATTCTTTATACAACATATCTTTTTCTTTTCAAAAAGACCACATTTTATGTTAGAAATTATATTAACATTTATTTTGTATTAGATTTCTAGAAACTTTTCTTTGGGAAGTGATAAAAATCAAATTAACATAATTATTTATATATAAACAAAAATTATATAATAAATAGTTTAAATAGAGCTAGTTAAAGCTTTAGAAATTAATAAATAAATAGGAAGTAGTAAATATTTTGCTCATACATATAAAAAATATTTTTTTCTTAAATGTTGCCACGTATGTTTAATATGTTTTCTTTTTAAATTAATAGGTTTGTTAAAATATCATAATTTTGTTATTATTATGAAAATATTATGAAAATGTTTTCATTTATAATGAACTTAACTTATTGAAAATATATATTCGTATAACATGAATATTTTCCATTAAAGGGCGTCTGTTTCCTATTTTTTGTTGGTTAGTTATAATTAATTCAATTATAGAGTTAAATTTAATTTTTTATAATATAAAAGTATGTTATGGAAGCGAGTATTTGTTAGAGGTAAATAAAGTTTTTACTTTATTTTATTTATACTTTATACCTCTAAAAACGTAAACAGAATTTCAGTTATATATTGATTCGTGTTGTAACACACGAAAAAGTAGGTACATTATTAATATTAATAATGTAATAAAAGTATTAATACATTTTTTTATATACATTTCACATAAAATGAATGGTATATAGGCCATTATCAAAAATTTTTAAACTGGCTGAAACTAACAATATTTTTTAATAAATTCTGTGACAATACTATTTCAAACAAACGGATTATAGATCTGAACTCACAAGACTTGAAACTAATAGAATGCAAAATTTTAGAAGCATGAAATTTATCATAATTGGCACAATTAGGTGATGCTTGTAATGCGATTCAAACAAGATAACAGCTGATTATGGATAAACAAAACTATTTACCCTTAACTAAAAACGCCAATAGTATGAATACAAGCTGTAAAATATTTGCCAATATTTAGAGCGAATTTTTGTTTGATCTTACAAAATAAATGTAAGATCAAACTGGCTTGAGTTGAAAAAAAATGTGTTTTTATGTACATAAATTTTAAATTGACAAAAAAGAAGTTATCAATTTATATTTTATCTACTGAAATATAGTTTTTTAATAAAACTTTCAATATATTAATATTTTTTACTATTTGACCATAATAAATACTTGTTATTTTTTTATACAGCTAAAAGATGCGTGCAAAGAAAACAGTGTTGTTTTGTAAAGACAGAGCTGTTTTATAAATAAAACAGAGTTATTCTTGTGTATAAACGTAAATTACATATAAAAATAATTTTAAATATATATATTCGAAAGAAGTTTTTATTAATGTGCGTATTAAATCTTGCAATTAATCGATTGATAATAGTTCGTATTTCCTTTATTATTTAAATATTTTACTTTGTAAATTTTATAAATATTTATATTTAAAATCAATAGCATTTTCGCTATATTACCTTGATATTCACATATTCCGAAGTTCTCTCAGAAAATTGTTCTAAATTGATTAAAATAAAATTTTCTTCTAAATTTATTTAACAATTAATGTCGAACAAATTGGTGATAGTTGTGTGTTTAGTCAAATAAGTTTGAATAAATAATTTTCATCTAATCTAAACAGGCCAAAAAAAATATTATTCCCCTTTTCGTATTTTGCGATATTTGATAGCAAACAAAAAACGTCAAAAAAATTAACGTAATGCGAACAAAAAATCAACTCTATATTTAGATGCAAAAATTTTCGGAAAACACGATGAAATATTTCACGTCAAATATTTACGTAGTCTGAACTTAGCTTTAAATCGAACTGCATTTTTAGTAATACATTTCACCCCACATTCCATCAAACATTGAAAAAATCATAAATTTTATTTGATTAACTCAGTAGGTTTTCATATTGCGCGTAATTTTTACCAGAATTATACTTAAACTTCTAGATTGTACAAATTCTTACATGTTCAACCGCTATAACTTTCGCGCCCCCTGCACGAAATGATGCGAATCAGTTCGCATACATGCATATGAATCACTTTATATTTGTGCAACTGGATTTTATTATGCCATCAAAAAACATAATTTTTTAAGGGCAAAAATCAACAATTTTTGATAATGGCCCATATAGCAGTGATTGAATCCTATATATTTGAGCAAGGACAATTGTATAAATATTTTATGGTTATTTAAGTTGATAAGACTAGTTGATATATTAAAATTACAGGTTATACTTAATACTCCATTATATTGTACGCAATTTTGAATCTAGTCTACCTCTAACCTTATTTGTTGGGTACCTGCAGATAAATAGCTACGAAGCACAATGTACTTTATTGGGGGTATGAGTGATCAAAAATCAATAACTTTTGAACGGATTAACATTTTGATCCCCAACTTTTTTATCTTATTGTGCACAAAATTAATTATAGCACTCAATACTATAATCATTATAAATTTACATATTTGTTTTGTAAAATTACAACAAAAATTATGTAATATGCGTATTTCGATACAAGTCATTCAAGTCTTTTGAATTTTAAAATTTGTGGGTCAGTAAATTAAAGCACAACGTCTGTAACTTATACACATAAAACTTCAACCAATATAGACGAAACTAACGGAACGCGTATTGAGGTCAAATATTTAAACTTTTGAATGGACGTCCGGACGGATATATCTAAAACATCATATAGTTATCAAATGACGCAAGAGGAAACTAAATATTGTTTGCTATTATGTCCCCATACATTCATTAATTTTCATAATATTTTCTTAATTTTTTCCCTGAATTATAACAAAATTATTTTATTTATCTATTTTCATATTTATTATAATTAAAATTACAATAAATCTTAATACTAAAAGCACTAGCAGCAATGGCTATCGGCTTACCAACAAAATTATAACAAAAGTGCTCTACTAAATAAAAGATCGTCATATAAATTTCATATTTTTACTTAAATAAAATTAAACATTTTATTTAATTTTAACTACCATTATGTTAACATGAAGTGTTTAATCAGAAAATGCACATAATCCGCAATTTTAACAAATGAACATATCAGTGTTTTGGTTCTTTTTTGATTTTATGTAATTTTTTATGGAATATTAAAAGGTTCCTTTGCATTTCCTTAAAGCAAAGTTAAATTCGTATATTGTTTTGCAAATACAAAAATATGTTGAAATTTTTAAAAATTAAAAATCCAAGTTGCTCTTGATAAGTAATCGTTCAAATATAAGAAGAAAAGATTAAAAGCACATAACCGTATGAAAATTATTTGTCCCTAATATTAAAAATTTTCCCATCAGAAATTATGTTTTATACTGATTAAATTTAGCTGTTTTCAAAATTGAATACGAGTATTTTTGTAGCTAAAAAAGATATAATAAAACCAAAAACGGATTAAGAAAATTGAGCATGTTTTACATTAAGATCACTGTTAGAATTAAAATTATTCAAATACTGATTTTTATGTCTTAACTTATTTTTGATCACTCACACCCGAAAAAAAGTACATAGCACAACGTCAATGAATCAAACAAGTAATCAAAGACACGTGTGCAACTTGTGAATTTAAAACACATTTTAAACTCTTAAAAGTTAGTAAAATAAGTTTATAACTATAAACAAAATTAATTGCCAGTATGTGTATCTAAATGTATTTTAACTAAAATTTTATATTGTTGTGTAAACTAATATTGTATATTTTATATTTTGGCATTACTTAAGTCATATAAGTTTAGTTACTAAATATAATTTAAAACTTTAACAGAAGTGTATATGTAACAGTATTTTACTCTTTTTTGTCCAACCCATTGTAATGTTTTTATGGTGGTAAAGCAAATTTAACTTCAAAAACAAATATTTGTTAGAAGCCACTTAAGTCTTTACAATTCGGTAAATCCTAAATACATAGAAAAACAACAATAAATTCACTTTATATTGTATTTAGTAAAATATAAAACTACAAAAAAATTAAAGTAGAATTCCTAGGATATATTAAAATTATTTATATTAAAAATTAAATATTTAATATAATTAAGTTGTAAGTAAATAAAATATGATATTTAGAATTAATAAAATGTGAAAATTAAAAGAAATTTATTGTAATTAATGTAACGCTGAATACATAAATATTTGCAAAATTATATGTATATAATTAATAGTGGTATGTTGCGTATGATTAATATTAATTGATATTAACAATTTATTAATCATACGCATAGCTGTACTTTCGATATGTATATAAGTACAGATGTGCTCCACGGTGGTTTTAGCACTGGGTGAGGTTCAATACGCCCACCAACGCCCCCATGAGCCTGTTAAGAACACATAGGTGGCAATTAGAGAGACTCATTGTCTGGATAAATCCACTCCCCCTTGCTTAGGAGTTGGAGCTAACTAACCTCCTACCGCACTTAGATTAGGCAATTAGAGAGACTCATTGTCTGGATAAATCCATTCCCCCTTGCTTAGGAGTTGGAGCTATCTAACCTCCTGCCACCTTACAGCGGTTTAGGCCACCACTTGACTCCCCGAATGGTTTTTCCAACAGCGAGTCCAGTACGACAACACCGACAAACAGGTGTTGCCGTACCAGGGGCTACTGGCTCCCGTGGTACCAGATTGTGTTAAGTCTCTGGTCAGACCCCAGACAAGTCCGGAGAATGCTGCACCTATATATTCCTGCCACACTGCTATGCTCTCTAAGACTCTTAGAGTGTAACATGAGAGGATTTTCTTTACCACGTATGAGCTATACATCAAGGAAAAGATTTAATCCGAGAAGACAAGCTGCCGTAGCGGAATGTTAACAAGTACAGTATAAACTCGATTATTAAATTATCTGGATTATCAAGATCTTTATCCTGGCACTTTTTTGTTGACAAAAATCTAATGAAATATTAGCCATTTAATATATGAGGAGCCGCAGAACAAAACGTACTTTTTTGTTCATTTAAAACCCTAGGGAAATTAAGAATTATTTTTTTCGTACGCTTATCAAGCAGCATGAACATGAAAATAATAAAAAATGTGCTTAAGTAATTCCATATTAAATCTAGCAGCTATTAGTACCCATGTATACTTACAATTAACTGGAGATACAATGGTGCGCAAAAAAATTTCTTCTTTAAACAAAAATAGGTGGATTAGATAGAATTTGACGCGCTAAATAAGAATCAGCTTTCAGTTTTTTTCTATCAAGTATTGATTTTTTTATGGGGATGACTAATATGATTCCCTTTTTGGGCAGTCACACTTGTATAACTCGAGAACGGTCGAGAAGTGTGACCGTTGAATAAGGTGGTGCTGCATTTGAAATTCATCAAACTTTTGTTATGTAAAAAGTAGAAATGTCTTTGAATAGCGATATATAGTTGTTATTGGGTGTAGATTCTTTTGGTAGTACAATGAAATCATAAATGAAGCAAGAACTTTTTAGTTTTCAGTGTGGTTCAGTTGGAATGTATGATTTTTATGGAATAAGTGGTATGTTAAGATCTATTGCCAGACAAACGGTTGATGGAAATCGAAATTGAGATTGACTTGAGATGTTCTGAATGGGTCCTAAAAGTGCTGCTCTGTAAGAAATAAAATTTTGTGATAAACTTTGCGGTTAAGTTATCCAATCTATGTTTTATTATGGTTAGTCCGGATTTGGGCAGCAAATTTTTTATAGGTTTAGATTTAAGTGATCCAAGGGCTATTCTTATAGGTGAATTGTAAATTGGTTATTTTTTTCATATGAGAGGCTGATGTTTTACCGTAGATTAGACCATAATCTAATTTAGATAAAATAGTACTGCATACAATATTAATGCCAGTATTTGGATGAGTGTTACACTTTTTAGCATTGAGACATTTAATTAGATTAAGACGTGAGTGTAGAGATTTTTTTATGCTATCTATGTGTGAAGACCACGTAAAGTTTTTATTAAATATTACACCAAGTATTTTTAAACTATTGACAATAACTATTTGTGTTCCTTGTATGACAATGCTGGAGTTGTTACATAACTTTTTCTTACACACATGAAGACATCTTCTTTTATCAAAAGAGATTTTAGAACCTATAGTGCTACACCACTCATTTATAGAAGTGAAGAATAGGTCAATTTCTACTTGAGTGTCAACATTTTCCTTATGCTTACATTGTATGTATAGGTCATCCGCATACATTACATTTTTAAAAAACTTATTGTCTGATATTATTTTGTTGAGCTTGTTTGCGGTGGCTGTATCTGGGAAATATCTGGATACTATGTCCCACCACCTGCAAACTGCCATGGGTCTAATTAGTACATGGAGTACAGAAAAAACTGAACTTGTCCTCTTTTCTCAAATATACAAGATTCCCTCTTTCCCACTTCCACGCCTAAACGGTGTTGAATTGAAGGTGTCCGATAGTGCGAAATACCATGGGATTATACTTCGACACGGATTCGACACGGTGATTAAGCCCATACATATGTATGGAGCGATAGTGTGGTGGAAGGCTATGGATAAATTCACCTAAATCTGAATCTTTGATAGGATTCTGCATAGTTCAGCGCTACTCATAACAGGAGCGCTTCGTACAACTCCATCGATAGCCTTATTTGTTCTAATGAACTGGCTACCGGTGGATCTTATGGCCAAGTAGATCGCCATTATGACGGCGACAAGGCTCGAGACTATAGGTGCATGTTACGATAGCAGTTTCGGCCATGAGAACATTCTGGATTCCTTAATAGCATTCCTAGCAATATCGATTATTGTATCCCCATACCCTTTCTTGGCAGAGACTTCTCAGTATCAATCTCAACTACCTCAGAATTAAGGGCTGGTTCAGTTGAGGTTTATACTGATGGGTCCAAATCTGCTGATGGGATTGGGGGGTGTCTATATTCCCGCTTATAGGAAAAACATTTCATTTAAATTGCCAGATCACTGCAGCATTCTTCAAGCAGAGATCTCGGCCATAATGAAAGCAGCGAACTGGTTAATGTACTATAGGGTATTCGGAGCGGATATCCAAATCTGTACAGACAGTCAGGCCGCGATCAAAACGCTCTCGGGTGCCTTTCCGACATCCAGATTAATACATGAATGCAGGACATATTTGAAGAAGATGGCGAGACATTCTAACCTGGAGCTGGTCTGGATTAGGGGTCACTCAAGAACCCCGGGTAATTTTATTGCAGATGCACTAGCCAGAGATGGATCCTTTCTTGGAGGTGAAGATACGAACGAAATGGTTGGAGTACCACTTTCGGCCTGCAGATCTATAATTCTGCGGAACTTAGCGAGGACTGCACAGGTTAGGTGGACAAATGAATCCTCATGTTCAACCTCGAAAAAAATACGGCCCCATTATGATGAATGTCGATCTGACTTCATCATGGTACTATCGGGGCATCGATTGAGAACTCTGGTATCCGTGGTCACAGGGCACTGGATTGCCTAGGGCTCCCTTTTAACTACTTTTGTAGAAGTTATCAGGATGAGGAATAGGAGGAGACGGTGGAGCATCTTTTATGTCACTGTCCCACTCTTGCCGGGATTATGACTTCCCATTTTGAAAGTCCGTTTATGCAAGTGATGTCAGGTCTCTCTGATATCGATGTCAGATGGATCAGTTTTTTCATACTTGCGCCGGGCTTGTTCATTTCGAACATTGGTATGGACATGTGAGGTAGAAATGCATGATCCCTCAGGGTTTCACAACGGGACCAAACTGAACCCAAGTGTGCAGTCTTTCGCTGACTGGACAGCTGCCCTAATAACCTAACCTTGTGGTAATTTGGAATGGAACCAATGGAACCTTGAGGAATCCCGTTTGGTAGAGGTTATTTGGATGAATATGTATTATTATCTTTTGTCCTTATTTTCCTATTTGACTAAAACAAAAACACAAATTTAAGTATTTTTGGACCAACTTCCCATTCTTTTTTTTTTTTTTTGTGGGGGGGGGGTGGTTGGGGAAATAATTGTCTCTACAATTGCCTACACAGTCAAATGCTTTTTCAAAATCAATAGATAATATAGTTAGATGATTTCGGTAGAAAATTACACAAGCACTATAGTGGTCTATATACACTAGAGTGTCTATAGTAAATTTATTTGGCTTGAAACCTACTTGATGAACTGAGATGCAACGATTTTTTCCCAAACTTTTAATGTGCAGGGAATTAATGAAATTGGGCGGTTACTATCGACTGTAATGGAATCTTTATTGGGTTTAGGTATGGGGATAACGGCTGATCGATTTTGCTCCAATCATCAAAATAATAATATTAATTAAGTGGAAATAATTGGTTTTTTTAAGAATTTCGCTTAAATATTCTAATCAAATAAATTACATTTGTAATTGAAAATTTGGGTAAAATGAATTAAAATATTTATTGATATTTGCACAAAAAAAAACCTTCTCCAATAAAAATACAAAATTTCCATAAAAATATTTATTACTTAACCAAAAACATTATTTGAATAATATTTAACAATAATATAGAAATATATATAAATTAAATGTGTGTAAAGTAGAGAATATATATTTAGTATTGTATGTAATAAATTATATTACAGCTATTATAGTGTTACGAAATTGTACTTGAATTCAAATATAACGGTTTTAATGGCTGGTTTAAATCTTTCTCAATGCTTTGTAACAAAGTTAAAAGTAACAGCTATTTAAACTTTGTTACATACCTATAATACTTATATTTATTATTATATTCTTTTATATATCTGCACCCCATTAACATTTCACTCCTTTGCTCGTCTGTAACTACATTTGTTTACACCAATACATTAACGTATTTACTTTAGCTACCAAGCTCTTATGTTAGAGGGAATTAATAATTCTCATTTAGTTTGTTTCATTTTTCACATAAGTATTCTAAGGTTGGTTGAAGTAGTTGCGATTCGAGCGCTCTAGAATTTGCCACAAACTAAGACAGCTGATCTTACGATATAATCTGCCTTGTTCCCAAGACATCTGATATTGTGAAATCAGTCACTGTTTCTCTGATACTCGGAGCAATTCCGAGGGCGTCAGGGCGATACCTTGCACAGCGACTTCGGTTGACTGTTTCGGTCACAGCGGCTTCTGCTGACTGTTTTGGCACAGCGACTGCAGTTGTCGGGTTCGGCACAGCAACTTCGGTTAACTGTTTCGGCACGACAACCTCGGTTGACTGTTTTGGCACAGCGGCTTCGGTTGACTGTTTTGGCACAGCGGCTTCGGCTGACTGTTTTGGCACAGCGGCTTCGGCTGACTGTTTTGGCACAGCGGCTTCGGCTGACTGTTTTGGCACAGCGGCTTCGGCTGACTGTTTTGGCACAGCGGCTTCGGCTGACTGTTTTGGCACAGCGGCTTCGGCTGACTGTTTTGGCACAGCGGCTTCGGCTAACTGTTTTGGCACAGCGGCTTCGGCTGACTGTTTTGGCACAGCGGCTTCGGCTGACTGTTTCTCTTAGACTAAGTCTGAATTTTGTAACCTAGATTTAAGGAATTGTATTATTTAAATTAGTATTCGGCGTGCTTCATAATACCCGAGGGAGCCGAATCTTCGATCCAGCATCTACCAGTAATAGAGCCCGATTTACCTGCGAAGTACCCGACTAAATCCCTGCGTATCATCGTACTGCCGAATCTTCGATCCAGCATCTACCAGTAATAGAGCCCGATTTACCTGCGAAGTACCCGACTAAATCCCTGCGTATCATCGTACTGCCGAATCTTCGATCCAGCATCTACCAGTAATAGAGCCCGATTTACCTGCGAAGTACCCGGCTAAATCCCTGCGTATCATCGTACTGCCGAATCTTCGATCCAGCATCTACCAGTAATAGAGCCCGATTTACCTGCGAAGTACCCGACTAAATCCCTGCGTATCATCGTACTGCCGAATCTTCGATCCAGCATCTACCAGTAATAGAGCCCGATTTACCTGCGAAGTACCCGACTAAATCCCTGCGTATCATCGTACTGCCGAATCTTCGATCCAGCATCTACTAGTAATAGAGCCCGATTCACCTGCGAAGTACCCGGCGTACTGCATAATACTCGAGGGAGCCGAATCTCCGATCCAGCATCTACCAGTAATAAACCCGATTCACCTGAGAAGTACCCGACTGAATTCCTGCGTATCATCGTGCTGATAGTAATTTATCTAACACAAAATATTTATAAATACTACCGATAACCGAAACATTGAATTATTAAATAAAGATATACTGTATATTTGAACCCCGGAAAGGGTAAACAAATTGTGTTCTCACTTTAGGTTCGTGGATCCCGTAAGTCGACCCTGGACACAACTGAACTACCTCAGCCGACGACAAAACCACGTTACAGCTTCTAGACATTTCCTTTTCCAGATATGTTAACAGCAGTTAACATATCTGTAAAAATTATTAACACAGTTGTAAACATACAACATTGAATAAAAAGCTTTCACTATTGTTTGTAAGTATGGCAACACTAAATGTTGAAACTGTTAACATTAACATCGAAAGTTCTAAAATTCGAATATACTAGTTTGTTCGTTGAAAACATTGTGGAAATAAATAGAGTTTTCGAGAAGCATCTAGATGGCAGTGCAGAGTATATAAATTGGCCATTGATTCAGCCTAATTGGAAGCATCATTAAGTAAAGACAAATTAACTGCAATTAAAGCATACGTGTTATTTAAAGGAAATAAACCACCGTTTTTAAAAGGTAAAAACGTAACAATTGGTGTCAGAAGTGGGATTGCAAAATAATAAGCAGTCATGAAGTTTGAAGAGCTGAAAGTGGAGCAACTCAAGAGAGAACTAAATAAGTTGGAGTTACCTACAGCTGGCAATAAAGCAGAATTACAAAAGAGGCTGATAGATGAATTCAAGCGGAGTAATATTTTCATCGGAACTTACGAATTCGAGTATAAAGAAGAAATGGAAGTTTCTACCCGTGCAACAACAAGCATGGATTTATCCACAATGTTTTCTACTTTGATGGAGCAATTTAAAGAAGTTAAAGAAGAAAATAAAATAATGGAAATGAAATTTTAAGAAACTTCTAAAGCTAATAACGAGAAACTTCTTGCTGAAGTTCAAGAAACTTCTAAAGCGAATAACGAGAAACTTCTTGCTGAAGTTCAAGAAACTTCTAAAGCTAATAACGAGAAACTTCTTGCTGAAGTTCAAGAAACTTCTAAAGCTAATAACGAGAAACTTCTTGCTGAAGTTCAAGAAACTTCTGAAACTAATAACAAGAGACTTCTTGCTGAATTTCAAGAAACTTCTAAAGCAAATAACGAGAAACTTCTTGCTGAAGTTAAAGAAGAAAATAAAATAATGGAAATGAAATTTCAAGAATCTTCTAGAGCGACAGGCGAAAAACTTCATCAAATTTCGGAAGTTATAAACAGCAGAGTGGATAGCATTGAGGCAAAGGTGTCCGACTTAGAGAGCTGTCTAGATTTACAAGCCAAAGTCGTTGATAAAAAGCTGTCCGATTTAGAGAATGAAATAGCCAAAGGTGATGAAAAACTACATGATCTAGAAATAAAGATGAATAATCTTCAATGCCAAGATGGACAGGTGCGAATTATTCCAGAATCCTCTAGTAGAATAAAGGCCCCTAGTTTTGATGGCACCACACCATTTAATGTGTTCAAGTTCCAGTTTGATACAATTGCCATTAGAAACATGTGGAACGACGAAGAAAAAGCTATAGAGTTGATATTGGCCTTAAAAGGAAATGCAGCAGTAGTTTTTGAAAGCGTGCCAGCATGTAACAGAAACAGTTATGATGATATAATGGAGGCGCTACAACGTAAGTGCGCTGTTCAAAATGAGAAGGAACTATACCGAATGGAATTGCGTGGTAGAGTGCAGAAGCCCAATGAGACGCTACAAGACTTTGCGTTGGAAATCGAACGTTTGCTGCAGCTTACTTATCTAGGGGAAAACAGCCCGTTTTTGGACCATTTCAAGATAGAGCCATTTGTTAATGGAATTCGCTATGAAATAAAACACGCGGTTTCTGCCACACCTAAACCATCATTTACTGAAACCGTCTCATTCGCACTGGCACAAGAAACGGCGAAAATAATTTCAAAGCCGCAAATATGCAAGGTGCGAAATGTTGAAGTTGTTCCTGATAATGGGAGAAATATAGTCGACGAAATTAAAAGGTTTTGGAGGCGTTTAATGAGAAACAAAATAAAGCCAGAGTAAAATGTTATAACTGTGGTAAATCATATTCAGCGAAACTGCAAAGTACCAAGAAAACAAACCAGATCTGCCTCGCCTCAAAGAAATAACCTGCAGTCAAATCATCAATCATCACAAGAATCATCTTTAAACTAAAACGAGTTGGCACTATGGGGCAACAGCCAGCTCCCACATCTGAGGGCCCCACAATCTCCATATCCGTAATGCAACAGAAAAATAGCAATCTTACTGCTTCGGGGTACATCAACGGTCAGAAGCACGTTTTTACTGTAGACACCGGGGCATGACAGTCTTTCGTCAGGCCAGATTTAGTCAAGAAAGCAATTGAACCATTATGTGGGGTAAGCCTGCGCACAGCTACTGGTGAGCCGGCCAATGTCTATGGTAAAGTAAATGTGAAATTAACCATTGCCAACGTTACCGTTAATAATGTATTCATTATTGCCGACATTGTGGACGAAGTTATCATTGGTTCTGATTTCATGATTAATCACGGCATTACTTTGGATATGGGACAAAAAGTTATGATTTGGCGAAATGTGGAGATACCCCTTGACGTCGGATATGAAAATAGAACTCAAGTAAAAAAGCTAGTTACCGTCGAGCATCAGAAGGTACCACCACAGTCAGAAACTTGAGTATGGGCTCGTAAAGAGGGAGATTGTTAGGACAACAGTTTGTGGGTGGTAGAACCAGCAGAAATAACAAGTGATCTTGTAACAGCAAAAGTCCTCGTTAAACAATGCAACAACAAAATAGTTCCTGTAAGAATGCTTAACCTGTCCAGTGATGGGTTATGGCAGTTTAATGTGATGCCATTTGGACTCTGCAATGCTCCAGCCACATTCGAGCGTTTATTGGAACAGGTATTGAAAGGACTTCACGGGAAGACATGCTTGGTGTACCTCGATGACATAATTGTCATGGGTAAGACTTTTGATGAACATCTGAATAACCTTGAAGAAGTCCTTAAACGAATATCAGCGGCTGGACTCAAACTCAGTGTAAAGAAGTGTGCGTTGTTCCAGAAAGAAGTCAAATATTTGGGACATCGCGTAACAGCAGACGGAATATCAACAGATGAAAATAAGATAATTGCTGTTAAGAACCGGCCACGTCCGAGAAATCTCCACGAATTGCGTAGTTTTCTTAGCCTTTGCACATACTACAGACGATTTGTCCCGAATTTCGCCAATGTAGCCGCAAGCTTACATGAGCTGACCAAGAAGTCACAATCATTCCAATGGTGTGAAGCACAAGAACTAGCATTCCAGCAGCTCAAGGATCTATTATGTACGGCACCAATTTTGTCATATCCTATACCTGGAGAAACATTTGTGGTAAATAGCGATGCGAGCGGATACGGAATAGGCGGTGTACTTTCACAAGTAGTCGGTGGCACTGAAAGGGTCATTGGATACTTCAGCCGAACGCTTTCGAAGCCTGAAAGAAACTACTGCGTAACGCGACGAGAACTTTTTGCAGTATTAGAGTGTGTGAAGCATTACCACAAATATCTGTATGGCCAACACTTCCAACTGAGAACCGATCATTCTTCCCTCAGGTGGTTGCTGCAATTTAAACAACCTGAAGGACAACTGGCTCATTGGATAGAGGGGCTTCAGAGCTATGATTTTAGCATCGAGCACCGGAAGTGTTTGAAACACGGCAATGTGGACGCGCTGTCAAGACGGCCCTGCAACGTGGAATGTAAGCATTGTACAAAAACCGAGGAAAAGGAATATATCATCGATGTTCGACTAATGCATATAGAGTCCAGTGAAGATTGGTCTGAAGCGCAAAGAAATGACCCCATACTGGAAAAAATAATATCGGCAAGAGAAGAAGGTAGAAGGCCAGCCCGCAATGAAATATCCGCCGAAAGTCCACTGATGAAATCATATTGGGCCCTATGGAATAGTCTACAGTTGTTAAATGGCTGCTTATACCGCATATGGGAAAGTGCTGACGGTAAAACAGTGACAAATCTAATTGTAGTACCATCCTCTAAAATAAACGAAGTAATGAAAGAGTTCCATGACGTGGTGGTCATCTTGGTGTGACAAAAACCTTAGAAAAGTTAAAACAACGTTTTTATTGGGTTGTCAGCAAGCAGTAGCCGATTGGGTATCCAATTGTTCACAATGAATAGCAGCGAAGGGCCCAGTAAGAAGTCGTGGACAACTTCAGCAGTATAACTCAGACGCGCCATTCGAGCGGATTGCAATGGATGTAGCAGGCCTTTTCCCCGTCAGTGATGCCGGAAATCGTTACGTTCTAGTGGTTATGGATTATTTCAGCAAATGGCCAGAGGTATATGCTATACCTGATCAAGAAGCTAAAACGGTTATAAGTGTATTTGTGAACAACTGGGTGTGCCGCTATGGTGTTCGACTGAAGTTGCATTCTGATCAGGGTAGAAATTTTGAATCTGCCGTATTCAAGAAAATGTGCGATTTATACGGAATAAGAAAAACCAGAACAACGCCACTGCATCCTCAATCTGATGGCATGGTCGAAAGATTCAATCGCACTCTGTAGGAATATTTAAGAAAAGTAGTCACATACCAAAATTTCTATTGGCATACAGATCAGCTGTTCATGACTCAACCTCTCGAACACCTGCAAAAGTTGTCTTCGGGACAGAACTCAAGTTGCCTGGTGATTTAGAATTCGTTATTAAGCACTCATCAACAAATAAGGATAACACTTCCCAAGAGCAAGATGACCTGAACGAACTACATGAATTCGTACCCAGACGAATAAAAATGACCAGCGATAAAATGAAAGCCAGATACGATCGAGCAGCGAATTCTGAAGGATTAAATGAAGGCCAGCTTGTACTGTTGTATAACCCACAACATAAGAAAGGACTGTCTCCCAAACTACAAACCCATTGGGATGGACCATACAAAGTGATTAAGAAATTAAACGACGTGGTGTACAAAATACAGAAAGAAAAGAGCCCGAGATCTAAAATGAAGGTCGTACATCTATAACGACTAGCTGCCTATGGGAAAAGTGAATTCGTGCCTATTCGGGACGAACAGACTTAAGCTGGGGCAGTGTTACGAAATTGTACTTGAATTCAAATATAACGGTTTTAACGGTTGGTTTAAATCTTTCTCAATGCTTCTAGACATTTCCGTTTATGTTAACAGCAGTTAACATATCTGTAAAAATTATTAACACAGTTGTAAACATACAACATTGAATAAAAAGCTTTCACTATTGTTTGTAAGTATGGCAACTCTAAATGTTGAAACTGCTAACATTAACATCGAAAGCTCTAAAATTCGAATATACTAGTTTGTTCGTTGAAAACATTGTGGAAATAAATAGAGTTTTCGAGAAGCATCTAGATGGCAGTGCAGAGTATATAAATTGGCCATTGAGTCAGCCTAATTGGAAGCATCGTTAAGTAAAGACAAATTAACTGCAATTAAAGCATACGTGTTATTTAAAGGAAATAAACCACCGTTTTTAAAAGGTAAAAACATAACAATATTTATAGATTTCATAGGAAAATTTCAATGGGAAGGTCTAATAAATTCGTAATATTTAGAAGTAACACCAAACAATAAAAAACATACACTAATCGATTAACTAACAAAATTTCTGCATTTAATGTCATTTTGGGCTCAAAAAATCAAAAATTAACTGTGAATGTTTCCTACAAAAACTTCATTTAACTATTGTATACAGCAGTATTTAAAGTGTTTTTTTTTTTCTCGTTTGAATTTATTTTTTAAACTGTCAATTTTGGAGAAAGATAATGTAGATTTATTGTATTAATTAATTAAATAATTAAATATATAGAAAAAATTAAATAACAAATTAATTTATAAATAATATCGAATATTTTTTCTGTTTAATCTATAAAAGTTTGGGTGGATTGTTTACAATAAATAAATAATTAATTAAAATTGTGATCACTTGATTGTTGGGACCATACTTCCGCATAGTGGTTGCCTATATCTTTAGGTTTGCTGTATGAAATAAGTCGAATTTTTTTGTATGTATTTATGCAATTTAGTTTGCAAACATTGTTCCAGATTTTTTCAACAGGCTTTTGGAGTTTATTTGAATTTTTCATTTCAGTTTGAAAATAGTTTTTGATTTTATCAAGAAGTTCCTGTTTATTTTCAAGTAGAGTTTTAAGTTCACTGTTCCACCAGCATGTATATTTCTTTATGTTATAGTATTTATAATGGGGCATTGAGGAATTGACTGCAAATAAGACAACTTTTTGGAAAAGCGCTGTTTCTCTGTTTACGTTGTAGCAAAAGTTAGAACAAGTGAATCTGGTTGAAAAGTGTGTTGGTGAGCCATCATTTGGCAGTAAGTATAAAATATTTTCTAATGTATAACCTATGTTGTTGGTAGAACTGGAACCCCATAATGTTGAATGGCTATTGAAGTGACCAGCAATTACGGTGATGGTATTGTTGTTTGAAAATAAAATTTATAGTTCGGTTCTAGGTATTGTGTGGGATAGGTTGAGGTAAATAGATATTATTTTTAGTTTAAATCCATTAAAAATTTCGGTTTCAATAGAAAAATTATTGTGTGCATTGTTAGAAATGATTTTAATGTTGTTTTTAATAAGCAAAACAGTGTTACATAAGATTGATGTTGTGTTGTACGATACTATGGTGTTGCATCCGTTTATTTTAATTGCGTTGTGTGCTATCCGGGTTTCTTGTAATGCGATGACGTCTGGAAAGTGTTCTCTGATCAGTATTTGAAGCTCGTGGATATTATTGTAAAAGCCGTTTAAGTTCCATTGCAAAATTTTTAAGTCCATGGTTACAGTTTGTGAAACAAATATAGTTGTAGGTATTTTGTTAAAGTTCCATACGTTGATCTGGTGTATCGATTTCATTATTTTAGTTAGTTTTTGTTGTGTTTCTGATGTGGATGTTTTGTTTTCGGTTATTGAATTAGATTTAGTCAGAGATATATCTCTTGATAATGTGTTATCTTTTATTTGGGTTTTGGATAGCGAGTTAGTATTATTGCTGGGTTTTTTATATGTACTAAGTGTTTGGCTAGAAGTTTGAGTTGTGTGTGAGTGAGTGATATTATTTATTATTTATATTATGTAAATCAGTTTGATTTTTGTTGGTTGGACTTGTAGTGGTTGTTTGTTGACTGAGTTTGATGTTATTGGTGTTGTTAATGTTTGTTTTGTTAAGTTTGTTTTTTTTCAGCAATTGCAGTTTGGAGATCTTCTGTTGGAATTTGAAATAAGGGTACAGTTATTGTTTTTGTGTAACTTCTTTATAAGAACAACTATTTAAAGTCATTATTTTTAAAATTTCTTTACGTTGCTGGTATACTGGACAATTTTTGTTGGTAGATTAGTGTGGATGATGGCAATTTATACACTAGTGCATGGTATAGGGTCATTTATTATAGAGGCACATTGCTTTTGCAATATTTGCTAGTGTGCCCGATTTTAAGGCAGTTTTTACACTGGATTGGATTTGGGATATAGTGATCAATTTTGCAATTTAAGAAGCCAGTTTTTATTTCATTTGGAAGTTGGTAACGATTAAATTGGGGAATATGAATCGGTATGTTAATAGTTTTATAGTTAATAAATTTAGTTACTTTAATACAATCTACAACACCTTGGTTTTTTAAGCCATCTTTAATTTCTTCTACATTTAAATCTTTTAATGTAGGTGCAAAAATAACGCCTTTAATAGTATTCAATGTTGGATGTAGGCTACACTCAATAGGGCACACACCAGTTAACATTTTAGCTTTTAAAAATCGGTTTGCTTGTGCTTCATTCTTAGTTAAGATTAACAAGTTTCCATCCCTAGTAAAAGTTGTGTAAGATCACTTGATACGCCTTCTATCGCTTTTGATACCAAATAAATGTTATGTTGTTGAATCGGCTTGTCTGGAATAAGGCTTTTCAGAATTACAAATTTTGAGGACTGTTTATTGTAAAAATTTAATTGTTTTGGACTATTAATTTTTGGGAAATATGTATTGTTGTTAATGTTGAATTGAGAATTATTGTTTTTCTTTCTTTTTGGTAATGGATCAAGAATATCATAATAATTCCTTCCTGAAGAGGAAGACATGATTATTGATTACGATGCACTTGTTATCGACTATGATATATGTGAACACTTGTTATAGACTATGATATATATTGTTGAGTTCAAACCTAATGTGAATTAAACCAGATACAGTAGTAAAATTTGTCCTTCTTTTCTTATAAATATTATGTTTTGGTAGAAAGCTTTCGCTAACAAATGTTATATAGATAGAATTCCTACAATAACTCTCGCGATGTCTAGAAAAGCTCAATAAGTCCAGGTTTCATCAGCGACACTTTAGATCAGAAATACTAAATTTTACTTGTTGAACTTCTTTTTGTGAAAAAATAAGTTTAACAAGTAAATCTGAGTATGTGAGATGTTTTTTTCTTAAAATATTTTCACTTAACTGTGATTGTGTTTTAAGTTTTTAAATGTAGATATTAAGATGACATATCATGTTTGGTGGAATTGTGTCTTAGAGCTCCGAACTTAAAAATTCTAAAAATTTTAAAATAGCTAATTCAAGTTTAAAATATCTAATTCTATGGTATCTTTTTTGAAAAAAAAAATATTGGTAGAAAACTGAAAAAGAATTGAACATTTTTCATATCTCTTCTTTAATCAGCTCTTCAACATAGATGGTCTGAACGATCTTCGTAAATTATATGCCCAATGAGTTTTCGGGGACTGTTTATGTTACAAATTTCCGATGTCATGGTTAACTCCAGTTTACAAATATTAAGTATATTTCCATATTAAAGCAGGCATTTTGATAAGAAATAATTCCCATATGTTTATATATATGTTTATGAAATATAGATTTTGTGAAGGGTATAAAAGATTCGGACAAACTTGTAAAACACTAAAAAAACATCTTATAAAAAAAATCGCCTAAAATTTTAAACTTATTAATCAAAAATGAATTATAATTCAAAAATGACAAATCCCTTCAAAACATTGGAAGTTTTTTCATATGAAATATGATCTAAATTTTTATGGACATTTTGTGGGCGATTTTTCGTTGGGTCATTTTGTTAATAGCGTTTCTATGTTTTATTTATAAATTTATTATAATATCTTTAAGAATATATAATATAAGTTTAAATAAAAAATGTTAGCTTTTTCTGGCCTTATTTTTTGGGGCATTTAGATTTTTGGCTTTTTTTTTAAAGTACAATTTGTGAAGGGTATAAGAATTCATAAATTTTCCTAAATTCCAATTACATGTTTTAGAATACTAAAATAAAACTTTACTTTCGCTTAATAATTTCTCAAAAAATGAAGAAAAAAATTTTGAAGTTTTATTTAAAAACTTATTATATCAATTTTTTAGGTTTTTATTATTATTATTATTATTTTTATTTATTTTTTAATTTTTTTTTTAACTTTTCTTTTGTTTTTCTTACGTTTTGAGTTAAAAATTTTCTTTTATTTATTAAATATTACACATACAGTTGCAGTAAAGTGCATAAACTTAAGTTTACATACATATATTTTTAATATTTGTATTTTAAATGATTAAAAACTTATTTAAGGAAAAAAATAATAATAAAAACAAGTTCTAATAATGTTTTATTTAATTTTATAAAAAAATATTTATTTAAAGTAATCATTTTAATAATAAAATTACAAAAATAACAAATAATCAAAAAAAGGAAAACAGAAGAAAAAGCTTAAGATATGGTCAGACTAGGCAAATATTTGAGCATAAAATAAACATCTTCTTCTAAGCACAAATTATAGCTGACATTTAATTGTATTTTAATCGACATTTTTTTCTTATAAACCCTTGCAAAATCGAAAAAAATATTTAAAATCATTTTTATCAAATATTTGCCAAGTGTGACCATTGTAACGTGTATTCAAAATAAGTATTTTTTCTTACTTTTAAAAATTTTTGACTGTCGCTTTAAAAAATTCTTATTTGTTTAGATTTATTCATAAACCTTTACAAATGTTATAAAATTTAGTTTGCAGACTTTTTGATGAATTTAATTTTTATTTATGAATTTATCGTAAATTGTTTATAATTTGGACATTTTTGATAAAGTAATTTGTTTTATTCATGATTATGATTTATTTGATTAAGAAGGTATAATTATTAGAATAATTTGAAAATATTTAAGCAATTTTATTTATGTGCTTGTATTGTGCATTTTGAATATTGCGTAATTTTAAATATAATAAAACTTGTAATACAAATTTTTAGTTGCTTAAATTTGAAAGAAAAAAGTATTTTATTTATTTTTTATTTTTTTTTTTATGACATGAATACATCTTTTATAAGAAAAAGCTAATTGAATTCCGCAAATAGTTATAGCATACTTTATTTCTGAAGTAGATAATTTCAATTTACTTTTAAATTCTTTAAATTTTTATCAATTTCTTACTATACTACAATCTTTAGGAAAATATGAATTAGTTCCACAAATATTTATAAAACGATTAGGAAATGTTTTAAAATTTGGTACCTTCATCAGTACCATATCATTATTTTCAGAAAATTTTAAAATTTAAAAAACTTTTTGTATTTATGAATATTTTTAACTTTCGATCGTTATATGCATTTTAGAAATAAATTGCGAGAATTTCATGTAAAACAATTTTCGTGAAATTTGTGATCAATAGAATTAGTGCAATTTCTTGGAAAATTTCATAGTTGTTAAAATTTTGCAATAATATTTTCAAAGTATAAGTTCTAGAAGTAGTTCCTATTATATTATAGAAGAATTTGTTTTAATAAAGTTCCATAACAGTAAAAAATAATAAAAAAAAATTGCTTTAAATATTACATTTATGTCCATATTATGAAATTTAAATTAAAGATAAATTTACAGGAGAACTCCAACTACTTTTAGAATTTATATGTAATCAATTGTTCTTTAAAAATTTTATAAAAATCAAACGTAAAAAATATCATTATAAAATATGTATTTCTGTATCAATTTCAAGTGGAAAATCCCAATTTAAAAAAAAAAAGAATACAAATATGGTTTTAGAAATTTTTCCTTGAAAGTTATTAGCAGGGCAACCAAAAATATCAAAAATCATATTTGAACCAAATTATTAGTTATTTAACCGTTCCGGACAATTTTAAGAAGTTTGGCATTTATTTGTTGCAGCATATTTTGGTCCTAACAGCATATTTTCATAGAAAATCCTTATTTTAGAGCATATTTTAGCAATTTAGATGACATAATTTTGCATATATGACACTAAAGAGCATAATTTAGCATATTTTACACCTGAGAGACAAATTTTTTACATAATTACCTATTAGTGAAAATTTCTTTTATACTTTCACATACGTTTTTCAAATCCATTTCCATAAAAATATTTATCTTATAAATTTATATACATTTTTTTAATTTTCCGATAGAATTAGCTTTGAATATTTTTAAGTGCAAAAATAAAAAATATTCTTAAGCAACTGCTAATAAAAGAAATCTAGTTGGTTTTATCATAAACAGAACTTTTTAAAATTTAGCAGAAAATACTTTTTTTAAAGCATATTTTTGGTTGCCGTGGTTATTAGTAATATATATATATATATTGCATATCCCTCAAGATAATATAATATTCAGTGTTTTTTTTTATGATCAAAAAGATAAAGATTATTTTTATTTTACACATATAAAAGAAAAACAAAACGAAAAAAATATTATAATAAGTATGAAAATAAGCAAATTACTTTTTCTTTAGTTCTTCTAATTTTGCTACAATATTTCCCCTCTTTTTATAAAATAATAATAGAAATCCCAACGTCTTTTACTTTTATTTTTTATAAAAGTTCATCTCTAACTAAATCTTGTACCAATTGTTGACGTTCCACCTCTTGTCTGCGGCGTCTTTCCAGTTCAGCCTGCTCCACTATATTAGCTATGGGTACATTTTCCATTTCCTCTTGTTCTCGAGCAGCAGCTGCAGCATCAGCGGCTTCTTGTTGTTTTTTACGATGCTCATAGTTCACCAAACGTTGACCCACTAAATATTTGTCAACCTTAATGGCTACATATAGCTTCTTAAATTGGCGTATTTGGAAATAGACTAAACCAATAGCTCCAATAACGGAAAAGAATACTGGATATACAAAGTGTGCTATCTCTAATTGGACCCAGGGATCTTTAAAGAATATAGGCAATATAGAATGAGCCAGGACATAGGGTATGGCCAAAGCCAAACCGAAACAGGTAATGACAGGAGTGGCCAATTCGCTGATTAAGAATTTTAAATCAATATCTCTTAGACCATCGCGATAAGCTCTTTCTAAAGCTCTCTTTAAATGCCAATCGGGACCCATTAATGTCAAGGCAATAGCTATTTTGGTATATAAAACACCCAAAGCCCAATCTTGCCAAATGAAATAGATGGGTGTTTGGCGTATGCCCACTCGAACTGGTATAACGACGACCAATTCCAATAGCATGCCAAAGAGTAGAGGTATAACACCCAACATTAAAACTATTATCAAAACGGGTAGAGCATAAGATGCTCCCACCTTAAGCCACTGTTTAATCTTATCGATTACGGCGGCTCTACCTTGGGGCAACAAAGTGACTGCTATGGCTATGCCCCTTGTTATCATCCAACACAAATAAGTGCCCAATGCAGCTGTATATAATTCATGAGGTCGTGGTGTCACCTCAGTACTTTGAACCACAACCTGTGTCGTTATGCTACCCACCGACCACAAAGACATTACCTGACGTCCTATCCACACGGGTACGGTAAGTGTTAGCAACGAGGCCACCACCAACGATATACACATGAAAAATATCAAACCACATAGTCTTAGGGGAAATATGGAGGGTTTTTCATAAGGTTGAAACGCCACTGGCACATCACGATGTATTATGGCATGATGTACAGCCGCCAAATTACGTTCAGCCTGTAGTGGAGGCGGTGGTGGCGGAGGAGGTGCCTGTTGTGCTTGTATGAGATTAGCTGCTCCATCTATGTGTTCGGCTTGTTGATTTTCATTATCACCAGCGTTATTATCTTGTTCATTATTCTCATTGTTACCAGCCGGATTTTCTGGATTATTATTGTTGGCTTGTTGATTATTGGTGGGTTCAGGAGGATCATTGCTTAAGAGATAACTGCGTATACCCAAAATCCATGAAACACAAATACACCAAATACGTAAAAGCTTTTTGAGCCAAACTCTTGTATGGGACTGTTCAAAGAAACCTGGCAAAATGATCTGAAGGAAAAAAATTTTTTTAAGAAATTAGTTTTTTTAAGAAAAGAAATATTTTTTTTAAATAATTTTTGGTGCAAACATTTTAAAAAAGGATTTAGTAGAGATACATTTACTGAAAACATTCTTAAAAAAAATCCATAATTTTAATCTCTAAAGGGCCTAATTTTAATTGCAAAAAAAACAAATGTCAAAGAAAATTTGGAAAAATATTTAAAAATAAAATTCACCTGCAAAAGCAAAAGTTGCAAACTCAATTCATTCACTTCAGAATCACCGGATAATGTGTAGGGTAAAAATGTTGGCCAAATAGTTTTCAGTATACGTATTGGCATCCAAAGCATAAGTAATACAACTGAACCAAATATCATAGCTGAAGATATTAAACGGCGAACATGTCTTAAAATTGGGAGATGTATCATTTCCTGTAAAAAAAGATAATAATTTAAAAAAATATTAAAAATAACAATAAAAATAAACATTAACTCGCCTGAATGGGACTGAAATCGGGATCATTTAAATTTCTTAAAAACCACAAAACGCCCGGACGTAATACTTCACGTAAAAGAGAAATAAAAGCAGCAAAATAATAAACATAGACCATGCCAAACATCCAATGGACAAAGAGAGAAGTACCAGGAGCGGCGGTAAAGCTAGCCTTGCGATCTTTGAGACTTAACGAAAAGAAAATTAATGCGATTATTAAATTGATCTTTCTATATAATACAATAATAAATAGACCTCCAGTTAGAAATAAGTCATTTTTGGTAAAGAAAATAATTTCAGTTATTTTAAAACCAAAAAAATTAAAACCACTTACGTAGCATCAAATAAAGGCAGTGAACATATATCTAACCACCAGCCGCAAACCAAGGGCAACACCCCTATCTCCACCACTGACAGCAGAGAGACCTTTACCACTATATAGCACAAGCCAATTAGACTGCGTACTCGTCTCATATGGAATGCTTTAGCCAGAAAATGTAATACTACCAATATATGACCAATAAAGCAATAACCAAATAGTGTCGTTATCAGGCCATGGAAATGTAACAGAGGTTTGTCAGGATTCAATAAATTCATCGATTGCAATATAAAGTGGCCAATACAGTAGGGACAAAAGGCGAAAGCAAAAATCAACATGGTATTTAGAGAAATAATCCAAAAAACGTGCTCTAGAAATACCAAGGAACCATCTAAGCCCAACAAACGTTCCCAAGTTAACTCTTCAGCGGCACGATCCCATTCCATGGGATTCCAATTAGGCTCATCGTTGTCGTTATCAGCAGCATTGGCAGCGGCATTGTTGTTTTGATTATTATTGGCGTTTCCGGCTAATGCCGGAGGTAATTGAGGACCAAATTCTAAAGGAGGATCACCTTCGTTTTCAGCCGGATCTGCTACAGCAGGAGCATTATTATTCATGGGTTCGACTACAGGAGCTTCATTATTATTGTTATTATTAGCAGGAGCCGCATCATTTTCAACCTCATTTTCATTTCTATGATCAGCCAATAGCTCATCGCCTTCTGCGGGAATAACCTCTTCCAAAATATTGCCAACACCCTCATTTTCCACAGCAGCATTGGCTTCCGCAGGTGCTGCTACAACCGCATCTCTAGCCATCTCTCCCGGTAAGGGTATAAGATCTACATCATCATCACCTTCATTATTCCCCCCACCATCAGCTCCACCAACAGCAGGGGCATCATCACGTTCCAACCAGTCCGGACCACCACCCAGCAATATCTGCTCTCTTAGCCACACCAAACCAATAAAAGACAACAGTGTACAGGTCACTACAAAACAACCACGGAAAACATCCGAGGCCAAATTTTCAGTTGAAAATACATCAAACGGCAAGGAAAGTATCATATCAAATGATGAAGCACGAAACAAATAACGATACGTCCGATAAGCTGACAATGGAACGATGACAAACCAGGCCAAACCCACTAACGAATAATGAGCCCATGACTTTGCTGCCTTCATTATGGCCGATATTAAACCTCCGGCCACATCTCGCAAGGGCAATACTCTAGGCATATCAGGCGAGTATATGGGTTGAAAACTAAAACGATGTCCACATAGTTCACAATATTCCTTATGCGAATAACGCATCCATTGCATTAAACAGTCCTGATGTATGTACTTTATGCTACCCGTGCATACACAAGGATAGAAAAGTGGACGATCCGATTGAGCCTCACAACGACAAACGCGACAAATGTCGCCTTGTGACAAATCATCCATTGTTTACAACGAAAAAAAGCCTTTAACTTTTTTTTTAATTTTAGAGATCTTTAGTTACGCATGAGGATTTTTTGTTAAAGAATCCCGTTCACTTCACTATTTTTGTTGGAATACTTTCTTTTTGGATTACTTTAATATTATACAAAATTTTTTCTCTTCTACAATTTTTTTCTTCCTTTATTAATTGCAACACGTCAATTTATCAAACAGCTGTTTTTTCTCATATATGTTTTGTTGTTGTTTTTCTTTTACTATTTTCAAGAACTGTCAAAGTAAAATTACTTTTTTCTCCTTTTGACCCTTTGTTTTCAATTAAATGTACGCAATTTATTATTTTTTGAATTTCTTAAAGTTATTGTTACAAGTCGGTATATGTAAGTTTCCAAATATTGTTTGTTTTTGTTTTAATAATATTTTTATAAAAATTTTTGTTTTTTTCAATTTACTCCGTTATTATTTAAGAATTTTCTAACAGTGATGCCATTTAAAAACTCGTGAAGAGGTTGTCAGATCAATAAAATATTTGTAATAGTTTCAGCGATTTTTAAATAAACTTTTTATATTATTATTTTATATTTCAGCATAAAACAAAATTATAAAATGTATACATAAAAACGGAACATTAGGTTGACAACTGAAATTTTTTTTTTAAATATTATTATTTTCTTTTTTAGCAGCAATAACATACATTTGTTGAAATAAAAACTGTTAAGAAGTACTCACTTTATATAAGGTAATTTTTTTCGACTAGACAAAGGCTAATTCAAATAGTTAACCTCACTTAATCAGCTGATTATTTTATTAGTACTTAGAACAGACAAAATTTTAAGTGAGGTCACCTGTTTGAATTCGTCTTAGGCAACATTACCTGGCAACAAAAATATCGATTTCTCAACAATTTTTAAACCAAAAAGTTTATTTCGATTTTTTCAACAAAAAGTCTATTATTCAATTATTCAAAATTCGACTTGAAAACCCCTAGTAAAATTTGTGTCCACTCGCTCTTAATTTACAAGTTATGGACTTCTTAAGTTTTTAAATATCTATGAATACATGTGCAATTTAAATTATATTGACTTTGTTTAAAAGTGCGATAAAATAAATACCTTTCTGGTGATATGTAATAGGACCATATTCGTCGCGTATATCAGCTGAAGGCCGGCTACACAGAAAAACATTTATTATTAACCTTAAAATATTATTTTCATTTCAGCAGTACCGCAATTTTGTCTTCGGGGCACTCTGAATGAAAATGTCTTGCTGTTTTATTTCTTAAATCTAAAAAGTAATCTGGCAACTCTTACACAGTTGTCTATCTTCGTACGGTATGTTCAGTGACTTCTGCGAAGAAAAAACAACAAAATAAAAATCACTTCAACTTTGTAAATTTTTCGCTTTATTTTTTCATAAAGAAAATTCTAGCGTGTAAAAAGTAAGTTTATTTTGTCAAATATTAAATACACTTATTATTATCATTATTATTTCAGCTTGATATATTTCTTTCCGAAACCAGAAATTTATAGTATAAATATGTTGCGTATTATTCTCCAAAAAACTGGAAAAAATGTTTTGCCTCGTTTAGCCCAACGATCCTTGGCTACCAGCGGTATTAAACACGAGATTTTCAAGGTACAAAGCTCGGAAGATTTCGAGAATAAAGTCAAAAAAAGTGATAAAGTTGTTATTGTCGACTTTTTTGCAACGTAAGTTTTTTAACTCTATGTTAATACTATAAAATTAATTGTGAAATTCGTTTTTGTTGCAATTATATAATAATTTGTTTTGTTTACTTTTTGAAGATGGTGTAATCCTTGCAAAATGTTGACCCCGCGTTTGGAATCAATTGTTGGTGAAAAGGGTGGAGCCGTTAAATTGGCTAAAGTAGATATTGATGAACACAGCGAATTGGCTTTGGATTATGATGTGGCTGCCGTACCTGTACTAATGGCCATGAAAGATGGTAAAGTTGTCAATCGTATGGTTGGCCTACAAGATACCGACAAGCTTAGAGCCTGGATCGATAAAACCGTGGAAGAAAACAAGTAAACGTAATAATGTTGGAAAATTACGTATTAGCATATTTTTGACCGCTAAAGAAGAGCATATCCCATAAATATATGAATACAGCTTTAAGTTTTTGTAGATTTAAAACTTGTTAATAATATTGGAAACATTTAATGATCCATAAAAGAAAAAATAATTTTTATTTACAAAATAAGCAGTTTGGTATGAAGATAGCCAAACAAATCCGTTACTTGCAATAAACCTGTTAATTGTTATATTTTATTATTATAAAATAACAGATAAACAAAAATTCCAAATAAAAATAATTGCGAATATATTTTATAAAATAATTTTTTTTTTTGTTAAAAAAAAGGTATCCGTGTTCTATCTATTACAAATATTTTCAAGATTCGAGTTTTAATGTGTTCTAACTATAGTTTAATGGAATTTTAAAAATTTTCAGTCAGCCTATTAATGATTTTTTTTAATCCACAGTAAAAAAAATTAACGAATAAAAAATGTTTATTTAAAATTTATTAACAATTATCAAATTAACTAAATGGAATACCATCCTGGTGTACCAGGTCTCTTTTTATTACGTTCCAGAAAATCTTTAAATCCTTTTTTCGAATCATCCAAAGCTTTTTCATCTGACTTTTTGGTCTCCGCTTTCTTAGCAAACAAATCTGGGAATGTAAATTCCATAGTTTTAGGCTAAATAAAAAATTTAAAGAATATTGTATTAACATCAAAAAAATATCCTTTAATCTTTGCACAACATACCATAGTTACATAAGCTATTTTCACATCCTCGTTTTTGGTCACATAACCATAGGTGATATCACGTTTAGTTGAACCCAATTCAATACGGGTACGCACATCTACAACGGGTATCTTGTAAATTTTCTCTAAATAATTTTTCACATCATATTTTGTCATTTCCATTGACACCGAAAATGTGGCGACGTTTTTTGGTTGTTCCTCAAGGGGGCGTATTAATTTCATCCAAAAGTTGGGCAGAAAAACGCGCAATTGTGGATTACCACGTTGATAAATAGGATACCAGCGACTAGACATAATTAATATTTAATTTTAATTAAATTTTTATTAATAATTTACAGATTTATTATAAAAAATATAACAAATCGCGATTTCTTCTAATAAAAATTATTTGGACTGGTCAGCTGTTTGGTTAAATAGCATTGTACAAAAACAAATAGTACTTCAAATTGTCAAACTCCAATAAGCACAATTTTTGTTTTTGTAACACTGTTGTCAACTGCTTCATTTCGAAATGAACAACAGTTTAATAATAACAAGGTGAATTCATGGAAGGCGAAGTTATGAACACAGATGGTTTGAATTCGCCATAAGTTATAATAACCAAATGTCATAGTTTGTTTACATTTTTTTATATTTGTTTATGCTTGTTTTCTTATCCCAAAAATAATATTGAAAAAATTCATTGTTTTTTGTGATTTTCCCTGTGCAATTTAAAGCTAATGTTTTTGTCTTAGTTTTTCCTTGTGCTAATCTGTCGTGTGCACCCTGTGTGCGAAAAAAAAGTTGGCAACACCTCAGTTTGACAATTGTCAACTTTAAAAAAAAAAATAAATAAATAACAGCACAAAATAGAAAAATTACATAGCCGCTTATGGCTGAAAAGTTTAAAGAAAAAAAAAGTAACAGAATTAAAGAGTTAAAATCTTAAATTGGAAATAAAAGAAACAATAAAGAAAACCTTAAAATAAAAAGAAAAACAATTTTTTTTTAAAACCTAAAAATAAAAAAAAAAATAAACTTGACAAGAAAATAAAATAATTTGTAAAGAAAAAAAAAATAATAATAATAAAACAAAACCTATAAAAAAAGAGAAAACTTAAAGTACAAAAAAAAATAAGATCATAAACATCAGCCACCACTGCCACATCCAACGAGGGATAGCTCCACTTGGGCCAGCAGCTCTAGCGCCTCCATCCCCGAGAGGCGCCAGGTATTCTGCTTTAGACACGGACAACAAACACAAGACAGAAATGGACGAATATTTTAATATATATTTCTTAAATTTTTTTTTTTTTAAAGTAGGGAAAACATTATTTTTTTTAGCCAGTCCCTTACAACATTACGAGTAAGGTGCGCGTTTGAAGGGTTGAGCTCGGGCCTAGAATTCGAGAGGTAGGGTAATTTGCCCCAATTATTTTAGTGTTTTCCTTACCGGAGAAAAATAGAAAAAAAAAAAGAAAAAGGAGATATATATTTTTAAATAGTTTTATTATTTACCTGAACAGGACCAAATTTAGGTCTTAAGACATGTAACGGACCGATGGCACCTTCCTCATCTCTAAAAGATATTATCTTTGAATTTGAAATTTGATTTGTTTTATTAAAAATTAAATAATTTTGTTAATTTTTTTTTAAATATTTTTGTTCTTTTTTTGTTAATTTATATTCATTTTATAAGCTTGGTAAAATATAATATGAATTAGCTTACCTTTTTTACAATAAAATTCCAAATTTATAATGTTTTAAGGAAATTTTTGAGTTCTCATTATAAATAAATAACTCATTTTCGGGTAAAATGATAGGAGGGTAAGGGGATTAAGCCAAGGTGAGTTTGGGATGATTCAAAAGACATAGAATTATCAAGGTGGAATCCTTATGGAATCCTAGAGGCAGGGCCCAAAAATTGGCAAAACAGCCGCCAACAGAAAGGTGTGCTACACTCAGGAGGATTGTTTTCATTTTTCTTTTTTTTTTTTTTTTCTTTGGTTTTAGATTTATAGGTAAGGTTCACTTCGGGTACCTCTTCAATTTTTTTTCTTCTTATTTATTTAAGCTGGTATATTTTTTTGTGTACTATTATACTGGCTATCAGACGAGCAAGAACTCCACCCCCATCCGGCGAGTTTTAGCCCAGCTTCCGCTGATACCAGCGTCGCTCAGTATGGTAGCCCAAACCAAACAGTTGTTAAATATATTTAACAAAACCAGTACAGTAACAGTACAAAACATATCATTTGATACCCTATACATTGACAACACAATGATGTTCTTCTCCAAAAAGCCATGTTGTTTTTGCTTTGTTGCATTTGTTGTAGAGCATTCTATGAATTCGCCTTTGCTAATACCAAACACCATGTATTACTTTACGTAGGGTCTGCATGAGAGATCATAACATGTAAAAATTTATTTCGCAGTATATGTTTAAACACAAAGTTGAGCAGTAATGTTTAACATAAGCTGTCAAATTTGTTGTTCTTTTTTAATATTTTGCTCTTTTTAACAAAAAAAAATGTGCTACAACAATATTTATTCATTCTCCACATTTTTTTTTTTTTTTTTTTTGTTAAAAAGACAAACAAAAACTGAAAAAAGTTAAAAAAAATTTGTTAAAAACGGCAATTTAAAATTTCTCAATCCGTTAACGTAAAATTGGAAATAAATATTTGTTCCGTTAATCTGACAACGTTATTTCTCATTCTAGGAAATAAAAATCTCTTCTGCCGACACTATTTCTTATGTTAGGAAATAAAAATTTCTTCGTGTAGACGTAGAATTACGTAGGGTCTACACGAGAGATTTTTCAATCATAACAAGAAACAAAACGTCGGCAGAGCCACTGTAATTTATTTATTTTGTAACAAAGTTAATAGTAACAGCTATTTAAACTTTGTTACATACCTATAATATTTATATTTATTATTATGTTCTTTTATATATCTGTACCCCATTAACATTTCACTCCTTTGCTCGTCTGTAACTACATTTGTTTACACCAATACATTAACGTATTTACTTTAGCTACCAACCATCATATGTTAGGGGGAATTAATAATTCTCATTTAGTTTGTTTGATTTTTCACATAAGTATTCTAAGGTTGGTTGAAGTAGTTGCGATTCGAGCGCTCTAGAATTTGCCAAAAACTAAGACAGCTGATCTTACAATATAATCTGCCTTGTTCCCAAGATACCTGGTATTGTGAAATCAGTCACCGTTTCTCTGGTACTCGGAACAATTCCGAGCGTTAGGGCGATACCTTGCACAGCGACTTCGGTTGACTGTTTAGGACATAGCGGCTTCGGCTGACCGTTTTGGCACAGCGACTTCGGTTGTCGGGTTCGGCACAGCAACTTCGGTTAACTGTTTCGGCACGACAACCTCGGTTGACTGTTTCGGACACAGCGGCTTCGGCTGACTGTTTTGGCACAGCGACTTCGGGTTCGGCACAGCAACTTCGGTTAACTGTTTTGGCACAGCGGCTTCGGCTGACTGTTTTGGCACTGCGGCTTCGGCTGACTGTTTTGGCACAGCGGCTTCCACTGACTGTTTTAGCACAGCGGCTTCGGCTGACTGTTTTGGCACTGCGGCTTCGGCTGACTGTTTTGGCACTGCGGCTTCGGCTGACTGTTTTGGCACAGCGACTTCGGTTGTCGGGTTCGGCACAGCAACTTCGGTTAACGACAACCTCGGTTGACTGTTTTGGCACAGCGGCTTCGGCTGACTGTTTTGGCACAGCAGCTTCAGCTGACTGTTTTGGCACAGCGGCTTCGGCTGACTGTTTTGGCACAGCGGCTTCGGCTGACTGTTTTGGCACAGCGGCTTCGGCTGACTGTTTTGGCACAGCGGCTTCGGCTGACTGTTTCGGCACAGCGGCTTCGGCTGACTGTTTTGGCACAGCGGCTTCGGCTGACTGTTTTGGCACAGCGGCTTCGGCTGACTGTTTTGGCACAGCAACTTCGGTTAACTGTTTCGGCACGACAACCTCGGTTGACTGTTTTTGGCACAGCGGCTTCGGCTGACTGTTTTGGCACAGAGGCTTCGGCTGACTGTTTTGGCATAGCGGCTTCGGCAGACTGTTTTGGCACAGCGGCTTCGGCTGACTGTTTTGGCACAGCAACTTCAGCTGACTGTTTTGGCACAGCGGCTTCGGCTGACTGTTTTGGCACAGCGGCTTCGGCTGACTGTTTCGGCACAGCGGCTTCGGCTGACTGTTTTGGCACAGCGGCTTCGGCTGACTGTTTTGGCACAGCGGCTTCGGCTGACTGTTTTGGCACAGCGGCTTCGGCTGACTGTTTTGGCACAGCGGCTTCGGCTGACTGTTTTGGCACAGCGGCTTCGGCTGACTGTTTTGGCACAGCGGCTTCGGCTGACTGTTTTGGCACAGCGGCTTCGGCTGACTGTTTCGGCACAGCGGCTTCGGCTGACTGTTTTGGCACAGCGGCTTCGGCTGACTGTTTTGGCACAGCGGCTTCGGCTGACTGTTTTGGCACAGCGGCTTCGGCTGACTGTTTTGGCACAGCGGCTTCGGCTGACTGTTTCGGCACAGCGGCTTCGGCTGACTGTTTTGGCACAGCGGCTTCGGCTGACTGTTTTGGCACAGCGGCTTCGGCTGACTGTTTCGGCACAGCGGCTTCGGCTGACTGTTTTGGCACAGCGGCTTCGGCTGACTGTTTTGGCACTGCGGCTTCGGCTGACTGTTTTGGCACAGCGGCTTCCACTGACTGTTTTAGCACAGCGGCTTCGGCTGACTGTTTCTCTTAGACTAAGTCTGAATTTTGTAACCTAGATTTAAGGAATTGTATTATTTAAATTAGTATTCGTAAGATAAGTATCATAAACGATCCGGCGTGCTGCATAATACCCGAGGGAGCCGAATCTTCGGTCCAGCATCTAACTGTAATAGAGCCCGATTTACCTGCGAAGTACCCGACTAAATCCCTGCGTATCATCGTACTGCCGAATCTTCGATCCAGCATCTACCAGTAATAGAGCCCGATTCACCTGCGAAGTACCCGACTGAATCCCTGTGTATCATCGTGCTGCCGAATCTTCGATCCAGCATCCACCAGTAACAGAACCCGATTCACCTGAGAAGTACCCGACTAAATCCCTGTGTATCATCGTGCTGCCAAATCTTCGATCCAGCATCCACCAGTAATAGAACCCGATTCACCTGAGAAGTACCCGACTGAATCCCTGCGTATCATCACATCAGGCTGCTAGTAATTTATCTAACACAAAATATTTATAAATACTGTTACGTTTTTACCTTTTAAAAACGGTCGTTTATTTCCTTTAAATAAACTTTATACTTTGATTGCAAAAATGACAGCAGTTTAGTAGTTTAAAAATTGTAACGACTCTTTATTTTATTTAAAAATGTACAACAATACAGTTTATAAGTCACTTTGTGTTTTAATACACACACACACTTAAATTACACGCTTTATACAGCACACTTTAATAATGTACAAGATTATACAGCCAAGGCAGTTAATATGTCTTTACTTAACGACGCTTCAAACCAGACTTACTCAATGGTGTTCTCACGGCCAATTTATATACACTGTATTGCCTACTAGATGTTTCTTGAGAGCTCTATTTCTTTCTACAATGTTAACGGACAATCTAGAGTTTTTGTAGGTAATGCCATTAGCATAAACACTTAGTGCTGCCAAACTAGCTTTTGATGATAGTGCCAGCACATAAACACTTAGTGCTGCCAAGCTAGCTTTTGATGATAGTGCCAGCAGCATAAGCACTTAGTGCTGCCACACTTAAAAACAATGGTGAAAGCTTTTTATTCAATGTTGTATGTTTAGAACTATGTTAATAATTTTACAGCTATGTTAACTGCAGTTAACATAAACGGAAATGTCTGGAAGCATTGAGAAAGATTTAAACCGGCCGTTAAAACCGTTATATTTGAATTCAATTACAATTTCGTAACACTGCCCCCCGCTTAAGCCTGTTCGTCCCGAATAGGCACAGAATCACTTCTCCCATAGGTAGCTAGTTCTTCATTTTAAATCTCGGCCTCTTTTCTTTCCGTATTCTGTACACCACGCCGTTTAATTTATTAATCACCTTATATGGTCCATCCCAATGGGTTTGTAGTTTGGGGAACAGTTCTTTCTTACGTTGTAGGTTATATAACAGTACAAGCTGGCCTTCGTTAAATCCTTCAGAATTCGTTGCTCGATCGTATCTGGCTTTTATTTTGTCGCTGGTCATTTTCATTCGTCTGGGTACGAATTCATGAAGTTCGTTTAGGTCATTTTGCTCTTGGGAAGTGTTTTCATTATTTGTTGATGAGCACCTAACGAAGGTTTTTGCTGTTACAAGATCACTTGTTATTTCTGATGGTTCTATCACCCTCAAACTGTTGTCCTTACAATCTCCCTCCATACGAGCCCATACTAAAGTTTCTGACTGTGGTAGCTTCTGGTGCTCGACGGTAACTAGCTTTCTTACTTGAGTTCTATTCTCATATCCGACGTCAAGGGGTATCTTCACATTTCGCAAAATCATAACTTTTTGTCCCATATCCAAAGTAATGCCATGGCTAATCATGAAGTCAGCACCAATGATAACTTCGTCCACAATATCGGCAACAATGAATACATGATTGACGGTAACGTTGGCAATGGTTAATTTCACATTTACTTTGCCATAGACAGTGACCGGCTCCCCAGTAGCTGTGCGCAGACTTACCCCACATAATGGTTCAATTGTTTTCTTGACTAACTCTGGCCTGACGATAGACTGTGATGCCCCGGTGTCTACAGTAAAAACGTGCTTCTGACCGTTAATGTACCCCGAAGCAGTAAGATTGCTATTTTTCTGTTGCATTACGGATATGAAGATTGTGGGACCCTCCGATGTGGGATCTAGCTCTTGCCCCATAGTGCTAGATCGTTTTAATTTTAAAGGTGATTCTTGTGATGATTGATGATTCAACTGCTGATTACTTCTTCGAGGCGAGGCAGATCTGGTTCGTTTTCTTGGTACTTTGCAGTTTCGCTGAATATGACCAGATTTACCGCAGTTATAACATTTTACTCTGACTTTACTTTGTTTCTCAATAAACGTCTTCAAAACCTTTTTTAATTCGTCGATTATATTTCTCTGATTGTCAGCTACAACTTCGACATTTCGCACATAACATATTTGGGGCTTTGAAATTATTTTCGCTGTTTCTTGTGCCAGTGCGAATGAGACGGTTTCAGTAAATGATGGTTTAGGTGTGGCACAAACCGCGTATTTTATTTCAGGATCGCGAATGCCATTAACAAATGCCTCTATCTTGAAATGGTCCAAAAACGGGCTGTTTTCCCCTGGATAAGAAAGCTGCAGCAAACGTTCGATTTCCAACGCAAAGTCTTGTAGTGTCTCATTGGGCTTCTGCACTCTACCACGCAATTCCATTCGGTATAAGTCCTTTTTATGTTCACCAGCGTACTTACGTTGTAACGCCTCCATTATATCATCATAACTGTTTCTGTTACATGCTGGCACGCTTTCAAGAACTAGTGCTGCATTTCCTTTTAAGGCCAATATCAACTCTATAGCTTTTTCTTCGTCGTTCCACATGTTTCTAATGGCAATTGTATCAAACTGAAACTTGAACACATTAAATGGTGTGGTGCCATCAAAACTAGGGGCCTTTATTCTACTAGAGGATTCTGGTATAATTCGCATCTGTCCATCTTGGCATTGAAGATTATTAAACTTTACTTCTAGGTCTTGTAGTTTTTTATCAACACCTTTGGCTATTTCATTCTCTAAATCGGATAGCTTTTTATCAACGACTTTGGCTTGTAAATCTAGACAGTTCTCTAAGTCGGACACCTTTGTCTCAATGCTATCCACTCTGCTGTTTATAACTTCCGAAATTTGCTGAAGTTTTTCGTCTGTCGCTCTAGAAGTTTCTTGAAATTTCATTTCCATTATTTTATTTTCTTCTTTAACCTCAGCAAGAAGTTTCTCGTTATTTGCTTTAGAAGTTTCTTGAACTTCAGCTAGAAGTTTCTCGTTATTAGCTTTAGAAGTTTCTTGAACTTCAGCCAGAAGTTTCTCGTTATTAGCTTTAGAAGTTTCGTTAGCTTCTTTAAATTGCTCCATCATAGCAGCAAACATTGTGGATAAATCCATGCTGCTTGTTGTTGCACGGGTAGAAACTTCCAATTCTTCTTTATACTCGAATTCGTAAGCTCCGATGTCAATATTACGCCGCTTGAATTCATCTATCAGCCTCTTTTGTAATTCTGCTTTATTACCAGCTGTAGGTAACTCCAACTTATTCAACTCCCTCTTGAGTTGCTCCACTTTTAGCTCTTCAAACTTCATGACTGCTTATTATTTTGCAATCCCACTTCTGACACCAATTGTTACATTTTTACCTTTTAAAAACGGTCGTTTATTTCCTTTAAATAAACTTTATACTTTGATTGCAAAAATGACAGCAGTTTAGTAGTTTAAAAATTGTAACGACTCTTTATTTTATTTAAAAATGTACAACAATACAGTTTATAAGTCACTTTGTGTTTTAATACACACACACACTTAAATTACACGCTTTATACAGCACACTTTAATAATGTACAAGATTATACAGCCAAGGCAGTTAATATGTCTTTACTTAACGACGCTTCAAACCAGACTTACTCAATGGTGTTCTCACGGCCAATTTATATACACTGTATTGCCTACTAGATGTTTCTTGAGAGCTCTATTTCTTTCTACAATGTTAACGGACAATCTAGAGTTTTTGTAGGTAATGCCATTAGCATAAACACTTAGTGCTGCCAAACTAGCTTTTGATGATAGTGCCAGCACATAAACACTTAGTGCTGCCAAGCTAGCTTTTGATGATAGTGCCAGCAGCATAAGCACTTAGTGCTGCCACACTTAAAAACAATGGTGAAAGCTTTTTATTCAATGTTGTATGTTTAGAACTATGTTAATAATTTTACAGCTATGTTAACTGCAGTTAACATAAACGGAAATGTCTGGAAGCATTGAGAAAGATTTAAACCGGCCGTTAAAACCGTTATATTTGAATTCAATTACAATTTCGTAACAATACTATCGATAACTAAAACATTGAATTATTAAATAAAGATATACTGTATATTTAAACCCCGGAAAGGGTAAACAAATTGTGCTCTCACTTAAGGTTCTTGGATCCCGTAAGTCGACCCTGGACACAACTGAGCTACCTCAGCCGACGACAAAACCACGTTACAATTTATATCAGTATATATAGTATATATATATAGATAAAATTTTATTATAATAAATCACTTTTTTTTAGTTTTTTGACGATGTATCTTGTTAAAATTAATTCATTTTCTAACACTTAAGCCTTGTTCAGACCGGCGCGAAATTACAAAACTTCATACCGAAATTACGAATGGAATCTAGAGTGTTCATACTGGCTAGATGACATTTGATGTAATTTCGTGAACAGCTGATACTTATTGTTTACATTTTAAATAGTTATAGGGGTAAATAAAGTATTTTGAAATGGAAACAAATCAGAAACAATTACTTACTAAATTTGAAATTATTAATTTGCAACAATTAAAAATGTAAAAAGGATAGGTTTCATTTTGCAATATCACTTTAATAATTAATTTTAAGATTTGTATTTCAATTTAAGATCAGCTGTCAATTGTTTTTTTTTTCTTCTTACGGTTGAAGCATGCAGTACATAGTTGAAAAAAAGTATATTTTCCAACCATGTACAGAGTTGCACGGAAATGGGCGTCGTAATTTCAATGTAATTTCGCCGAAATTACACAAAATTATGTAATTTCGCAAGTGTCAAAATTTATGGGAAATTACGTAATTTCAACTTGATTTCGGCCGAAATCACGAAAGTACGTACTTTCGTGTCGGTCTGAATGCCGTATTATTTTTATTATTTTTTGGTTGATGGGGCTTTGTTGGGATGACTTGTAAAATTTAATTGTTTTTATTAACCGGTAATAAGTTTTTAAGTGTATTTTTTACCTTTTATTTAATTTTATGTTATTTTATATTTAAATTTGTATTTATGAATTGTAATGTAAATTTATCTGTTAAGTAGAAATTTGTGACCGATTATGGCCAAAAGGCTAGGTAATGAAATATTATTCAAAATAAATAAAATAAAAATAAATAAAAATAAAAATTTAAAAGTTTACCTTTCTTACTTCGTATTATTTTTGCTTCAAGTAATTAATTAATTGAGATTGCCATGAAGAATTGCGCTTCTTCTAAAAAAAAAAGTAAACAAAACAAAATCACATTTGATAACAAAATAAATTTACCTTCGCTTAAGCTCTAATAATCATATCATAATGCTGCAATATGAATAAATTTGGTCCACACGTGATAAAAATCCCTCGTGTAGACCTTACACTAGGTAGTGTCTATATTAGACAAATTTTTATCAAGGCAAATATATAAATATATAAATTCAGAATATAAATTCATTAAAACTTTAATTATACTATAAAGACTAAAGCATTAATGAGTACATTTAGGCAATTCGTAAATTTTCTCACGTGTTGCATGAACGCCCCTTGCATTAACGCCCCAGTGTATCTTTTAATTTTTCTTGAAGGGATTTGGCGAATAAAATATATTTTCAAATTCTTGATTCTTGAATATTATAGGTATTTTCTTTATTTGAAGATAAACAAAAATAAAAATACTTTTGTTTTTTGTTTTTTTTTCAAATTTGATTTTTCAAAAGTAAAAGTTAACTAAGCGTAAATATTTATAAATTGTGTAATAATTTTTCAAACAAAATTTTACAAATTTTTTACGAGCTTATATATTGTTACGAAATTGTACTCGAATTCAAATATAACGGTTTTAACGGCTGGTTTAAATCTTTCTCAATGCTTCCAGACATTTCCGTTTATGTTAACATCATTTAACATATCTGTAAAAATTATTAACATAGTTCTAAACATACAACATTGAATAAAAAGCTTTCACCATTGTTTTTAAGTGTGGCAGCACTAAGTGCTTATGCTGCTGGCACTATCATCATAAGCTAGTTTGGCAGCACTGAATGTTTATGCTAATGGCATTACCTACAAAAGCTCTAGATTATCCGCTAACATTGTAGAAAGAAATAGAGCTTTCAAGAAACATCTAGTAGGCAATACAGTGTATATAAATTGGCCGTGAGAACACCATTGAGTGAGTCTGGTTGGAAGCGTCGTTAAGTAAAGACATATTAGCTGCCTTGGCTGTATAATCTTGTACATTATTAAAGTGTGCTGTATAAAGCGTGTAATTTAAGTGTGTGTGTGTATTAAACCACAAAGTGACTTATAAATTGTATTGTTGTACATTTTTAAATAAAATAAAGAGTCGTTACAATTTTTAAACTACTAAACTGCTGTTATTTTTGCAATCAAAGTATAAAGTTTATTTAAAGGAAATAAACGACCGTTTTTAAAAGGTAAAAACGTAACAATTGGTGTCAGAAGTGGGATTGCAAAATAATAAGCAGTCATGAAGTTTGAAGAGCTGAAAGTGGAGCAACTCAAGAGAGAATTGAATAAGTTGGAGTTACCTACAGCTGGTAATAAAGCAGAATTACAAAAGAGGCTGATAGATGAATTCAAGCGGCGTAATATTGACATCGGAACTTACGAATTCGAGTGTAAAGAAGAAATGGAAGTTTCTACCCGTGCAACAACAAGCATGGATTTATCCACAATGTTTGCTGCTATGATGGAGCAATTTAAAGAAGCCAACGAGAAACTACTTTCTCAAGTTAAAGAAACTTCTAAAGTAAATAACGAGAAACTTCTTGCTGAAGTCAAAGAAGAAAATAAAATAATGGAAATGAAATTTCAAGAAAGTAAATAATGAGAAACTTCTTGCCGAAGTTAAAGAAACTTCTAGAGCGACAGACGAGAAACTTCAACAAATTTCGGAAGTTATAAACAGCAGAGTGGATGGCATTGATAAAAAGGTGTCCGACTTAGAGAGCTGCCTAGATATACAAGCCAACGTCGTTGATAAAAAGCTGACCGACTTAGAGAGCAGTCTAGATTTACAAGCCAAAGTCATTGATAAAAAGCTGTCCGACTTAGAGAGCTGCCTAGATATACAATCCAAAGATGTTGATAAAAAACTACATGATCTAGAAATAAAGATGAATAATCTTCAGTGCCAAGATGGACAGGTGCGAATTATTCCAGAATCCTCTAATAGAATAAAGGCCCCTAGTTTTGATGGCACCACACCATTTAATGTGTTCAAGTTTCAGTTTGATACAATTGCCATTAGAAACATGTGGAACGACGAAGAAAAAGCTATAGAGTTGATATTGGCCTTAAAAGGAAACGCAGCAGTAGTTCTTGAAAGCGTGCCAGCATGTAAGAAAAATAGTTATGATGACATAATGGAGGCGTTACAACGTAAGTACGGTGGTGAACATAAAAAGGAATTATACCGAATGGAATTGCGTGGTAGAGTGCAGAAGCCCAATGAGACACTACAAGACTTTGCGTTTGAAATCGAACGTTTGCTGCAGCTTTCTTATCCAGGGGAAAACAGCCCGTTTTTGGACCATTTCAAGATAGAGGCATTTGTTAATGGCATTCGCGATCCTGAAATAAAACACGCAGTTTGTGCCACACCTAAGCCATCATTTACTGAAACCGTCTCATTCGCACTGGCACAAGAAACAGCGAAAATAATTTCAAAGCCCCAAATATGTTATGTGCGAAATGTCGAAGTTGTAGCTGACAATCAGAGAAATATAATCGACGAATTGAAAAAGGTTTTGAAGACGTTTATTGAGAAACAAAGTAAAGTCAGAGTAAAATGTTATAACTGCGGTAAACCTGGTCATATTCAGCGAAACTGCAAAGTACCAAGAAAACGAACCAGATCTGCCTCGCCTCGAAGAAGTAACCAGCAGTCGAATCATCAATCATCACAGGAATCACCTTTAAAACTAAAACGAGCTAGCACTATGGGGCAAGAGCTAGATCCCACATCTGAGGGTCCCACCATCTCCATATCCGTAATGCAACAGAAAAATAGCAATCTTACTGCTTCGGGGTACATCAACGGTCAGAAGCACGTTTTTACTGTAGACACTGGCGCATCACAGTCTATCGTCAGGCCAGATTTAGTTAAGAAAACAATTGAACCATTATGTGGGGTAAGCCTGCGCACAGCTACTGGGGAGCCGGTCACTGTCTATGGTAAAGTAAATGTGAAATTAACCATTGCCAACGTTACCGTCAATCATCTATTCATTGTTGCCGATATTGTGGACGAAGTTATCATTGGTGCTGATTTCATGATTAGCCATGGCATTTCTTTGGATATGGGACGAAAAGTTATGATTTGGCAAAATGTGGAGGTACCCCTTGACGTCGGATATGAAAATAGAACTCAAGTAAGAAAGCTAGTTACCGTCGAGCATCAGAAGCTACCACCACAATCAGAAACTTTAGTATGGGCTCGTATGGAGGGAGATTGTGAGGACAACAGTTTGTGGGTGACAGAACCATCAGAAATAAAAAGTGATCTTGTAACAGCAAAAATCTTCGTTAGACCCTCATCAATAAATAATGAATACACTTCCCAAGATCAAGATGACCTAAACGAACTTCATGAATTCGTATGCAGACGAACAAAAATGACCAGCGACAAAATAAAAGCCAGATACGATCGAGCAGCGAATTCTGAAGGATTTAACGAAGGCCAGCTTGTACTGTTGTATAACCCACAACGTAAGAAAGAACTGTTCCCCAAACTACAAACCCATTGGACCATGCAAGGTGATTAATAAATTAAACGACGTGGTGTACAGAATACGGAAAGAAAAGAGGCCGAGATTTAAAATGAAGAAGTGATTCTGTGCCTGTTCGGGACGAACAGGCTTAAGCGGGGGGCAGTGTTACGAAATTGTACTCGAATTCAAATATAACGGTTTTAACGGCCGGTTTAAATCTTTCTCAATGCTTCCAGACATTTCCGTTTATGTTAACATCATTTAACATATCTGTAAAAATTATTAACATAGTTCTAAACATACAACATTGAATAAAAAGCTTTCACCATTGTTTTTAAGTGTGGCAGCACTAAGTGCTTATGCTGCTGGCACTATCATCATAAGCTAGTTTGGCAGCACTGAATGTTTATGCTAATGGCATTACCTACAAAAGCTCTAGATTATCCGCTAACATTGTAGAAAGAAATAGAGCTTTCAAGAAACATCTAGTAGGCAATACAGTGTATATAAATTGGCCGTGAGAACACCATTGAGTGAGTCTGGTTGGAAGCGTCGTTAAGTAAAGACATATTAGCTGCCTTGGCTGTATAATCTTGTACATTATTAAAGTGTGCTGTATAAAGCGTGTAATTTAAGTGTGTGTGTGTGTATTAAACCACAAAGTGACTTATAAATTGTATTGTTGTACATTTTTAAATAAAATAAAGAGTCGTTACAATTTTTAAACTACTAAACTGCTGTTATTTTTGCAATCAAAGTATAAAGTTTATTTAAAGGAAATAAACGACCGTTTTTAAAAGGTAAAAACGTAACAATATTTATACAGTATATGACCTATACGAAGCATTTATTTGATTGTTTAAAAATCCATATTTTTTCTGAAAAAAATTATGCTCAATTAAAGAAGTCTTAAGAATGGATTCATAGGATTAGAACTTTTTAGTTGTAAAAACAAAAATTATTTTATAGCTTCTGTTAAGTATTTCTGAAATATATATTTCTCTTTTACTTAATAAAAGAAAAATCAGCTTCTTCAAAATACCACCCTAAACAGATTCCAAAAGCTCCTGATTTTAGAAACAAACCAATCAAACATATTCTACCATCTTACATGTACATATATTTAAAAACCTAAAACACAATTAAACTTAAGTGATAATCTTTTAAGAAAAAAAAAAAAAAAAAAACATCTCACATACTCAGATTTACTCGTCAACATTATTTTTTCACAAAAAATATGTAAGAAAAAAAATCAATTGGATTCTGCAAGGATATGAACCATGGCTTGAAAATTTGTAATTTAGAACACTTCCACTAGACTATATATAACATGGAGACGTAAATCCACGGGGAGGGGAAAAAGGAAATTTCCCTAACCACAAATAAAATGTTAAAAATTCTACTAAAGAATAAAATGTTAGGAAACAGTAAGGAAAATCATTCTATTTTCCTCCTCCAAATGCTTAAGCTGGATCCGCTCCTGTACCATTGGGAGTTTTGTTGCAAAGCAATTATATGTAGCCCTCATACATATATGTTGGATATGTTTCAAATTCAACAATGTAGAAAAATTATTTTTTTATACAAAATAAAATAAAAACATTTTATGAATTTAAAATTTCAAGAGGAATTTATATTTAATAAATTTCAAAAATAAATTTTTTAAGCATGTATATAAAAAGATATTTTGACAGTTCCTTATCTGACGTTTAAAAATTTTTAATATTGGTTCAATCTAAATTATAAAACAATTTTTCGAAATCTTGGTCAAGGATCAAACTAACGATCTACATTATATAATAATACTTTTTTATAAACAATACATCAACGAACTCGGGTTTGTAGTCTAGAACACTTTCTCTAGACTATTCAAACTCAAAACTTTCTAATGGAAACTATTTATATATAATTACATGTGTGAAATACAAAATATTATTCATTTTGGGCAAAGAAAATTAGAAAAAATGTTTGAGGCTGTTCTAGAAAATCGCTTAAAACTCCGTAATTCCTGAGCAGATTTCGCTGAATTTCAATACAAAAATTGTCAATACATATTGTTACGAAATTGTACTTGAATTCAAATATAACGGTTTTAACGGCCGGTTGAAATCTTTCTTAATGCTTCTAGACATTTCCGTTTATGTTAACAGCAGTTAACATAGCTGTAAAAATTATTAACATAGTTCTAAACGTACAACATTGAATAAAAAGCTTTCACCATTGTTTTTAAGTATGGCAACACTAAATGTTTAAGCTGCTAACATTAACATCAAAAGCTCTAGTTTGTCCGTTAAGAACATTGTAGAAAGAAATAGAGCTTTCAAGAAACATCTAGTAGGTAATACAGTGTATATAAATTGGCCGTGAGAACACCATTGAGTGAGTCTAGTTGGAAGCGTCGTTAAGTAAAGACATATTAACTACCTTGGCTGTATAATCTTGTACATTATTAAAGTGTGCTGTATAAAGTGTGTAATTTAAGTGTGTGTGTATTAAAACACAAAGTGACTATTTAAACTGTATTGTTGTACATTTTTAAATAAAATAAAGAGTCGTTACAATTTTTAAACTACTAAACTGCTGTTATTTGCAATCAAAGTACAAGTTTATTTAAATAAAATAAACAACCGTTTTTAAAAGGTAAAAACGTAACAATATGTATGTGGTATATGTGTTGAAAAAGAAATGTATTTATGAGACTATGGACTTCAAGAATTCAATTTCAATATACAGCCAGACAGACATCCAAAGTTATTTTTAATCATAACAATCGCAAATATTTTTCATTTTGTGGTCCTGGATGTATATTTTAAAATTTTAGTGTAAAATGACAAACTTATATATACCTTCGTTTTATGTGAAAAGTATAAAAATTGCATATTTCAAAATGTATAAACTGACCGAAGTTAATTTTATTCATTTCAATTTAAATTATTGTACAAGTAGAAACAATTTTCATTATTTTTAATTTAAATTATCGGACAAATAAAAGGGGAATTTTATATTTATAATTGTTGACCTTTTTAGCATAACGCATACACTTTTATCGAAAATAGCAAAAAGTAGAACTATAATTATAAGAAAATCAAAATTTGTATATTAAAAAATCCTCTAAAAGTAAAGATCTCTAAACGTGCCATTTTCAAATCCTCGGAAATAAAAGAAAACATTGAATTATTATACCAAATATAATTAATTTCAATTTGCCCATTGTCACTTGAATGCAAAAAATATTCTTCCTGATATATTAAAATCATTAATGTTTAACAATAAATATAGTATATACATTTTTCAGGTAAAGAAATACGTTTTATATTGTTACGAAATTGTACTTGAATTCAAATATAACGGTTTTAACGGCTGGTTTAAATCTTTCTCAATTCTTCTAGGCATTTCCGTTTATGTTAACAGCAGTTAACATATCTAATTATTAACATAGTTCTAAACATACAACATTGAACAAAAAGCTTTCACCATTGTTTTTAAGTGTGGCAGCACTAAGTGTTTATGCTGCTGGCATTATCATCAAAAGCTCTAGTTTGTCCGTTAAGAACATTGTAGAAGGAAACATCTAGTAGGTAATACGGTGCATATAAATTGGCCGTGAGAACACCATTGTGTCAGTCTGGTTGGAAGCGTCGTTAAGTAAAGACATATTAACTGCCTTGGCTGTATAATCTTGTACATTATTAAAGTGTGCTGTATAAAGCGTGTAATTTAAGTGTGTGTGTGTATTAAAACACAAAGTGACTTATAAACTGTATTGTTGTACATTTTTAAATAAAATAAAGAGTCGTTACAATTTTTAAACTACTAAACTGCTGTTATTTTTGCAATCAAAGTACAAGTTTATTTAAAGGAAATAAACGACCGTTTTTTTAAAAGGTAAAAACGTAATATTATGTTCACACACATAAGTTTTTAACTTGACAATGAATTTAAACGTCACAGTTCACATATCAATTTATTGTGTTTTTCGTTTCCCAAAATTTTTTCACAAATTTTTGATTTAAATAGAAATTTCACACACAGACACTTTTTAATTCGAAAAATACAATTTTTAAACGTATAAAATTTATGAATAAATATAAATTTCATTCTTAATTTTTTATTTTTTGTTTTTAAACTGCTTGACAATTTGTACAAATTCTTTTTCGAACAAATTTCTATGTTCTAAAGATACCAAAAATTTCTTCCCTGTATAGAAATTTAATATATTTTTTGTGTGTTTAATTAAACAATTCGAATCGAAATTTTTTATTTCTCTGAAATATATTAAAAAACAAATCAATTTGTTTGTGTTTTTTTAGAAAACGGCTCGTTCTTCAAAAACATAGCATGAGGGTACTGATTTAGCTTCTTAACTCACTTAAAATAGTAAATATTTGCTATACTGTTTATCGGATTGCAAACATTTAGATATCAATTGAAAGCTCTTGAACGCGCATTTATAAAAAGAAAAATAATTTTTTATAAAAGTTACTTCAACATTTTTTCTTAATATGTATTTGGTCATTTCTCCTGCATAGTATGTTTTTTGAAATTTTTTTTAATAGTCGGTCTTCGGCCGGGCGAAAAGGTTTGTGGTATGTCCAAAAGCGGCTTACATAATTCGATTACATAATTTTTCCTTTCTAGCCAATTTTTTAAATAACAACAAATTTGTTTAATATGAGTTTTTTAGGAAAGTACCTTTTTCAATGGCCTATAAATTTGAAACTATTCAGTTGCACTCCAAAGTTTTTACATTATTATTTTCAGCCTTAAAAGTACTATCAATGATAAAAAAAAAAAAAAAAATATATAAAAATAAAATCGGTGTTAAGTCAGAATATTCAATTTAAGCCTTATGAATATAACGAACTACGTTTATAACGATTTAAATTTGTCTCTTCAAGTTTGTTAACCGTGTTCGATTGTAATAATTTTCAAATAATTTTTCTAAAACAGCTCCAATTTTCAATGGTCAAAAAAGTACCAATTTTCAAAAATAACTTTCAAAATAAGTACCAATTTTCAAATAAGGTATCAATTAAAAAAAAATACTTTATAGAAAAAAAAAAAAAAAATATACAAATGTTATTAAGAAATTAAAAAGTGAATGTTGGAGCACTACTTAAAGTGTTAACAATTTTTTTTCTTTAGCTGGGTTGTAAATTGCCATATTTACAATTTGTCCTAGATGATTTTTAACTATTTCGGTTGTTGAGATTTTAATTGATATTTTGTATTGAAATATTGTTAAAAAAAAAAAAATAATAATAATAATAAAATTAGAAAATTCATACACATTATTTAGAAATATATGAATGAAATAAAAATATAATAAATCACTATAATGATTTGAACTACAGTAGTTAATACATTGTATTTATTGCAAAAATTTTATATTGTTATATTTTTTTAGGAATAATTCTGTCCAATTTTTAGAAATTATTCTTTGGAATTTAAACGTTGCTTAAAAAGCCTCAGGTAACTATAGCATATCTATAAAATCTAAGTTATAATTAAAAACACTAATATATAACATATTATAGAACCATTCCTTGAAGAATTGCTTGCTCACAAACCATTGTATGGAACCGTTAATGAAGGAGAAGATTTAGAAGAAAAATTATTGGTTGCAATATCATACCAGGAGTTCACTATATAGACGTTTCATGAAAGCAAATAGTGTACTTAATTTAAAATAATTTTAATAAGTAATTAAAAAAAATATATATACATATATATATATATATATATATATATATATATATATATATATATATATATTGTTACGAAATTGTACTTGAATTCAAATATAACGGTTTTAACGGCTGGTTTAAATCTTTCTCAATGCTTCTAAGCATTTCCGTTTATGTTAACAGCAGTTAACATATCTGTAAAAATTATTAACATAGTTCTAAACATACAACATTCAATAAAAAGCTTTCACCATTGTTTTTAAGTATGGCAACACTAAATGTTTAAGCTTCTAACATTAACATCAAAAGCTCTAGTTTGTCCGTTAAGAACATTGTAGAAAGAAATAGAGCTTTCATCTAGTAGGTAATACAGTGTATATAAATTGGCGGTGAGAACACCATTGAGTCAGTCTAATTGGAAGCGTCGTTAAGTAAAGACAAATTAACTGCCTTGGCTGTATAATTTTGTACATTATTAAAGTGTGTTGTTTAAAGTGTGTAATTTAAGTGTGTGTTTATATTAGAACGCAAGTGACTATTTAAACTGTTATTGCTGTACGTTTTTAAATAAAATAAAGAGTCGTTACAATTTTTTTAAACTACTAAACTGCTGTTATTTGCAATCAAAGTACAGGTTTATTTAAAGGAAATAAACGACCGTTTTTAAAAGGTAAAAAACGTAACAATTGGTGTCAGAAGTGGGATTGCAAAATAATAAGCAGTCATGAAGTTTGAAGAACTAAAAGTGGAGCAACTCAAGAAAGAATTGAATAAATTGGAGTTACCTACAGACGGTAATAAAGCAGAATTACAAAAGAGGCTGATAGATGAATTCAAGCGGCGTGATATTGACATTGGAACTTATGAATTCGAGCATAAAGAAGAAATGGAAGTTTCTACCCGTGCAACAACAACCAGCATGGATTTATCCACAATGTTTGCTGCTATGATGGAGCAATGTAAATTAGTTAAAGAAGAAGTTCAAGAAACTTCTAAAGCAAATAACGAGAAACTTCTTGCTGAAGTCAAAGAAGAAAATAAAATAATGGAAATGAAATTTCAAGAAACTTCTAGAGCGACAGACGAAAAACTTCAGTAAATTTTGGAAGTTATAAACAGAAAGGCATTGATAAAAAGGTGTCCGAATTAGAGAGCTGCCTAGATATACAAGCCAACGTCGTTGATAAAAAGTTGACCGACTTAGAGAGCTGTCTAGATATACAAGCCAAAGTCGTTAATAAAGTTGATAAAAAGCTGTCCGACTTAGAGAGCTGCCTAGATATACAATCCAAAGATGTTGATAAAAAACTACATGATCTAGAAATAAATATATAATCTTCAATGCCAAGATGGACATATGCGAATTATTCCAGAATCCTCTAGTAGAATAAAGGCCCCTAGTTTTGATGGCACCACACCATTTAATGTGTTCAAGTTCCAGTTTGATACAATTGCCATTAGAAACATGTGGAACGACGAAGAAAAAGCTATAGAGTTGATATTGGCCTTAAAAGGAAATGCAGCAGTGGTTCTAGAAAGCGTACCAGCGTGTAACAGAAACAGTTATAATGACATAATGGAGGCGCTACAACGTAAGTACGGTGATGAACATAAAAAGGAATTATACCGAATGGAATTGCGTGGTAGAGTGCAGAAGCCCAATGAGACACTTCAAGATTTTGCGTTTGAAATCGAACATTTGCTGCAGCTTTCTTATCCAGGGGAAAACAGCCCGTTTTTTGGACCATTTCAAGATAGAGGCATTTGTTAATGGCATTCGCGATCCTAAAATAAAATACGCGGTTTATGCCACACCTAAACCATCATTGACTGAAACCGTCTCATTCGCACTGGCACAAGAAACGGCGAAAATAATTTCAAAGCTGCAAATATGCAAGGTTAAAATTGTTGCTGATAATGAGAGAATATAGTCGACGAATTAAAAAAGGTTTTGGAGGCGTTTAATGAAAAGCTAAGTAAAATCAGAGTAAAATGCTATAACTGCGGTAAATCGGAAACGTACCAGATATGTCTCTCCTCAAAGAAACAACCAGCAATCAAATCATTAATCATCCCTTTAAACTAAAAAGAGCTAGTACTATGAGGCAAGAACTAGCTCCCACATCTGAGAGACCCACAACCTCCATATCCGTAATGCAGCAGAAAAGTAGCAATCTTACTGCTTCTGGGTACATCAACGGTCAGAAACACGTTTTTGCTATAGACACCTGGGCATCACAGTCTATCGTCAGGCCCGATTTAAGTAAGTCTACGCACAGCTACTAGGGAGTCGGCCACTGTGTGTAAAGTAAATGTGAAATTAACCATTGCCAACGTTACCGTCAATCATCTATTCATTGTTGCCGATATTGTGGACGAAGTTATCATTGGTGCTGATTTCATGATTAGCCATGGCATTACTTTGGATATGGGATGAAAAGTTATGATTTGGCGAAATGTGAAGATACCCCTTGACGTCGGATATGAAAATAGGACTCAAGTAAGAAAGCTAGTTACCGTCGAGCATCAGAAGCTACCACCACAATCAGAAACTTTGTGGGTGATAGAACCATCAGAAATAACAAGTGATCTTGTAACAGCAAAAACCTTCGTTAGGTCCTCATCAACAAATAATGAAAACACTTCCCAAGAGCAAGATGACCTTAACGAACTTCATGAATTCGTACGCACACGAATGAAAATGACCAGTGACAAAATTAAAGCCAGATACGATCAAGCAGCGAATTCCGAAGGATTTAACGAAGGCCAGCTTGTACTGTTGTATAACCCACAACGTAAGAAAGGACTGTCTCCCAAACTACAAACCCATTGGGATGGACCATACAAAGTGATTAAGAAATTAAACGACGTGGTGTACAGAATACAGAAAGAAAAGAGCCCAAGATCTAAAATGAAGGTCGTACATCTAGAACGACTAGCAGCCTATGGAAAAAGTGAATTCGTGCCTATTCGGGACGAACAGACTTAAGCTGGGGCAGTGTTACGAAATTGTACTTGAATTCAAATATAACGGTTTTAACGGCTGGTTTAAATCTTTCTCAATGCTTCTAAGCATTTCCGTTTATGTTAACAGCAGTTAACATATCTGTAAAAATTATTAACATAGTTCTAAACATACAACATTGAATAAAAAGCTTTCACCATTGTTTTTAAGTATGGCAACACTAAATGTTTAAGCTGCTAACATTAACATCAAAAGCTCTAGTTTGTCCGTTAAGAACATTGTAGAAAGAAATAGAGCTTTCATCTAGTAGGTAATACAGTGTATATAAATTGGCCGTGAGAACACCATTGAGTCAGTCTAATTGGAAGCGTCGTTAAGTAAAGACAAATTAACTGCCTTGGCTGTATAATTTTGTACATTATTAAAGTGTGTTGTTTATAGTGTGTAATTTAAGGAATAATAACAGTTTAAATAATCACTTGCGTTCTAATATAAACACACACTTAAATTACACACTTTATGCAACACACTTTAATAATGTACAAGATTATACAGCCAAGGCAGTTAATTTGTCTTTACTTAACGACGCTTCCAATTAGTCTGACTCAATGGTGTTCTCACGGCCAATTTATATACACTGTATTACCTACTAGATTCTTCATGAAAGCTCTATTTCTTTCTACAATGATCGTAACGGTCAAACTAGAGCTTTCGATGTTAATGTTAGCAGCTTAAACATTTAGTGTTGCCATACTTACAAACAATGGTGAAAGCTTTTTATTCAATGTTGTATGTTTACAACTATGTTAATAATTTTTACGGATATGTTACATAGTGTCTACATTAGAAATTTTTTTATCAAGACTTAACGCGAATTTGAGGAAGGTGGCAACAGTTGCACAAAAACAGCAATGTGGCGTATTCATTATTGTTTTTTATGTATGCAGTTTGACAACTGTAACAACCAAAATAATAATAAACTGTTTAACTAAGATTACCTTGTATATATTCGCACTGACTTTGACGTTTGTTTTGATATAAATTTGCCTAATATAGACACTAGGTTAACTGCTGTTAACATAAACGGAAATGTCTAGAAGCATTGAGAAAGATTTAAACCAGCCGTTAAAGCCGTTATATTTGAATTCAAGTACAATTTCGTAACAATATTAACACTTTTTTACATTTTTTGAAATGAATCAAAAGTCAAGTAGACTTAAAATAAATTGTTTAAATTTTCATTTATATTTTCAATTTGAAAAAAAATTTGAAATTTTCTTCGAAAATTTTAGTCTTTTAACTACATTATGGGAACAGAACAGAAGCGCTTTTTATCAAAATGATGTGCTGCAGAATTTCTAAACATTATTTTTTTATATATTTTCCTTGGAATTTTACCATTTTAAGGCGTTTGTTATTATTATTTTCATGTATAATTATTTTCATTTACTATTTGCAATCAAATTTAATAAAACTAAACCAAAGATTTAACAAATTTTTGCAAAATTACTAAAATTTTCATTACGAACAATTTAATAATATCTATGAACAAAATTTTATTTTTTATGAAAAAAAGTTTGAAAAAAAAGTTATGTTGGATTCATAATATTTGAATGTTGAGAAGGATCTTTTTAAAGATGTAACAATTGAAGTAGATGCTTTTATTTTAAGTAAAGCTTCCACATTTAAATATAACACTTGTGCCCCTCAGGCTATATTTCACTCTTAAACGGTGATATATTTTATTTATTTTAAAAATAGTATAAAAGGGGGGAAAGCCTTACCTTTAACTTATACAAATACTATAACTAACAAATACAAAAACATAGCATGAGGGTACTGATTTAGCTCCTTAACTCACTTAAAATAGTAAATATTTGCTATACTGTTTATCGGATTGCAAACATTTAGATATCAATTGAAAGCTCTTGAACGCGCATTTATAAAAAGAAAAATAATTTTTTATAAAAGTTACTTCAACATTTTTTCTTAATATGTATTTGGTCATTTCTCCTGCATAGTATGTTTTTTGAAATTTTTTTTAATAGTCGGTCTTCGGCCGGGCGAAAATGTTTGTGGTATGTCCAAAAGCGGCTTACATAATTCGATTACATAATTTTTCCTTTCTAGCCAATTTTTTAAATAACAACAAATTTGTTTAATATGAGTTTTTTAGGAAAGTACCTTTTTCAATGGCCTATAAATTTGAAACTATTCAGTTGCACTCCAAAGTTTTTACATTATTATTTTCAGCCTTAAAAGTACTATCAATGATAAAAAAAAAATATATAAAAATAAAATCGGTGTTGAGTCAGAATATTCAATTTAAGCCTTATGAATATAACGAAATACGTTTATAACGATTTAAATTTGTCCCTTCAAGTTTGTTAACCGTGTTCGATTATAATAAAAGTAAAGTTTATATGCCACTTATTATAACTTAGTTGTATCTTTAACAGTCAAATTTTTAATAAAAATTAACAGGATGATAGTAAAACTCAAGCCCAAGCAATCATTATCGAATTTTTACTCTATATAAATTTCATTAACACTCAACTTTTATTCGTAACTTCAAAACATTTTATAATACAAAAATTTGTATTATCAATTTTAATAGCCCATTTACACGTAACAGAATTTGTAAGATTTTTCTGTCAGAGAGTAGATTCAAATATTAGTATTATAAGAAGTATTGTGAGACTGTTGAGATCAGATTTCTCTACTCAACTATCTTATAAAAGGAACTGTCAAAAAAAGTACACATATACTAAAAAAACAATGTTTTTTGTAAAATTGTTTGCTTTTAATGTTTGTTTTACATTTTAAAAAACATTTTTATAAAAATTTTGTTAAAAAAGTGCGAATTTTTTAAATAAAATGACTTGTTTACTCTGTGACTGAATGAAAATCATGATATCTGATAGGATTTATAAGAATACGTGTACCCCTTATTTAAGATTTAACATAATATAAACAAAATAGTTACTCTCTTCTGCCGGCGTTATATCACATATTATATAAGCATTAATATCAGTTGTAGACCTGGGGTAAAGAATTGCTTATATTTTATGTTCAAACAAAAGGTCTTTGCCACCCCTTTAAACCTATGAGGATGTGGAGCCCTATTTGGGAGCAGTTGCTCTATAAGTCGATGCGAAAACAATGAAATAAAAAGTTTTCTGATGTTAACTATTCCGCCAGCTTACAGCCGATTTTGATTTACAAAAGCTGCCGTCGCCATTAAAATTGTTCGGCGCAGGTTTCTGATTATAAATCGTTGTATGTGGTTTTCTGGGAAAATTGTGTTAAATTTATCAATATATTAATGTCAAATATTATTATAAATAAGTGGAAAATATTTATTTATTGGTAATAATATGCCAGTTTTAATAAAAACGTAAGTTTATTTGTAAAAATATGTTTTAAAATTGACTTGTTTACATATTATTTTGTTGTCAAAAAATTTGTTATATTTGTAAGTTAAAGTTGCCATCTAGTGTTTTATTCTTAGTGAAAATGTAAAAATCTTTCGGAAAGAAAACGTCCAATTACACAAAAAAGTATCAAATTAAAAAAAATATTCCAGGAAAAAATTTATAACTTAAAAAATTCAAATATTAAAAAAAATAATTTAATATTGATTTAAAAAAATGAAATAAAGTGGCTCATAAGAATGAAAAAATCAAACAAAAGTAATTGATATAATAATATAATAATTGATGTTTCTATAGAAATATGTACATATTTTCAAGCTATTTTCATACGTTCTGTCACTAGTTGAACAGAGTATAAAAAATTTTCAAAGTACTTTTTTCCAAAAATAACAATTTTTTCGGTTTCTGCTTTATACTGAGTTTCGATAAAGAGTATATAATATTCGGTACAGATGAATATAATCGTTTTTATTTGCTTATGTTAAATCAGCGCTTTTGAAATTAAAGTTACGATGTGAAATTAATCTTGTTTTTGAAAAATGTGTGAAAATTGCATTTTTTCAAAACAAATTTCTTGAAAATGCAATTGCAGATTTTTTATTTCCGTGAATTCTTTCTTTTTGTTTTACTATATTTTTTTAGGGTATTCTAATAAATCCTATAAGATATCATTATTTTCAGTCAGTCGCAGAGTAAACATGTCCTTTTTATTTAAGCAATTCGCACTTTTTTTAGCACAATTTTTATAAAAATGTTTTTTAACATGTAAAACCAACACTAAAAGGAAACAATTTTACCAAAATCACTGTTTTTTTAGTAATTTCCAAATACACATGCACGCACACAAACAAACTTTCGTGTATGTGTATTTTTTTGACAGTTCATCTTATAAGATGGTTGTGTAGAGAAATCTCATCACAACAGTCTCATAATACATCTTATAATACTAATATTTGAATATACACGTGAAATAATTCTCTCAGAGAGCGAATTTGACACACTCTGACACAAAAATATTACATATTATGTTACGTCTAGACGGGCTGTATATTACACAAATTTTAACAAGATATACTTCAAAATCAGTACGAATCTATACAAAGTAACCTCTGTTAAACAGATGATTACTATTTTTGGTTGTTACAGTTGTCAAAATGAATATATAAAAACCGTTAATCAATTTGCCTTATTGTTGTTTTTGTGTATTTTGATGATTGTCTTCATAAAAAATTTTCTAATATAGACACTATGTTATTTTGCCGTCAATATTCTCAATTGTTTACGCTTAAAGAAGCAAAATAAATTAAAATAAAAAATGGGTCCTCCAAAGAAATCTAAAAAAGATAAATTTAGTGGAGATAAATTCGGTAAGTTTAAAAATTCCCTCACATATTTCTCACAATAAAATCATTGCATATTTAGGCAAAAAACGACGTGCTGAAGATGAAGCCTACACACAGCTTGTTGACGATAATGATACCATAGATATTAGTGAATCTGATGGTATACCAGGAGCAGCTTCTAAAAATGCCGAAACTAATGATGATGGTATAAATACTGATGAATATGGTGCTAAAGATTATCGTTCACAAATGGAACTAAAACCAGATCATTACAATCGTCCCCTGTGGGTAGCACCAAATGGTCATATATTCTTAGAATCTTTTTCACCTGTCTACAAACATGCTCATGATTTTCTAATTGCTATTTCTGAACCTGTGTGCCGTCCAGAACATATACATGAATATAAATTAACAGCCTACAGTTTATATGCCGCCGTATCGGTCGGCTTACAGACTCATGACATTGTAGAATATTTAAAGAGGTTAAGTAAAACCAGTATTCCGGAGGGTATTATAGAATTCATTAAACTGTGTACTTTATCGTATGGCAAAGTTAAACTGGTTTTAAAACACAATCGTTATTTTATTGAATCTCCACATCCTGATATTTTACAAAAGTTACTTAAAGATCCGGTTATACAGACGTGTCGCTTAAAGCGTGAAGAGGGAGATGCATTCATCCATGGTACATTGGAAGGTAAAGCTATAACACAATTTGGTACAAAACTACCAGATGGCACAGTAAAAGGTGCAGATGGCAAAGCGGATCCAAACGCGGCTGGAACTCTCAATGCCGATGGGACTACTACTGTGCCCGATGATATCACTAATTTTTATGATAAAATTGATAATGAAGAGGAAGATGAAGAGGAGGCCAATTTAAAAACTGTTTCATTTGAAGTTAATCAAGAAAAAATTGAAGTCATACAAAAACGTTGCATCGAAATTGAACATCCTGTGCTGGCAGAGTATGATTTTCGTAATGATACCCACAATCCGGACATAAATATCGATTTAAAACCAGCAGCTGTGTTGAGACCTTATCAGGAGAAAAGTTTACGTAAAATGTTTGGTAATGGTCGTGCTAGATCAGGAGTTATTGTACTGCCTTGTGGTGCAGGTATGTGTTTTTCAGAAGACCATTTTTTAGCACTTAAAAATGATAATAAATTTTAATAATTTTCAAGGTAAATCTTTAGTGGGTGTTACAGCCTGCTGTACTGTGCGTAAACGTGCTTTGGTTTTGTGCAACAGTGGTGTTTCCGTCGAACAGTGGAAACAACAGTTTAAAATGTGGTCAACAGCTGATGACAGCATGATTTGTCGTTTCACCTCCGAAGCCAAAGACAAACCTATGGGTTGTGGTATTTTAGTCACCACCTATTCCATGATTACTCATACGCAAAAACGTTCTTGGGAAGCTGAACAAACTATGCGTTGGCTACAGGACCAGGAATGGGGCATAATGGTATTGGATGAAGTACATACAATTCCGGCCAAAATGTTTCGTAGAGTTTTAACTATAGTACAGTCACATTGTAAACTTGGTTTGACTGCCACATTGTTGCGTGAAGATGACAAAATCGCTGATTTGAATTTTTTGATTGGTCCTAAATTATATGAAGCCAATTGGTTGGAACTGCAGAAAAAAGGCTATATTGCCCGAGTACAGTGTGCTGAGGTTTGGTGTCCCATGTCTCCAGAATTCTATCGTGAATATTTAACTGCCAAAACCTCAAAGAAAATGTTGCTATATGTTATGAATCCTTCAAAATTTCGCAGCTGTCAATTTCTTATCAAATACCATGAACAAAGAGGTGACAAAACCATTGTTTTCTCCGATAATGTATTTGCTTTGAAACATTATGCCATTAAAATGAATAAACCCTTCATTTATGGGCCTACCTCTCAAAATGAACGTATACAAATTTTACAAAATTTTAAATTCAATCAAAAAGTCAACACAATTTTTGTATCAAAAGTGGCCGATACAAGTTTCGATTTACCTGAGGCAAATGTTCTTATACAAATTTCCTCACATGGTGGTTCTCGCCGCCAAGAAGCTCAGCGTTTAGGTCGTATTTTGCGTGCTAAAAAGGGTGCTATAGCTGAAGAGTACAATGCCTTCTTCTATACCCTAGTCTCACAGGATACCATGGAAATGAGTTATTCTCGCAAACGTCAACGTTTCTTGGTCAATCAGGGTTACAGTTATAAAGTTATTACACATTTAAGTGGCATGGATACGGATCCGGATCTATTCTATAAAACTCGTGAAGAACAATCACAATTATTGCAACAAGTTTTATCGGCTTCCGATTTAGATTGTGAAGATGAAAAGATTCCTGGCGAACCGGGTTATCGCCCCAGCGGTTCCGGTACTATGAAACGTGGCGGCTTGAGTTCAATGTCGGGTGGTGATGATGCCATTTATTATGAACATCGTAAAAAGAATTCCGGAAATGTACATCCTTTATTTAAGAAATTCAGAGGTGTTTAGAGAGATGCATACAATGCTGATGTTTTTTTATTATGAATTAAATGTACTAAAAATAAATAGATTATATATGAAATTATATTAATTTCAAGGTGTTTTATTAAAGTAAAGGATTTTGTGTGATCTTGAAAGGTATTAAAGGAAAGATTCGATTTTTCATTTTAACACAAAGGGACCAGCAGGATCCAAGTGAGCCGAGATACCTACAGAAGGCTACCTGTGATACCTATACTCACCATCAAGAAATGATTCGATGTTTGTCTGTCTGTTGAAAGCAGGATGGGGCCATCGAAATTTTGTACAAATATTTCAAGGATCGATGGAAACTCGAAATAAAAAATGGACGAGATTCATCCACCCCCATATAAGATAAAATTTGGTGTACTCAAAAAATCGATATTTCTAAAAACCCGGTTTTCGAATTATTCGAAAAATAGCTTTCTTGAAAACGAATTTCGAATACGGGTTTAGTTTAAAAATCCCGTTAATCTGTTTCTATTAAAAATACAAACTTTTGGGAATTTTAAAAAGTTTGCTCCTTTTTTCAAATTTTGACTTGATTGAATTTTGATGACCTTAGGCCGGCTTTATCGAAGGTAGTGAAACATCTTTTGAAGTTTCAAATAATTAATTCTATTTTATCTCGTCTTTGTGAGTCTCACTTTGCTTTTTACCCTGGTTATATCACAACGACTATGCTTCTTTCTATAACTGATAATAGAAGGCATGGTTTCCACTAACTATAAAAAATGATTATGAAACCTAGGAATGAATTTAACTTTTCGCGGTCAGCCTGAAAACTTTTGTTCTCATACTTGAGTGGTAGGTCTCAGTTCGTTGTTGTTAATAAGGTAAGTTCAAGTGCGAGGTTTCTGAGCTCTGGAGTTTCTCAAGGTTCTGTGTTGGGTCCACTGTTGTTTATTATGTATTTAAACAACCTTGGAGATTTTGTCAACACTTTATTATGCATTATGCATTATTATGCTGATGATGTTTTCCTATTGTTTAAATGGAGGCGTGATTTTCCTGAAGTGTTAGAAAGTAATATACATTTCTGGTTGGATTGTGTTGTGGAATGGAATCTGTCAAATTCATTTCAATTGAATGTGTCTAAGACGGAGGCTTTAAGTTTTGATGTCACATTGTTTAATTTTTAATGAAGACTCTCAGGATTTATATGGTAAAATTTGTAGTGTCTTACGCAGATTATATTCTATTAATATATTTTTCACTTTTCACATCAGAAAAAAATCTAGCACACACGTTATTAATATCTCTTGTCATGTATGGACTTGAGGGTTTCTCTGAAATATCTACAGTATATTTGCATAAAATTAAATGTACTGTCAACATGATAGTTCGTTTTGTTTATAATATAGGTTTGCGTCGTCATATTTCGGGCTATGTTCGACAGTTTTTACGTTGTTCGTTTGAACAATTTTTGATGTTGAGGAATATGACGCTTTTCTATGGCGTCATTAGGAGTAGTAATCCTGAATCACTTTACAGATACTTTATATTTTCAAGGTCTGTGAGAAATCCACAGATAATTATTTCTAGAATCTCGAATCATGTTTTTGAAAAAGCATTTCTGGTTCGTGTTGCTCGAAGTTTTAATCAATTGCCAAATAATTTACGTAATTTTTCATTGAATATTTTTCAATATTGCATTTTTATTTTTTTTTTCTTTGTTGCTTTTTAGGGCTGTTATTATATTTATATAAATTTTTTTCATTGTAGATTTATACATTATTATGATCATTACTATGTAATAAGTTTGTTTGGGTCCTATGGGTTGGTTTTTTTTATTATAGAATGAAGAAATAATATATATATATATATATATATATATATATATATATATATATATATATATATATATATATATATATATATATATATATTATTTATTTCTTCATTCTATAATCGGAAATTTGTAACGCAGTGAAACTCTGTGGGATTTAGGAGGATCGCTCAGACCATCTGTGTTGAAAGAGCTGAATAAAAAAGATATATGCAAAATTGTAAATTCCTTTTCAATTTTATACCAACAATTTTTTCGAAAAAGATGACTTACAATTAGATATTTTAAACTTGAATTAGCTATTTTGAAATCTTCAGTTTTAACTTTGTGGCTCTAAGACACAATTCCACCAAACATGATATACCATATTTTTATCTACATTTACGCCCAAAACACAATTACAGTTAAGTGATAATATTTTAAGAAAAAACATCTCTTACTTGTTTTTTACAAAAAATATGTCAAAATTAAAACAAAATTCAAATGGATTCTACGAGCATACGAACCATAGCTTGAAGATCTGTAATCTAGAAAACTTTCACTAGTATATCTATACCCATAGAAAATTTGTTGAAAAACAATTATATCTACTCCTCCTATACGCGAACAGTATAAAAATCAATTTACAACACTATATGTTGAATATATTTAAAATTCCACAATGTTGAAAAATTATTTTTTTACACACATTAAAGTAAAACTATTTTTTCAATTCAGAATTTCAAAATGTCACGTGTCCTTGGTGGTAAGATTTCATAGGTAGGAGTTTTAAAGTGTTCGTATAGGTTTGAATCCTGGCGAACATAATTGTAATTTTATTTAATAAATGATTGATTAATTGACAGGTCCTTAATCTGTCATTTCAAAATTTTAATTTTTGTTTGAAGATTTGAAGATAAATAGTGAAGCAATTTTTCGAAGTGTTGGTCGCGGATCGATCTCAGTACCTAAAGTCTTTCAGTCACAAACCAAAGCGGTATACCATAACGATATGTTGAAATTTACTATCTTACAATTTACAAGGAGTCCCGAGATTCGAACTCAGGCTTAACGGTCTGTAATCTGGAACACTTCCTCTAGACTATTCCATATCACAGCTTTCCAATAGAAATCATTTATATATTATTAAATTTGGGCAAAGAAAATTGGAAAAATTTTTGAGGCTCTTCTAGAATATCGTTTATAACTCCGCCATTCCTAAACGGATTTCGCTGAATTTTAATACCAAGATCTTCAAGACTATTGGACTATGGGTTTCAAAAAATCTATGTTATCATATCATGATCAATTTGAGTCCATAGATATATAAAGGGTGGTCCGAAGTGTTTTTTGTGATTTTTAAAATTCAATAAATCAGAAACTAATAAATGTATTATCATATTTCTTTCATAACATAAGTCATATAAGTCCAAATAATATGTGTGTAAAATATTATACTGGTAGGAGTCGTATTTACTAAGTTATAACAGAAATAGGAAGATGGGAGAAAAAAAATTTATGCATTTTGGGTAAAAATTATGGTATAATTTAAAATGGAGCCAATTATAATGTTTACATGTAGATTTTGAAAAAATATATATGTATTTTAAATTTGTAATAATGTTTACCATTAAATGGAAAAAATGAGTTAGTTCTAACTAATTGTATATTTGAATAGTTTATTATAAAAGTTTATAGAATTTATGTAGAATTTCTTATATTTTTTACCGATATTATTAGGAAATCAAGAGTTGAGAAACATTTTTGTACAAAATTGAACTAAAACATTACCACGAGATCACCATAATACAAATAATAGTAAATTTTCTTAAAAACTATATATATTTGTATAATAATAAATGATCTCATCTGAATGTCTTATTAATATTGAACATAATTTATCAATAAATTATAAAATATTTTAAAACCTGGTGCACATAAATTATTATGAGTATGATAGTCCAAGTTTTTGTGTTATTTTGAGCAATTCAAGTCTCAAGATATACTTGGACATATTTTTTTAAAATTCCTTAAAAAACTAATATCAATTCGGTTGATTATTTGCTGGTATACTCCTATTATGGATAATTTCTAAATGATGATATTTAGATATATCACCCTCAATTTGTACCGATTAATTTGGATATATCTGGCGGTCAGTCATTGTAGTATATGGGCTATACGTTCCCAAATTTCATTTAGTGTAGTTTTGATACTAAAGTTGTTGAAATAGGTTTTCGCTATATAGCTAAACTATTTAAAGACATTTAATACTTAAAAATATTGTACATTTTGAATTGAATTGATAATCTCCGTGTAGCACATACATTAGTATGTGTCTAAATAAAAAAGTGAGGTTATGAGACAAAGTGGATTAAAACTCTAGGTAAAAAGATAGTAGCTTCAACATAGTTGTGGTATACCGCTTGGATTTGTGACTGAAAGACTTTAGGTCCTGAGCTCGATCCTTAACCAAGACTTCGAAAAATTATTTTATAATTTATCTTCAAACAAAAACTAAAATTTTGAAATTTATTAAATTAAAATTACAATTCTGTTAGCCAGGATTCGAACCCATACGTAAACTCCAAAACTCCTAGTTTTGAATTCTTACCCCCTGGGTCACATTATATTTTGAAATTCTAGATTCAAAAAGTAGTTTTACTTTAATTGTGTAAAAGAAATTAGATTTCAATATTGTTGAATTTTAAATATATTCAACATATAGAGTTGTAAATTGATTTTTATACTGTTCACATATACATATTAGGAGTACATACAATTGTTTTTCAACTAAATCTCTATAGGTATAGATAGTCTAAAAGTTTTTTTGAAAAAATAATTTTGACAACTAAATCTGAATATGTGAGTTGTTTTTTATTGAAATATTATCACTTAACTGTAATTGTGTTTTAGGTTTAAATGTAGAAAAAAATATGGCGTCACGTTTGGTGGAATTGGCACTTAGAGCCCCAAATTTAAAAATTCGTACAAATTCTGAAAATATTTAAATAGCTAATTCAAGTTTAAAATATCTATTCTAGGTTGGTTAGGTTAAAAAGGGTGTCTCCACTCGGTCCATTGTAATCCCTTTATAAAGGCCAAAAAAGGTCAAGAAAGAAAAAGAGACTTTATTAGATAAAACAATAGAACAGAAGAATGTGGAACCTATAATCTAGTAAACAAAAACAATTACCTCTAAGACACTTTATCCCCATTACGAACCCTATCAGGTTAATAAGTCCTTTGCCCGTTACCTCCTCCAGTTCGTGTAGTATGTGGCTTCCAAACCACTTCAGTCTACTACGCTGAAGCCCTACACATTGACAGAGTATATGCTCTAATGTCTCTAGTTCCTCTACATCATCGCACGTCTTACAGAAGTCTGACGTGCCAATGTTCTACTTACTAGTCATATTCCCTATTGCGGAGTGACCAGTAATCATACCCACAATAACCCTTAGATTCGCACGACTCATGCCCAGTAGATATTTCGAATCTGCTAGTTTAAGATTATGCCACAGCGCTCCAGATACCTTGAAGTCCGTTCTATTCTTTCATGCATGATTCGTTTTTCCTAAAGTTCATTCCCTTATGACCATGAACCTATAACCTAATTGGAATCCTAACCGATGCCTACACAAAAGATCTGTTTCAGTTGTCAGGAACCCAACAGTCTTACACTGTAGGCATACATTAGCCTTCTCAATTCCTCCCTGCACTCAAGCACTAATCTTCACCTAACACAATAACTTGTCATTACCAATAGTGCTGCCTACTATCCACATAGATAGTTACACCAGAGTCCCTTTCAACGTTCTCTCCAATAATCCTAAGACTTTATAAATGCCTAAAATTTCTGCCACAAACACGCTGCAACTATCAGGCAGTCAAAAAAACCTACTAATTCTAAGGTATTGTTTTAGAAAAAAAAAAATTGTTGGTAGAAAATTGAAAGGAAATTTACAATTTTGCATAACTCTTCCTTATACAGCTCTTCAACACAGATGGTCTGAGCGATCTTCCTAAGTCATATGCCCAAGGATTTTTCGGGGAATCTTTATGCTACAAAGATTTGCAAACTGATTAACACCAATATTAAGTATATTTCCAGATTAAAGCAAAAATTTTGATGAGATAATTATTATGTTTATATATTTATAAAATATAGATTTTGTGAAGGGTGTAAAATATTTGATCCAGCCGAATATTAAACTTATTTTTTTTTTTATTTCTTTAGAAAAACATCTGGTGGCTTAAAAGAATGGGCAATTCTCGAGCTACAGGGAGATCTAGAAGTACGAAGTAATGAGGATATGCATGATCAATTTGTGGGTGATCTCTACTACAACAAATATGGACAACCAGTAAGTCCCTTTTTACATTATACATACAAACGAACACAAATAAAATGTAATTTATTTCTACAGATTTTAATTATTGGCCATCACATCTTGCAAGGCAGAGAACAAAAACTGGAAAAACCCTTTGCCGTATTGGAAAAGTCTAAAACCAACGAAGGTCTACATTTACTAGATCAAACTGCTGGCAATTTAAATGCCAGTATTATTGATAATACCGTAGATCGCACTATGCTCGACAACACAGTGGCATTGGAAAATAAATCAAGGCAAAAAAGTGAATACACCGTGCAGGCTGTTATTACCAAAAAGTTGATATTTAAATCTAGACCAAAACCCATTATAGCAAATGTAGCAAAAAGTGTATAAATTTTAAAATATTGTAGTTTTATTTTATTTAAAAAACATCAATTAAGTGAAAGAAAGAAAAGAAAAATGACTTAAACAATTTCCATTTCTCGTTCAATACCCACAAATTTCAATTGTTCCGTAGGACCATATCTATAATCAAAGAACAGCTCTTCTCCTGGTTGTATAGCACGCTTAGCAAATATACCAATACGATGATCGCCGGTAACCATCATAACTTTAGCATAACAATTGGGGTTGATGGAATGATTAGCAAAACGTATTTTATTGCCTTTGCGCGTAGCATCCACAACGAAATCATTATTCAAATTGAACAGGAAAGAACACATGTATTTGTCATAGACCTTGCCGCGACGATCAGCTTCATCTTGAGAAATAATTTCACCACAATATTCCGAAATGAATTCATTCTTTTGGGCTCCCTCTTTAAGAAATATACCCCAGCCTGCTACATCGGAAGGAGCCATGAGTAAATGTTTATCTGCTTAAATAAATTCAAAACAATTAATTAAATAAAATTAATTGAAATATGTTTAAGAAATGGCAAAAACTTACGTAGACCTCTTTGTACACAAACATTTTTACATGTAATTTTAGTCAATTTAAATTGATCAGCACCACAAGCCTGACACAAATCAGGATCACATTCACGCACTGCCAAATAGCAAGGACATTGTTTAGTGTTACATTGAGCTTTACAGCGGCAACCAGGGAAACGATTCTGACAATCACTGCTACAGTTACAGAACTTTTCGCAAAAGTTTTGGGTTTGTATGCAAGAACAATTCATGTCACAGGGACCCGGATGATCACAAGGTGTATAGTTGTAGACATGATTTGAAGTGGAATCTTTTTTCAGCTGTATTTTGCGACAATGTAAAGACCATAAACGTTGCTTCTTTTTCTTCTTGCGAGGCGGTGTATAATCCTGGCGCAATTCTTCGATGCAAAATTCGGCAGCCTCTTTTTGGGCAAATTCATAAACCTATAGAAGGAATGAAATAAATTATTTCTTTTTGTATTTTCTACAATAAATTTTACCTGTTGACAAGTTTTTGTTAACATGGTCTGTGCTATAGCACAGTAATTTTTCAAATACACTTTATGTAATGTTCGAAAGAGCGATTGATCTGCTCCTGTCCAATCGCACTTGGCATTTGAGGTGTTCATCATACCAGCTATTTGGGAGATGGAATTATTGGTTTTATTACATTTTAATATTTATTTTATATATTTTAATATTTATCTTACCCATTATAGAACTTATTTCAGCTGAGGCTGCACTTGTTACAGTACCATTTTCTTTTAATTGATCATTGTTAAACTCTTTGTTGCTAAATTGGCTGTTGCTGTCATTACTATCTTCGGAACTGGCCTCATTACAAGAATCAATCGGTGGGGTTTTACTATCAGCAGCTAGTTTTTCTTTCATGCCATCCTGAGATTTTACAGTAAAAAATAATAAATAAATTAAATGAAGATTTACGATAGCTAAATTATGCTTTGCTCTAACAAACTTATAAAAAATGTTAGTGCAAACGTTTAATGATTGTAACTAATCAAATACTGCAACAATTGTATTCTTTAAAGTAAATAAATACCTTTCAATAATTTTTACAAATTTAAAAATTTTATTAATACTAGTTTTTCTACAAAAAAAAAAAAAAAAAAAAAAAATCGAAAATTCGTGAAAAATAGTCAACATGAAATAACGGTTCAAAATAATCAAACCTTTTTTCTCTCTCCTAAAATTCTTAAATTTAGCGATTTTTTTTGTTCTGTTTTTTCCGTTTTGACGATTTTTTTTCGTTTTCGATATTTTTATATTGACGTTTTTCTTTTTGGCGGCTTTTTAACTATAGGGTATTTTTTCATTCTGGCGATTTTTGTTCTTTTTTGTTGGTAATGGCGATTTGTCCCATTTAGATAATTTTTAGTTATTTTTTCGATTCTTTTTATTTATTATTTGGTTCTTCTTCGTTATGATTTGTTTTCGTTAGAGTGTTTTTTCTGCGTTTTTTTTTTCGATTCTTTAGTTTAAGGAATTTTTTATGTTTTTTTAATTTAAGGAATTTTTCATTCTGTCGATTCTTTTTTTTTTGCACTTTTTGGTTATGGCGATTTTTTCGTTTGGGTGATCGTTTAGACACTTTGGTGGTTTTTCGTTATGTTGTTTTTTTGTTTTGGTAATTTTTTCCCTGTTCACGATTTTTTATTTTGGCGGTTTTTACATTTTAGCAATTTTTATAATTCTGGTGATTTTTGTTCTTTTGATGTTTTTACGCTATTTTTTATTCTTATTTTTTACAAAATAATTTATTTCTGCTCCAAAAAATATAAGTCATAAAATTGTTATTTTTGTCAAAAAAAAAAAAAAAAATTCTACCAATTAAAAGTAGAAAAAACTTTAAACTCACATCATTACAAATTGTCTAGTTTGCTTTTGTAAAGAAATAACTGAAATGACAATGCTTTGTATTGAAAGAGTTGTCTGATAGGCATGAGAAATAAAATAGAGGAGAGATTAATAATTAGAATCACTCTTTGGTTTGAGGCTTTTACAGATATATATATGACAGTTTTTATATATGTATTAGTAAAAACTTTTACCAACAATAAATTCTAAATTTGTGAACTCGGATGTACACTGTGAGCGTATAAGGGGTTACAGAAAACGTGTTTGCCTATTAATTATATAAAAGATATGTAAATAGATAATTATACTTACCAATAGCATATAACAATTATTACTGCAGGGTTCCGTAAATGGTTTGATTTCGGGAAAACGACGTTTTTGTAAATTGGGGCCAGCATGACCAACTTGTAGTCCTATGAAAGTAAAAATATTTTTAATTATTAATTTTCCAAACTACTTTACAACTCTCAAAAGATGTAAGTTTTAATGATTATTAAAAATGCCATTGAAATTGTTATTTTGGTTGATTTTGACTGATTGTTGTTTGATAATGAATTAAAGAAACATTAGAACAGTTCAAATGCCTTGTTTTAATTTTTTTGTTTAAACAGTGCTAAGCAGTATATGGAGTTTATAATCAATTAAAAACCATAACATACAATACAACATAATGCCAATTTATTAGAAAGGGGGGAATACAAATCATACATACAAACACAGGTTTTCTCCCCTTTATTCTATGTTATTAAAGGTAGATTTTGAAAATTATATTAAAATTTAATAATGTTCAAACTAAAAATAGAATATGTATGCTGTAAATGAGTTTTGCAAAGAATTATCTAGTAAAAAAAGTATATTTATAGTAGTTAAGAATGCTTTTTTTTATAATTTTTATATATTTTTTTCAATATTTATTTTTAATTAATGCCTGAAAATATCTGAAGGATGAAAACATCGAAAATATATGGTAGAAAATGGGGTGGTCATGATGTGTAGCAACATTCAATAAGAAAACATAGAACAACAGCTACAACTCACCGTGAGTTGGATGACCTAAATTTGTAGATAATTTTTTTTATTTTGCATTGTTTTTTTTTATAAATTTGTTTTCAAACGGCATTAAATTTGATTTTATTAACACAATTTTTTTATAAACCGAATTAAAAAAGATAAAAATAGTAATATATTTTAATAAATAAGTTTGAAGAAGTTAAAAGATTATTTTGTTATACTCACGATGTAAAAAACAATCATATTTAAAACAACGTCTGCAAAATAGTGTATGAAAAGAGTGTAAAGTTCTTTCACGTGAAACGCTTTCGGCTTTTTCACCATCTATATTGGGAGTGCATTCTTGTGGACGTTCTGGATCCTGATGTTCGGTTAGTTCAATATATCTAATAAATAATAAGATGTTAAATAAATTGTTAAATCTATCAATGCTGGTATTAAATAATGAAAACATCTACTACGTAACTTTTTTTAACTCAAATATAAATAACACAAAAAGTATTTTGTTTAAAAACTAAAGAACTTCTAATAATATCCTGAGCTAATTTCAAAAAGTGATTCTGAGCAAAATTTTTATAGAAAAATTGCTCAGATTTGATTTAATAGAAAAAATCATGTTATAAATCTTAAAAGAAGTTAAAATCCCAAAAGAACACAATAATTATATTTTTAATACAACTTACTTTTCTTTCAATTCCTGTGGTGTCCCCTTGTCAGGAAAATTTGAGCTTATAGCATGAAAAATAATGGGTGGTGGAAATGGCATTTTTTCCTTGATTGAATCCAATTTTTCTTCTTTAGATTCGGACTTTACTTCCTTAGATTCTTCTAGCTTGTTGTCTTCTTTTTTATCATCAATATTTTCAGTCTTTTTATCACTATTTTCCGATTTCTCTTCCTTTATATCTTCCGTTTTCTTATCCTTTTCTTCACTATCTGCCTTTTCACTCTTCTCTTTATCATTTTCCTTATCTTCATTTTTAACCTTTCCCTTAATATCTTTATCCTCTTTTATTGTACCAACTTTCAAAGGTATTCCTGTTATCTCTTCAATTTCCTTGGGATAGTTACGCATTAAAGCATGTACCAATTCCACAAATATAGCATCATCCATAAACGAAGGATCTTTATCACCATGAACTTTACCATCATAATTTTTAATAAGCTCTTCGATAAATTTGCCATCTTTATCTAGAACTTCATCACCCATATATGGTATATTGTGCAAAACAGTCTCATCTTCGACCATAAAATTTTGTTGCGTTGGTGCCCAAGTGTACATTGTAGGAATAGGCGTAACAGCATTTATGACACATATGGGTACCTGCTGGGTACCCGAACCATTGTACATAGTCACTTCGGCTCTTTTGACACAATCCACATGCGGCGGGTCATAGGGTTGGACCTGCCAAACCTTAGGTTCACAATACAAATCTTGAACATTGTAATTGTGTTCATCCCTACGGAATTATATTAAAAAAAAATATATATATATTTATCTATTTTGTATTCGCTTTACCAATTTTTAATCCAAGCTTCCTTTATTTCATCTGCCCTTTTGTAGCGTTTTTGCTGTCTTATTTTAATGTACTCTTTCTTAACACGTCTTTTCCATTCCAACGATACTTTGACATTATTTGGCATTTTATTATTGTTTAATTATTTTATCATAAGATAATTTTAAGTTTATTAAAATTTTCTATTAAAAAAGAAGAATTTTGTTTACTCGATGTCTGCAAGAACTGTTGCACAAAAATGGTTCCCGCTGTCACAAAATGTCAAAATGCTATGAACAAGAAAAGAATAAATGAAAAAAAGAGTAGTTTACGCGGTCAAAAATATCGCTGTGGCAGCACATTATTCAACTTAGTGTTGAAACACAAAATAGCGGTGGCGTTGGCTGTTTCCGTTGTTAGTGAGAAGTTCAAATTAAATAAAAGCAGAGGTTTCTATTTATATTATTTGTTCATTACAACAAAACTACATATATAAAAAATTATTTTCTTCTTCTCTTACTCTACGTCTTCACGAAGAAATTTTTATTTTATAACATAAGAAATAACGTCGGTATAATAACGGCAACACATTTTTATTTCCAACTTTATGTTAAGGGGTGGAGAACACATACATAAGAAATTTAAATTATAAATTGCCTTTTTTTTACCAAAAATTATATTTTTTTCCGTTTTTATTTTTATTTGTCTTTTTAAAACAATATTAATTCATTTTTTACCTTTTTGTTGTTATTTGAGAAAAGACGCCATTTTGATTTTTATTTGTACTTTTTATATAGTTTATTATGACATATGTTGTTTCTTTACCTAGTGTCTATATTAGGCAAATTTTTATCAAAACAAACGTCAAAATCAATGCGAATATATACAAGGAAACCTTAGTTAAACAGCTGATTATCATTTTGGTTGTTACAGTTGTCAAACTGCATATATAAGAAACAATAATGAATACGCCATATTGTGGTTTTTGTGCAAATGTTGCCACCTTCCACAAATTCGCATTAAGTTTGACGTTTGTCTTGATAAAAAAAATCTCTAATGTAGACACTATGTTATAGCGTAGGCTCTACATGATTTATTTTTCTATCATAACAAGTAACAAAACGTCGGCATAGCTACTTTAATTGTTTGGTTTATATCAGCATATATGGGAACACGCAGATAAAATTTGATTATAATAAATCACTTTTTTTCGCTTTTCGTCGAGGTAATGTTGTTAAAATTTAATAGTAAAATTTTCTTTTTTCTGTGTTACTTTTTGCTCCAAATAATTAATTAATTGAGATTTCAAAATTGCGCTTTTCCTTAAAAAAAATAATAAAGCCTGTTGCCACATTCCACAAATTCGCGTTAAGTTTGACGTTTGTCTTGATAAAAAATTGTCTAATGTGGACACTATGTAAAGGGCGTCAGAGAAATGGTTTATCACTGATATTAATATAGTGTCTGCATTAGACAATTTTATATTAAGACAAACGTCAAACTTAACACGAATTTGTGGAAAGTGGCAACAGCTGCACAAAGACAACAATATGGCGTATTCATTATTGTTTTTTATATATGCAGTTTGACAACTGTAGCAACCAAAATAATAATCAGCTGTTTAACTAAGGTTACCATGTATATATTCGAACTGATTTTGACGTTTGTTTTGATAAAAATTTACCTAATGTAGACACTAGGTAATGCAAAACAAACATTACTGCACAATGTTTTCCTTCGATTATGTATCACCCTGTTTAATGTCAACGCATTATTTATTACGAATGTCAGAATGGTAAAAATTCTACAAAAAGCGAAAAGACCCAGGAAAATGTAAATTTTTTTTCACAGAACTATTTATCTAATCATTAAAAACTATAACAAATACCATTTAAATACAATAAAAGTGACCAGTAAAAGTAATTAACAATAAAAGGAAACGAAGAAATCTTTTATAACAGAAATTGCTGTAAGCATCAAGAAACTCCGGTGTCAACAAAACATGGAACCATCAGCCTGTGAAGGTACTTGTCAGTTATATTTAATTGCATACAATTTTAGTAAAAATAAATGAACTTTGCCTATAATATACAGACAAGCCAATTAAAATACTTTACATATTTCAGATTTAAAAGCCTTTGAAAGACGACTCACAGAAGTAGTGTCTTCCTATAAACCGTCAACCGTACGTTGGAGAAGTAAGTGTAAGATGTTATTTGTAAAAATTACAAATTTTAATAAAACTTATTTTTTGTTTATATTTCTAATTTTAGTTGTACTAGCTGTTATATCACTGTGTACGGCTATTAGCGCCTGGTACTGGCTAAGAGATCCACGCACATCAGTAGTACCCTTGACAGAATCCCTGCTTATACATCCAGTTTTTACATTTGCTACACTTATTTTAGGTATACTTTAATTTATACAACAAAAATAAAATTTGATAATATTTTCCTATAATATACTTTTTTTTCTCTTTTAGTTATCCTATTTGTATTTGGTATCCACAAACTGGTCATTGCCCCCCAAATTATAACCTCACGTATGCGTAGTGTTCTTAGTGACTTTAATATGAGCTGTGATGATACGGGGAAACTGATATTAAAACCACGACCTAATAACAATTAAATTATATTTTCTTTTATAAAGTACTTCCTAGAAATGATAGTTTTTTAGTTTAGTTACATATGCCAACCATGTATGTGTGTAGATTAGGATATTTTATGTTTATTATACGGATCTCCGTTCATTGTAAATTAAAAACATTAGTTTGATATCCTTTGTTGTTATTTACAATAATTTTAATGTACATTTTACACAATTTCACTATTAAGATACATAAATGTTATTGTTTTTTGTTTTGTTTTAACAACAGCACAACACCAACTAACTACACAAAACCTAAAATGTATCTAATTAGTTCTAAGTAATATAGAAAATGAATTGGAGAAAGTATCTTTCAAATCGAAACAAAATTTGTTTGTCTTAATTTATTTTTAAGTAATGCAGGTAAAAAATAATCTTTAATCAATATTCATTTGGTGAATAAATTAGTAGTAGAAAATCATGTTTCTATAAATCTAGTTAGAATCTGTCAAAGTAATTCTTGAGTTTAGGAAATTATTTAACGAATTTCTAAATAATGTATACTACATAATTTATTAAATCGACCTTTAATTTAAACAATGGTATTTATAACTTTTTTTAATTACCATTATTTTTAATAATGGTAATGCTTTTTAATGATATTTTTTCATTAATAATTATCAAAAAAAAAAAAAAAAATAAAATCATTTTAGAAATTAATTAGTAGTAGCGTAATTTTTTCATAAAAAAGTCTCACAGATGTAAATATTTACTTCTGAAAAAGACCGGAATTTTTCGGAATTTCAAAAAATGCAACCGATTTTTTCAAACTTCCAACTACTCGAACTATTTGAAAACCTTTTTTTTTTTAAAGTCGAACAATCGATCAACCTACTTAATACACATTTTAGTCCGATCAAATTTTTTATGCGATTTTGTTTGCATATTTATACTGTATTTTAAAGTTATGCGGATTTTGAATTAAATGGAACGTATCTACCAATTTTGTATGTACATTTTTGTGCGATATTCCTTGGAACGCATAAAAAGAGGTTTGAATGTATATAATTTAATGTCTGAGAGAGCCTAGCTTGAACCATGTATTTGTTTTCGGTTGATACGTTTTTTTATGTTTTTAGAACTGAGATTGATATAAAAGGATTTTCTTAAATTTGTGCAATTTTCTCTCGAAACTATTTTAAAAAGTCATCTAACTTAAATAGTTTTAAAACAGTAGAGTGTTAACATTTGCTTGTCCTGACCTTATATAGCATTCACTTTAGCCTCATGTAAAAAGACTTAATACTTGAATCCCAGGAAAAAAGAACAGGTTATAATCGTTCTACTTTGGCGTTATGATCAGGGTTGTCAAATTTGTCGATTCTTCGCCAAACGTGGTGATTTTTAATTGCTTAAGCGATTGCATTTTCCGTTCGGCGACATGGCGATTTTTTTTAGCGATTTGTTAACAAGGTAGCATTTTGTTTGGCTAATATTTAAAATTTTATTAAATAAGCATTTGTGGAGAAAAACTATTAAATTTTCTTACTAGAAATCGACTGTTTTTAGTATCTGCCCATTTGGCAAAATGAAGAGCATTAGTTTGTAAATAGCTTCAACTTAGTTTACGAAATTTTATTCCAAAGAAATATATTTTACAATACTTATGTATTAAATGTTTGATAATTTGTTTTCCATCATCTTAAGGATATTAATGATTTCGATTACAATGAAATAAAAACGCTCATGAATAAATTAATTCTTTGAAATAGTTTATAAATTTAATAGGACCAACGTTGTTATATAATGTTAGAATTATTCTTTTAAAAAATATAATAAAGTTCAATAAATTTTAAAAGTTGTTGACCTAAAATGGAGCTATTTGTAAGAAAAGTGTATTTTAAGTTGTATTATTTATTCAATTATTCATTGGGTTAAACTAAATTCGACGCTGAATTTAGTGGTGTTCAACATGTTTAAAAACGTTCATTTTTGATATATTTCATTTTGAAAGGATAAAAAGGGGTTTGAATTTAAACAGTATAAACAACTAAGATTCCATTGAAGTGTAGAATAAAGAATTCTTATTATCAAATATATTTTAAACGCTAATAAACAAATTTTTAAACTAGCAAAAAATATTACTGTAATTCTGTAAGCAAGCTAACTAGTGCTACAAATGAGCAACTTTTCGAACAAAAATATAAACATTTAAAATCGTGCTAAAACTGATATAATTTATGATTGGAGTATATCTTAAATCGATTTATTGTTTATTATACATAAATAATGTTCCTTTTTTATAATTTTGAATTAATTCGCTACTTCCATATTTTGTTAGAGCCACTCTACTACGGAAAAAATTTATATAAATATAAATTTTCATAAAATTCCTTATCTTGTAAACTTCTTTCGGAAACCCAACTGTTAATTAGAAATCGAAAAAATGGAGTTATATGATAAGCAATTAAAAAAACTGAGTATTTTGTTGCTGGATTTAGAAATGAGCAAAAAGATCAAAATTTTACTTCAATTTTTGACTCTATAAGAGATAAGAATCGAGTAGGAAAAGGGAATAAAAGACGGAAAATTCTTTGAAGAACTCTTAGTATTATTCAGAATATTGTTGTACCAATCATTAAGGAATGTCGACTTTATATTTTAATAAAAATGAAATTAATTTTTAAATTTTCTTACGGTATTTTTTTACTAATAGATTTTATTTAAATTAGTTTTTCTTTCACTTTCTTATATAAATATATGATTTTTACTTTTAATTTAGTTTTTTTGTTATTTATTGTTTTGTTCTTTAAATTTTTGGTACAAACATTATTTATATAATTTTTTTATTATTAATATTAATTAAATTTAGATAAATACAATTAAAAAAGGAAAATAATATATATGAACACAAATACTACAAATTCTTGATACTTTTTTTGCGCATTAAATATTCTTTACTAATTAATTTTTATTTTGTTAATTATTATTATTTAAATGCAATTTGTTGAGTTTTAAATATACATACAAAATACAATTTTTTTTAAATAAAAAATATAAATTTGATTGAACTCATTTTTTTTTTATTAATAAAGAAATTTTTAGATATACATAAAAAGGGGTTAAAAATGAAAGCACTCTCTTAAATATTTATTCAATCATACATAAAATGTATTACCTTGAAAAGTTTTTTTTAGAAACTATTAAGGTTATTTTTATGTACATGTTTTATTTTTGTTATAAGCCACGATAAAGTTTAGTTTTTAGTTTATTAATCTCTTATTGTTTAAGGGTTGGGTAAGAAAAAAGTATTGACTGATGGTGTATTAAAAATTTTGCGCTAAAAGTTATATATTTTTAATATTATTTTCTAAAATATGTATATTTTGTTAAAGATTAATTTAGTAAAGGTTGGTTTAGTAAAAAGGTTTTCTTTATACAGAATGTTTAAATTATTAAAAATAAAATTTTATTTAGAATTAATATATGAGACCTTGATATTAATAATGTTTTAAATATTTCCTTTGGTTACTTACATATATTAAAAAAATAAACTGTTTTTATAAAAAAGTTTTAAATTTAATTTTAATTGAAATCTAAAATTATAAATCTAAGAATTTTTAAAAAGTTTTGCTGTATATTGAAAACCTTTTTATAGATATTTTTCTTTGTGTTTATTATTAAAAACTATAGGGGATAGTTTTTTTTTTGTTTTATAAAAATTACAACTATTATATATTTGACATTTATTAGGTATTATTATTTAAATTTTTATATATTTTATCAATTATTTACTAATTTTTTTTATTTTCTATTTTAATTGCATAATTCTTTTACTCCAACTTGTATATGATATAATTTAAATTTTCTTTTAAGGATTTTTTAATTATAACTTTATAAGTTTTTTTATTTTATTTTTACAATAAATCATTTAAACAAGTGAAAAAAGATTTAATTTTCTTTAAAAAACAAAAAAAGTCCGATTATTTTTATATATATATATATATATATATATATATATATATATATATATATATATATATATATCTACATAAAATTTAAAAAATATAAATAAAAATATATTTATCTAGATTTTTGTTTAAATATTTAGGTAATTTATTTATTTTATAAAAGGATATGGACTCATTATTGTTTCAATAATTAAATGCATATTGTGATAAATCTAATTGACACCAACATAAAGTAAAAATAGAATATAAAACATAAAATAGAATATAAAAACACAAAATGATAATAAATGAGAATAAGTATTAATGAAATGATATAACATTGTAAAACAAAAATGTAAATTAAAAAAATCACATATTATATGAAATAAAATAATTACTTATTTTATATAAAAATTGAAGCAGTGTTGCACTTTAATTTGAATACTTAATAAAAAAAAAACAGCTAAAAATTATAAATGTTATTAAGAAGTTCAATCTTATATTTAAATAATTATAACTTTTTAAAGAATTTTTAGAAGTGTTTATTTAAAAGAACTCTACTTAATAGTTTTTCATTTCTCAAACTTTGTTTATAATGTGTTGAGAGTTATCGTTAATAAATGGCTCGATTTTACGTTATATAACGAACAAAATTAAAAATATTCCCTTCTTTTTATTTCACAGAAAAAATATGGCCAAATAAACTATCTATCAAAGATACAAATTATTTCAATTACTTTTTTAATTGTATCAAATAATCAAGTGCTCAAAATTTTAATTTTGTAATATTTTTTATTAAAAATAAAACAATTTATCGGCTTTCGACTATTTTTCTTATTGTATTAATTAATAAATCAATCAAATATAAAGAAAATAAGTGATGATTTGAATAATTGAATATACATTTGTTTTTAAATAATTCGATATAAGTTTTTCGTAATTGAAATATGATTTTAGATTTTTCTGTGTAAAATTTTAATTTAATATGTTACAAAAAAAAAAAAAAAAAAAAAAAAAATGTGAGTAATTTTTTAATTGTATCAATTATTCAATTGATCAAAATTCAAATTTTCAATTATTTTCATTATTGTATCAATTAATAAATCAATCAGATATAAATAAAAATAAGTGATAATTTGAATAATTGAATATACAATTTTTTTCATACGTTGAATTTCAATTAATAAAATTTAAATTGATTAAATTGAATTTTATTTGTTAGAATAGTTTGATTTTGAGTAATTTATTTAATTATAAAAATATTTGAAACCATTTTAAAATTCTGATTAATAATTTAATTGAATTTTTTTCGAAAATATTTTTTTCTGTGTTACACAGAAAAAATATGGTCCATTAAACGATTTGTCAAAAATTTAATTTTTTTCGATAAATTGTTTAATTGTATCTATTATTCGAGTAATCAAATTTTAAAATTTCTTATAAATATTTCTATTTAAGACTCAAGCTTTTAATTATTTTTTGAATTGTATTAATTGGTTAATCAAAAATAAATGAAAATTAAGTGATCATCTGAGGAATTGAAATTTGATTTTAGATTTTTAGATGAAAAAATTTGAATAAAATTTGATAGAATACTTCGATTTTGAGTAATTTATTTAATTATAAAAATATTTAAAATCATTTTAAAATTCTGATTAATTTTTTAATTGAATTTTTTTCTAAAATATTTTTTCTGTGTACAAAGCTTCGTTTTCAATTATAAAAATAATTAAAAGCTTTTTAAGTTTCCGATCAATAATATAATTGAAAGTTTTCTTAAAATAATTTTTTCTGTGTTGCCTTTTGGAAAATATGTTAAAGGCAACATTGGAAAATTTTTGCTCTGAATTTAAACATGGTAGCAGAATGCATTTTTAAAACAGATTCAATTGATTTGTAAACGAAGCATATTTCATTTGAAATAAATTTAATTATTTTTGAAAAAACATAAACTTCTAGTTGTATTCTATGATATAAAGAATTCTCCGAAGAATTTTTAAAACTTTTGACGAAACATAATGCGATTAACCCACTTTTCCAGTTTATATAATTGTCCCTCACTTTTGGTTTATAGAGAATTTAGAAATTAAACCCTATTAAGACTTGCAACATCGAGAAGAATCCAGTAAAGAATTTAAAATTTTATCTACAAAAAATATTTCCGGTGGTTAAAGATAAACTTAAAATTTTAAACAGATTCCAGTTTAGGATTGTAGATGAAAAGTGAAAATGAAAATCTCTGAAGAATTCGAGATCATACTTTTTTGAGGGAAAGGTCAGAATTATACCATTTTGATAAAAACTTTTCCAAAAAAAACTTTAACTTATAAATGAAAAATTGAAAATGGACTTAGAACTAAAAGTTTTAGAGATAAAGTTTTTCGATAAAAGTCTTTAATTTATTGAAAAAGTATTGTACTTGCTGGAAAAGTATCAGAATCTTAGGAATTTGAGGGAGAAGATTTTAATAAAAGTCCTTAAGTAATTAAGATTTGATTATGCTCTTTAATTTACGGAATATAATTTCAAAGCTTTTAAGAGAAAGTTTTCAATTAAATTCTTTGACTTCTTACACCCATACTGAGCTATTTACCTCATTGAAAGACCCATAATTAAACGTTTTGAGGTAAAGTTTTTCAATAAAAGTCGAACTTATGGAAAATGGATTGAGCTCACAAAATTCTCTAAATTATTGAAAATGGATTGTGCTTTTTAACTTATTGAAAAAAGTTTCAGAGAGAAAAGCTTTCCAAAAAATCTTTAAGTTATTAAAAAATGGGATTGTGCTTTTTAAATTATTGAAAAGTTTCAAAATTATAAGTTGTGCTCCATATCTTATTGAAAAATATCACAGAGTTATTAATTTTTGATGGAACTGTTTTCCATAAAAGTCTTCAATATATAGAAAACAAATTAAGCTCATTATTTTTTATACCCACTATCCAAAAAGATAGGGGGTATATTGAGTTTGTCATTCCCTATGTAACATATGGAAATATTAATCTAAGACCCCATGAAGTATATTCTTGGTTCTCGTGAAAATTTAAGACGATCCGTCTGTCTGTTAAAATCAGGATAGGTCTTAGAGCGGACCACCTAGGGAGATGAAATATTGCTCAAATATTTCTCTAAATAAGGTTGGTTTGGTATTGAAAATGGGCAAAATCGGTTCATAATCAAAAAAGTTATGGTCCAAATACTAGAAAAATTTAGTGACAGTCGTAACTCCAGTTCATACGTTTCCGTCTATATCTCTTAAACAAAAGCATGTACGCCATCGAAATTGTGTACAAATAGTTCAAGGATTGATGTTAACTCGGAAACCAAAAATGGACGTGATTGACCCATTTTACCGCTCATCTCCAATATAAGGTGAAATTTTAAATTAGGGTTGCACAAAAAGGTGCAAATGGTAGGTATATAATCAAATATAATATTTTCATTTGTTTTTTTTTTTAATAAGAAAAATGTAAAAAAAATGCCACGCTTTAGCGAACAAATTTTCTTAAGGCATTTTTATTTCATTTTAGTAGTCTTATTTTAATAATACATTCTTGGACAAATTTTTTTTTGTTAAAAATTGATTTAAGAATTTAGTTTCATATAAAAAAAAAAAAAAAAAAAAAAACTAATTACAAAATCATTTATATAATCATTTATATAATTTTAAAACCAAAATATCAGATAAGGAAATATTTGCAGTAAAACGTATAAAGTATAATATTTAACATAATGTTCAATATATATTTAATATAATAATAATAATAATTTCATTAATTGAGGCACTTCCATAACTCGATAAAAATAAATTCCATTAAAAAATGAACTCCTTAATAACATCTAAAATCGAAAACAAAAGATGAATTTTATATTGCTGATGATTTATATAAAAATAATACAAATAAATAAAAACAAAGAATTGATAGTTTTAGTTGTTTATTGGTTTGTTAAACCACAACTTTTAGTTTTAAAAATAATACAAAAAATAATTAATAATAATAAAACTTAAATAAAATAAAATAAAAAACACACACACTAAAATAAAACAAACACATACATTATTTTAAAAATATAAAAAATAAAATACAAAAAAATAAAAAATAAAATAATAAACGGCGTTTCATATTTTTTCAGTTTAAATTTTCGAAATGCTAACAACAGCACGCTTCATCTATTTGCTTCAGAAAATTGCTCCTCTGTGTGTATTATGCTGCCAATAAATTTCGTATATTTTTGGGCGTATTTTCTTCATTTAAGTGTTTTGTTGTATACCGCAGAGCATTTAGCAGAGGTTCGGCTTTTATGGCTGGTTGAGCTTGCAATAGTCGTACACAACCTTTGACATCGACATGAGCACCACGTGCAAACGCCCCCACTGGATGGACATGATCGTATAGGATAACTAAACCGACCATAACTCTTAAAACAAGCAGGTGGGTTTCTTCGCGTTCGATTTGCTGTAGGAGTTTACTAAAAAAAATGTAAAATATAGAAAACAATAGAAATAATAAGTAAATATGTATAAAAGAATTTATAAACAAATTATACATATATGCAAATTAAGTTACTTTATATAAAATAAAAACCTTTATTACTAATACTTTTTAAATCTTATTAGTCTTATTTTATTTATATCCCAATACAAAACCACAAAACCTAACATCTTTCTAAGAAATAAACAAATCTTAAAATAAATAGAAATATAAATAACAAATAACTATGGGTACTTACGGATTTTCCAACATTCTCAGACACACTTTGGCCATTGTACCAAGTGTTTCTGTTGTATTTTCGACATCGTCAGCATTGTCGTGTACAAATTTCGAGGTAGCTTCACTTAAGACTTTTAACATTGGTGTGGCATGGGCATAAAACAATGACATGCGATTCGCCAATTCAGTTGGTACCAACATATTATTTGTGGCATCAATACGTTGTCGACTGACGATACGTCTGTAATAACTGAAATCATTTTGTATCGCAGGTGTTTTCATCTGAAATTTTAAAAAGGAAGACAAATAAATATTTTTTTAACATAATTTTAAGATTGTCAGCTAATTATGTTTAAAGTAAATTTCGTGGAACATTTTATGAGCAAAAATTAATTTTTATTTTTATTTACAGATAAATTTTAATATACATATGTAAATAACATTTTTTATTTAGAAATATGACCTAATATCTCTAACCGTGTTTGGGTTGAAATGTCGAAGGCTCCCAACAACTTAGATATATAAAAATGGTTCCAAGAATTTTGCTATAAAACAATCAGAAAAATCGGTTCATAAATAATATGAGTGATCAGTTGGAAATGTTATCCAAATAATTACATCCACTAACAGCCAAGATAAATACTTACAACGATATAATCGATAAAGTATAACAAAATCACAAAATCCTTATTTAACACAAACATATTTTTTTTAACACAAAAAATCTACTTTTTTAAATTATTTTTGCTATTTTATTCATTTTTTACATATATTAACCCTCTAAAGGTCGGAGCAAATTTGTTTTTTGTTTATTATGTCAACAATTAAACCAAAAAGTTAGAATATTAATAAAAGTTAAAATATATGATTTTTATTTTATTTTTATATGATTTTTACATTCTTCCTCAATAAGTTAAAAACAAAGATTTAGTTGGTCAAGACCGACTATACGATACCCTATACCATTGTGTACGACTATACCATTGTGAGGACTTATATTACACCTGTGGCCAATTTTACTAAATGTAAAATAAAATATACAAATGCAGAATAAGGCGTTGATACTACCATCTAGATGATTTTATGAACTTTAGGATGATTTCTGGAAGTGGGTTTATATGGGAGCTATGGTAAATTATGGACCGATTCTCATAAAAATTTGGCAATGGTGTTTCTACTTACATGAAACTTATTTGTGTCGAATATTAACTTGATACTAACATTCGTATGGGATTTATGCACGTTAAAGTGATTTTCGGAAGAGGGGTTTATATGGGAACTATGGTCAATTGTTGACTGATCTTCATAAAATTTGATACAAAGTTTGATACTTGTACAGAACTTCTTTGCACCGAATTTCATTACAATATTTTTATTTTTAAGGCACATTTGAGTGTTTAAACTTTATTCCGAGGGGACATTTGTATGGGAGCTAGGTGAAATAATGGACCGATCACAACCAATAGGCTTCGTCCTTGTATCATAAAAGTCCCAAGTGCCAAATTTCATTGAATTATCTTTAAAATTGCGACCTGTATTTTCATTTCAATTGAAATGATGGACGGATAGAAAAAGTGATCCTTTTTCTATGCATTACAAACATCAGTACAAACGCATAATACCCCAACCACCTATGGTGGTGTAGGGTATAAAAAGATGACCTTGATGGTTAAAGTAGTTTTGGTTCTATAAAAGGTAGTTTTTCTGATATTTAGAATAAAAGTTAAAAATTTGTAAAAATTTGATTTTTGGAGAAACGATAAATATTATATCTGTAATAAAATCTTTATATCCTAAAGAAATTTGACTGTATCATTTGAAATGATGAATTGTACAAAAATTTAAGATTTTGGTAAAAGGAATGCCGTAATTTCCAAAAAAAAAACACCAAAAATTGTATTTTTTGGAATTTTTCCCACAAAGTCCACGTTTGTTTCAAGTCGGAAAAAACATTTGGCTAATTCAGATCAGAGTTTTATTAGTTTATGTTTGCAGATGCATGCTTTGGAAAGTTAAAATTTCGATAAAAAGTAGATCAGATTTGAGAAGACCTGTACTAAGTCCTATTGGGTTTGGTTCATTTTCAGTTTTAAAATTATCTCAGTGAAGATACCTTTTAGAAAAATGTAAAATTATTATATCGCTCATTTACTTCAAAAAGGTCATAACTCAAAAAATGTGATTCTTGTAAAAATATCGTGTTCATATTTTTTATGGTCGTTTTTTATGACGTTAGTTTTTCTATTAACCCTTTAACGATCGGAGCAAAAATGTATAAAATCTATTTAAGGTTTATATATTATGTCAACTAATTAATCAAACGATTATAATACGAAAGGAAGTTAAACTATAAATTATTTAAAAAAAAAGAAAATAAAAATAAGAAAAGATGCTGTGGCAGTCTTGACCGTTAGAGGCTGAAGGTAAATGGCATGTGAAATCTTTGAATACGATTTCTGCAAAACCAGTTTTTTTGAGTTATGACTAGAGCATAGAAAACCGAAAACCGTTTTCCGGTTTTTTACAAACGCTGTCGGTTTCGGTTTTTTCTAATTTTAGGTTTTTTTCGAAACCGGTTTTATAAAGTCGGTTAACCGTTTTTTAACAGCATTTTATTTAACTTTAACATGTTTTTCATAGGCCTAATCGAGATCTTTAAGAAGGTGTAAAAGTATTTGAAATCGTATAAAAAACAAACATTTGGCAAGTGGTTACAAATTTTCTAGAGTTTCCCTATTTTGAACCCCAAAAGATAAGCTCCGATGTGCTTAACTTTAATATTTTCAATAGATAAATCGAAAAACTTAAAACATTTAATACAAAATCTGTAATATGGACAGTTTTTAAAACTAATATAATTTAAAAGTTGGTATGTAAAACACCTATAATTTAATATGGGTTGTATAGAAAACATTTCAAAATATTGAACACCATTCAGACTTAGGTTGTTTTCCATTGTGCCTTTTTTGCTGGTCTTAATGGAGTTTGAAAATATTTGATATTCTGGCCATGGTACTACAATTTAACAAGGTATATGTATATAGGCTACAAATGCAACAATAGCAGCCATTTTTTTCATCTTAAATAGTACTGAAAAAACGTCAAACAAAAAAATTGACATTTTAGTCTTACGCTAAAAAATGAAACAAACAATAATCAGCTGAGCTTAAAATATCACATTGTACTGGTTACACCATGATTCTGTCCAAAGTTACACGATTTTTTTCACAGTGCAAAAGTAAATATTTTATATTTTATTTGTTCATAAAAACTCCAAAATATTCAAAACTGATTTTTTTTAATAAAAGATTAAGGGAATAAGTTAGGATTAAAAATTAACTACTTATAGCATTTCTTCTCCAGATTTTTCTGATATATTATTTTATATAAAAATTAATTGCTAACTAGATTATTTTTAATTTTTTTAGGTATGACTTCTGAGAAAAAAATTAAAGTACTTTACGAATTTTTTTGCGGATCTCTCTATAAGAATTTAAAATTAATAATCACAATTTAGCACTGCCGGGGCATTCTAAAATTCGCTTTTAAATTGGATCCAATTCCTTTTCAATTTAAAAAATTCTGGGTAGTTTAAATCTCTCTGGGACTAAAATAACTTTCCCAATTATGGTTGCTTCTACTATAACGATAAAATCCTAAATCTGGCCAGAAAATGGTAAAAACACTGTTGCATGTCACGAGTGTCATCAATGCCTTTTCATGACACTCTATGTTATGATTAATCGAGTTTATTCAAACTAAAGAAGCAAAACAATCACATATCTTGTCGAATTTTGAATAAACTTGTTATACGACAAATTATTTTGTAAATTTTTATTGCTTTTAGTTCGATACTATTCAGCAATAACGTATGTTTTCCAGGCTACCACAAAATATTTAAAATATTTTTATTTTTTATTATTGAGGAGCTTTGATCAATCCTTGCCTCAGAGTTCTTCTCAGCTTTGTTATTTAAAATTTTTTAGTTTTGATTGACATAGCTTTAACATGGCTCATATTTGATTTTGAAGAAATGAACACAACGTGCCAACGCAGCCGTACATGTTTGGCATAGCTATCAGGAGAGTCTCTACTTTTTGGATTTAGAATTCATTCTTGTGGTTTTTTTTTTTTTTTTAACTAAGTTGCATTTCATTCTTTTGGTGCTTGTTAAACTTTTTTATTACCCTGAAATGTAATACTTTTGTTGAAATTTACGATCGGATTTCAAGAATTCGACCTGCTGTTAAATCTGCAGTAAGAGTTATTGCGAAAATTTTGTGTTATGTTTTATTTGAAAGCACACTTTTAAACACACTTTTTTTTGTCACTAGACAGTTCATTGTGAACTAATAGTTATGAATAGTCTTTATTATTTCTTCTACTTTTTGGATGCTCAAAAATTAGCTTACTTAAAGTAATGATGTAAATAAGGAGTTACTGAACTTACACTTATTCGGGTTTTCAAAATAATGTCATTTCTAATGACCACTACTTACTATGTACAATATTTATTGCTCTGAAACAGAATTTATTGTGTAAATTCAATTGGATTTTCTTATAAGGTCAAAATAAAAGTTAAAGAATGTTTGTATTTTTTGATGAAATATTTGTTTTAAGGTATGTAAAGTATTTATATATATATATATATATATATATATATATATGTATCTAAAACTTTTCTCATTTTATTTTTACGTTGTATTTTCCTTTTGTTTTTAGTTATAATTACTACAGTGCACAGTGGGTCAGAATCGAAAGTTTTTCGGAAATAAATTTGTAACTTCTAATGGGCTGTTTGGATTTAAATATACATGGCAGAAGAGTGTACAATTATAACTTTAGATGCTTAGGAACAGAGCTATTTTGCTCAAAATAGGGTACCTCTGACAAATAAAATTTTACCATTTGCCAAATATTTGTTTCTTATCTCATTTCGAATATTTTTAAATCTTATTAAATCCCTCGATAAGACCTATGAGAAATATGCTTATATGTGCTATTTTCCTCTTATAGTTTCTAGTTATTTATACTAGAAATTTTAACTATCTCAATTTTGCAAAATCTTGGTCCAGTTTTTTAATATATACCGTAATATATTTTATTAAATTTTTACCCAATTAGTTAAAGAATAAAATTATCAAATAAAAAATCCTAAATTCGATACCCAATTTAAAAATAAACAATTTTAAAATCTTGTCTAGGTGATACATTTATTACAGGTCTGGAAAAAGAAGTTGGTCAACTCTTTGGAAGAGATTAGAGTTTGCCAACGGCTTTTTCCAGACACATAAGGTTTTCCGAAACTGCATTCTGTTTGTAGATTCATGCTTTGGGATTTTATAACGTATAGGCTAAAGTAAAAATTTTGATATAATATAGGTGAAATTCGGAAGCGGCTGTACTTGGGCTTGTTTTTAATTCCAAAATCATCTTTGTAAAGACACCTTTCAGAAAAGTATAAAATTATTATGTGCTCTTAAAGAAAATTTTATTTTAGAGAAATAAGAGTGCGGACACATTTTCGACAAAAAAATAAAAAACATAATTTTTGCAATTTTCAATTTCAAAATCTTTTATTTTTTTTTTTCGTTTTTTTATTCGATAGATAATTTTGTTTTTTAACTAATTGGGCAAACATTTTACAAAATAGGATTGGGTTATAAATTGAAAAAACTAGACCAAGATTTTGCAAAATTGAGGTAGTTGATATTTAAAATGCAAATAACTTGAAAACTATAAGCACGCTTTTCATAGACCTTGCCGAGAGCTTTAAGAAGATGAAAAAATATTTGAAATTGTATAAGAAACAATTATTGGCAAGCGGTTAAAATTTTCTAAGTCAGAGGTACGCTATTTTGAGCCCAAATATCTCGGCTTAAAATTATACACTCTCCTGCTTCGCCTATGTGAAATTTTATACAAATCCAACTAGCCGTTTAGAAGTTACAGATTTATTTTCAAAAATTTCGATTTTGCCCTATTGTGCAATGTAAATTAATAAAATGATTAAGAAAAATAAACTCAAAGAATTTCCAAGTAAAACGTGTATTCAATACAATCAAATTATAATATGAGGATGTGAAAATTTTAAACTTAAGCCCACTAAATGAGACGTGTTAGATATTATCAGAGGTAAAAATTACGTGATTTGACAAATTAAGAGTATTAAATTACCAACATTAACAAATAAATAAAACATTTGTGCGTTAGAAATTCACTAAAATATTTATAAATAAAAATAAGTTGTTAATTCATTTAATTCGAGTGATATTAACGTAAAGATGACTTCAACAGCAAAATTAACATAAATTGTAATTATTTTCCATATGAAATAATTCAAATAAATTTTGAGTTCAGGGAAAAACGTGAGGTTTTTGAACATATACATACTCGTAAATGAGAGATTTCTCAACAATATGGAAATTGTCGTATACTAGATAAGCGAGAACACTTATTAGACGTTAACTCTTATTAATAAGATTCTAAGTTAAAATTTTTTAGTTTTTTTTAATGTTGAAAATCTTTATATAAATAGTGATGTCAATAAATTATTTTTTGTAGTTTTCAAATAAAATTCTATAAAACAACAGCATGTTTAAGGTTAGTAATAGAAGTTTTGAAGTATTATAATAATTTTATTATGAAGTATTATAATAATTTTATTATTTCTAGATAAACTTGCATTTATGTTTGTTGCTAATATTCATCTATTTCCCTTACGGTGGTACAATTAACTATAATCCATATGCAAGTAATCAACCTCACCTGTTACATGCCACAAATACTGAGAATAATAGAAACAGTAACAATGCACAATCTACAACCAATGATTACACTGTTTATCAACAATCTGAACAAAATCTACAAGGAAATTCTAATTATCAACAATTGTATCGTTATTATTATACTCCATCATCATACCAACAACAATACCAGCAACAGGAGCAACAACACTTGCAACCACATCAACCCACACATTTATGGTCTGGTCCCCCAATAGTAGTTGAGGATGATATTTCTCCAACATTTTACAAACAATATCCTACTACTAGCAGCACTCGTAGTAGTAATACATTATTGCCATCTCTGCATAGAAATTCGAAAGTATTACCGCCATTAGTTTACAACCCACAAATACCTCTTGCTACTAGCCAGCTCAATTATAACAACAACAATAATAATAATATTGTTTATCATAGAGATTTTAGACATCAAATTGATGCCATACCTGAATCACAACAACATCAACAACAAGATATCGCATCTTGGCATAATCAACAACAACAACAGCAGCCACAACAATTTTATGCCACTAATACGAATTTACGTTACAATGGAATTTCAAATGATTTATCGTCGTTGAGCAAAGATAATGCGCCCGATTATACAGAACATTTTAAACGTTATTTAGAAAATAATCCACATAGAATTAGACCCATATATTAGATATGTAAATATTACTTAAGAATAAAAATATATTTGTTAATCTGTTATTATAATGTTAATTTTTTATAAATAATATTAAATATAGTATGTTATCGAAAGAATGTACAGCAGATAAAATTGTAATAAATTCCCAACAATAATCTGTATATAGATGCTCATTTATTTATAATCAGTGAATCATAATAGATTGCCTTGGTATAAAAATACAAGTCCTTTATAACGATTTTCCTATATGGGTGCTATGGCCTCAATATATTAAAAATTTTAAAACGATTTTCATGAAATGGGATATATAAATAATTACACAGGGCAATACTGATTCTCCGGTACGGGATTTTTCAGTCAATGTAGATAATTGTGATTAGGGGGTTTCACAAGCAACGGGTTTACGAGTCCTTTGAGATATTACAAATCGATAACGACCCCATCATTATTTTGGTATAATAAGTAAATGTCAGTTTGAAACATGATTATGTTTGATATTAAATGTGATTTGAAACATGGATCAAAGTTTTAAATTTTAAGCTTGATGATAATTATGGTTTACTTCACAAAAAGTGCAAATCTCAATCTGAAAGTAAATACAAATGAATATTTGAAAAATCTATTTTTCAATTTTCCTCTTCTTGTTAAGAAATTTATTTTTTATTCTCAAACTTTTGTCAATTTGAATTAAAGTTTACGTATCAGAAAAATTATAAAATACTGAAATTGCGATTAGAGTACTGTCAGTCAGACTGTCCTGTTTCCCATTTGGATTTAAGAATAGGTCACAATTTTATAGATAATTTATTAAAAATGAAATATTTCTACCAAAGTATGAATATCGATAATTAATTTTATTTCTCAATTTACTTTAATACTGGAGCAATTAAATAGCTGTCTGAGTCCAGAAAAGTCAAATTAAGTTCAAAAAGATCCCCTTAGCATAAGTAAGTCTTGTGCAAATATATTGAGAACGAATTATCTGGTTTGGTTCAATAAGGTACCAAAAAAAAAAAAGTGTGTAGAAAAATTCAATTTGCATGTTACAAAATATAAACACTTAAAAAAAATAAAATCAAAAATACTTTTTCTCCTCCTTTTGTGCATTTTCCGAGCGAACAAATACACTCAAAAATATGATCTATTAAAAGATTTATCAAAGATAAAAACAATTCCAATTACTTTTTTAATTGTATCAATTATTAATTGATGAAAATTCAAACTTTCTAATATTTTTAACTAAAACAGTTTATAGACTTTCAATTACTTTTATTATTGTAACAATTAATAAATTAATAAAATATAAAAAAACTAAGTGATAATTTGAACAATTAAGTATATAATGTTTTTCATAGGTTGAATTTAAATTAATAAAATAATTGAATATGTATTATTCGTAATTGAAATTGGATTTTAGATTATTCTATGTAAAATTTGAATTTAATTTGTTAGATTACTTTGATTTTGAGTAATTTATTTGGTTATAAAAATATTTGAAATCATTTTTAAATTCTGATTAATAATTTAATTAAAATTTTTTCGAAAATATAAATTTATTAATTCTATTCTAATTCTACATCAGGGAGTTTTGTAGTGGTACGAAGTCAGGCTGGTTCTACCCAATATGTATTATATTAAAATAAATTTAATGTTATTATAAAGTTAGTAAATTACTAGGGTATCCAATAAAATAATTTAAAATTGTTTATTTTCGAATAACGAATAAACAGAATAATTTGTTTCAAATAACCGAGTAAAGAAAATTTAGTTTTCTAAATTTAAAAATTTAGAATTTTTTTATTTTTAAGATACATTGATGTTAACTTCATCTTTTTTTTTTTTTTTTTTAAATGTCTGTCATATAACAGTAAAAATAAATAAAATTAATTTTTAGAGAAGTAATTTTTTATTACTTCCAAAGTATCAATAGGTGTAGGTTTTCTTGTGCTTAAGAAGTAATACAAACAACATTCATATATATTAATAAAAAGAAATTCAAATTAATTGTTCTGCTATAGAACGTTTAGATTCCATTATTTTTGCAAAATTTTTGTTTTTAAAAATAACTACTTTAAATGAAAAATAACGTTATGCATAGTTTTTATTACAAATGTTGGTTTACAAAAAACTTAAAAAAAAAAATCGTGAACATGACTTCACTGAATGTGTATCAGAAATGATCCGAATTTGCACTAGTTTTGGACCACAAACTCAGGATCTTATCGACCTCTTTGGATGATTTTTATTTTGTTGCGACAGAATTTTTAATAAAATGCCACATGAAAAGATTATCATATTATAATTTCGGAAATACTTACATCCGTAAGCAAAAAAATCTTAATTTTGTTTTCAATTATACATTAGTTACCCAACAATTTAAGGATAATAAATCTTTGTTAAGAAAACGTATGCAAAACATTGTTTTAATATATAAAGGCTTTTTATTTTATTTTCATAACGGCAACACTTCTATTTTATTTCTATATTCGTAGTTAAAGCTGTAAACTACCGAATATTAATTCGTTGGGTTATTCAAATTTATAAAAAAAATAAAAAATTTATTGTTTAAGGATAAACTTATTTTTAAAATATTAAATATGTATATTAAAGATTAATAAGATTTTTTTCAGACATTTTTGGAAAATTACACTAATATTACATAACTTTTTTTATTTAACATTATCTCGGTGTAATGCATAATTAACAAACAAAATTAATTAGATTGAATCAAATATTTTTTTTATAATTTTATATTTTTTTCCAACAATTAGTATTTCCCTTCTTCATCATTTCACTTTTAAGTTCTATTATAATAATAAAAAACAATGAAAAAATATTGTACAATAAATGATTTGGAATGAAAAGATGACAATAATAAAAATATTTAGTTTTGCTCACGCCATTCATGTCATGATTGATATAAATTTCAATTGATTCACTGACACTCACTCTTTCGCATTGACAAAATCATATTGTCCATTTTACACTAATTACGCTACTATGGATTGTAAAGTAAGGTAAACATTATAGAATTATTTTACTTTCGAGACTTTATAGGATTTTTAGTGAGTCTATATCAAGATATTAAAAATATACTTTTGAAATATCAAAAATGAGTTTTCAACAAGTTGATTTAAATTTCCTAATGGGCACTATTCTTTTTATCCAATTTGGAAATTAAATTTGTAGGGTATTTCATGTGTCGTTTTTGATGATAAGTCTTGATCATTTGTTTATACAATTTCTGTTATAAAACTATTATAAACATTATAGGAAATAATGAATACTAAATCACATTTCATTTTGAATTGTACAAACATAATATATACATACATACTTACATACATACATACTACTATATATACATACACATAGAAAAACCGCATGAATTAAATTTAAATAAAATATACAACATTTATAATTATCGAATGATGTGATACACATGGTTTTAAATGAGTAAGTAAATTGTTTTTGTTATTATAATTATTGTTGTTATTGTGAAAACAATGAGATAAAGAATCTGTTTATTACTTTTACATTCAATTTTGTATTAAATGTTTTTGTTTTTTATACTATGGTACTCTATACTTATTGTAAAAAGTAAAAAAAAATGTGTCATTTTATTTTATAATTCGTTTTTTGACGTAGTTATTTCTTTCTTTTTGTAACAAAAAAAAAAAAAAAAAAAAAAAAGAGAGAAAAAAGCACACATAAAGAAGATTCCAAAGTATAACAGCATATGAGAGATTTAAAAAAGAGAAGTATAAAAAACATAATTACATGTCTGCATTGGCCATTTAGTGGGGTATCGGATTTTTCTAAAGTATCCATTAAGTAGTTCCGTACACATAGACTTTGTATACATTCTTCATATTATGTATCTGTTATATTATCTTTGCAAGCACAATGGGAAAGTTACAAATATTTTTCAACAATTTCTATGCAATATGTGAAAAAAATAAATATAAAAAATAAAAATAAAAAATAAATATTTCTTTATTTTGAAAATAATTGTATCATATCCAAAACATTTATTTTCTTATTTCTTTTTTTTTTTTTTTCTTTGAAAATATTTAGCGCACATGAATTCTGTGATTGATTTTGAACATATGGGCAAATGAAGAGGTGGAATGTGTGAATAAGGTTCCATACTATCCTAAAATAAAGTCAAAGTATGTGAGATTTTTGAGAATTTTTTGAAAATCCAATATTCAACGTACATACCTAGGTATATTAGTTCTGTGAGGGACTTTGGCGAAATGGAAAATTGGCTTGCAATGACATCATATGGAAAATATAGACAAAGGACAATACTATCGGAAAATAAAATCAGAATTCTTGAATTGAGTTTGTGAGAATTTTTTGAAAATCAAATATTTAATACATATGAGTTCTGTGAGAGATTTTGGAAAATGTAAAAATCAGAATTCCTGAATTGAGTTTGTGGGAATTTTTTGAAAATCAAATATTTAATACATATGAGTTCTGTGAGGGATTTTGGAAAATGTGAAAATCAGAATTCCTGAATTGAGCTTGTGAGATTTTTCAGAATTTTTAAAAATCCTGTATTCAACATTTTTTTCCTTTTTTGTGCAAAAATAAAAAAAATGAAAATTTCAAATCCAATAAAGAGGTGGCATGCAATGCCATAATGTGAATAAGATTCCATACTATCGAAAAATAAAATCAGAATTTCAAAATAGAATTTGTGAGATTTTTTTGAAAATCCTATATTCAACGTATATGAGTTCTGTGTGAGATTTTAGTAAAAGTGGCCAAAGGAAGAGGTGGCATACAATGCCAATATATGGAAAAATAAAGGTACACATTATATGAAAATAAAATCAAAATTCCTGAATTTAGTTTATTCCATTTTTGAGAATTGTGTGATAATTCCATATTCAAAGCATATGAGTTCTGTGAGGGATTTTTTTAAAAGTGGCCAAATGAAGGGGTGACATGTAATGTCACAATACAGAAAATGTGGACAAGGGTCCATCAAAATGCCTAAATTCAGTTTGAGAGATGTATGAAAAATTTTTGAAAATGCAATATTCAGCATATTTGAGTTGTGTGAGGGATTTTGATAAAAAAGGTTAAGTGAAAAAATGATATACAATTCCACTATACGGAAAATGTGGATAACGATCCATACTATCTGAAAATAAAATCAAAATTTTTACTTTTTTGCCAAAATAAAAAAAAAAACAAATTTCAAATTTAAAACTGTTTATTTTCGGACTCCGAATTATTATTATTATATATAAAATAAATTATTTAATATGATTAATAATATATTTTTAACTAAAAAAATGTAGCACAATTACGTCGGACATATTAAAAAAACAACATTTCTTTATGAAAATACTAAATTTTTGAAATCGGATGTGAAACAAAATTAAAAAACAAAATTTTAAAATTTAACAAGCGTTCTTAAAATGTTCATGTCTAGGTGACTTACTTTTAGAACCCACTGTTCTGATCTTGAGTAGTATGCAGGGTCTCCTTTCCTTACTCTTATACTGAAATACTCCTCCATCAACTTTGAGTAAAATATTGATTAGATATTGATTATTTATAAAAAATGTTCAATCTGCCCCACTGTGCATTGTTTAGTATAGTAAGTATGCACTGTCGATGTTGTAAGTTTAATTTCATATCGTGGTATCAATGTGTAGAACTTTTTTTCAACATGCCTTAGAACTTATTGACTTTAAGTTTAGAGCATGTGTGTTGAAACTTGAAGTATTGTCATGTACAGGGAAACCACAAAAAAGTGTTTTATGCGCATTAAATATGCAGTAAAAAAAAAAAAAAAAATTTCTGTAATTTTTGAACAAAAAAAATTTTTTTCATAAAACAAAATGTTAATATTAAATTAATTAAAATTAATATTTTAACGATATAAAATAAGGCAAAACTAATATTTATCCGTCAACTGTATCAAAAGCATTATTTTTAATTATAATTTATAACATAAAAATTTATTGATCTTCTATTTGTTTAACAATCATCTAATTAGTTGAAATATTAACGAAAATATTCATATGTAAATTTACATGCATAAATTACATAAAAACAAGTTAGAACGCTATATTCGGCTGTGCCAAATCTTATACCCTTCACCACCTTACTGACAAATAATAAAATTAATGCCTTAAAGTATGTTTTCATATTTTCACATTTATACTTACAAAAATAATCTACATTTTTTTCCAAACTACAGAAATGTAGACACAAAATTAAACTATCATAGCAAGCGTTGCTTCCTTAAAAAAACAACAAACAACACTGTTATCTTCTTATGACTACTAAATTTATATACAATGTTTGTGTGTAGATATATGCTTATACAAAAAACAAGAACACTGAGTCACTGCAATGCTTCTATTTCCAAATAAAAAATGTCCAAACATACATAAAAAATAATTATGTATATGTATATACAACCAAAAGCTACTGCTTGCTTATACAAAAAAAAAAAAAAAAAAAAAAAAAAAAAAAACTACATATATATGTTTGTGTGCGTATATTTTTAAACATTTTTTCAGATTTTTTGCCTATATCTCCGTTTATGAACGGATATGGTTAATTTAATTTAAAATTTTAGAAAAATATTTATGACCGATCTACATAAAAACGAAATCCGTAGCTTAAACAAGGACCACAAAAACTTAAAAATATGTTTTGCCCGATATCTCGGTTACTGTTGGAAAAAAGTTTCAAATATTCTTTGCAAAAATAAAGTCCCTAGCTTATATAGATGGTTCTCCTCCATTTATGAACCAATCTTGTTGAATTTTAATACCAAAATTCTCGAAAGGATTTCCGATCGTTTGATATATATATATATATATATATATACATATATATATATATATATATATATATATATATATATATATATATATATATGGCAGTTATCGGTGGGCTTCATAAACGCCATTTTAACCGACAAACGGACGGACATTGTCCTATCGACATCATTCCTTACAAGGATCCAGAAAATATAATATAAAATATAAACTCTCCGATAAAAATTGTGGAAATTGCAAGCGGAATGACAAACTTATACAAAATACTTTACACCTTTACACCTGTGGTGAAGGGTATAAAAAATAAATTGTTTTTACAATACTAACTGATGCTAATTGGGCTACTTGAAAGCCTAATACGTTCTCTATATAATATTTCAAAAATAGCTTTCATAAAAATCAAAGAATCTGTTAATATAACCTTATTATGATTTGTTACTAAAAATCAAGCTCCTCAGAGATTTTTAACGGACATCAGCGGAATCCATTAAAATTAATTTTAAATACTAAATATTTTTGAATCTCTTATTTTTGCTCTACATTAGAAATCAAATTTTTAAAAACTTCTATGAGGTATCTTCAAAATGCCCTAAAAGGATTAAATGTGCTCTAAAAATAACAAGATATGCTATAAATAGCTCTAAAAATCACTATATGAAAAAATATGTCGTTAAGGATAAAATATGCACTTACAAATAGATGCAAAAATGCTTTATTTAGTCTGAAACGGATAAATATTTTATCGATGGTTTCATTTAACGTACAGAAAAAATCATGCAATTGCATATTTGTGGTTTCCCTGATCACGTGTAAGTCCAACTTAAATCTCTGCACACTAAGAGTAGTAGCTCACAGCTTAAGGGCAACAATTACAATACTTTTTTTGAAATGAATTTTTTTTTTTGTATGAAACTTTTATACATTTTGTAGATATATTTCTTAAGAACAATTAAATGTAATATTCTTTAATAAAATAATTTAACTATTTTCCAGGAGTGTTTTGAAGAAAATAAAGATAAGTATATTGAATTAGAAACTAAAGATCATAACTTTTAGAATTATTTTTATGTTTCTTGTTTCTTTTAATCTGCCTACTACTGTCTGTTATAAGTAATTTCGATTATAGTTCGTGCTAAGAACCTACAAGTTATTTCCTGGTTTCCTTGGGGATTTTATTTCCACGTTTGTACATCTTTTGATTGTTCTTAGTACTTAAGTTGTCATCATATTCAAAAAGACGTTTTTTAGTATTTTAGAAATATGCAGCCAGCTAGACGGATGGACAAACATACTTACACATAAGCACATCTACATAAATATGTACTTTTCTATTCGTTTTCGCATGTACTTTTAAAATAAATCGATAACGATTATGTTCATTTATGTTTTCATAAATTTCAATATACTCGTACTTTACACGTTACTTATGCTCTGGGTCTCAGGTGTAAGATAAGAAAATTTCATTTCTTTATGCAAACTGGCATGTAAAATTTATATGATTTAAAAGTCTTATAAAAAGAATAGAAACATGTTTAAATGTAAATGATATACAAGGATTTATTTGAAGTAACTTCGAAAATTAGGCGAAGAAACGTTAAAATTTATTTAAATATTTAATTTTATGTTGTGATACACAAAAGAACTATAAGAAACTCTATATGAAATATACCCAGCAAACATATTTGAGATTTTTGTAGTTATTTCATAAGTTAAAAAGTAATGGGTGGTACGAGGGCGGATCAATAAGTCCGTGATTTTTCGAACTTCTCTCGTAGATATATGACATGCAATACTATTCCCATCAAGTGCCACCTGTTAATAGACTACTGTCAAATTTTGAGCAAGTGTCGTCATTTACTTTGCGTTTAATAGCTGTTCAAAGCATACAACCTCGTGTATTTTTCTAAAAATGGAAAAAAGTGAATTTCGAGTTCTCATTAAACGTTATTTTTTGCCAAAAAAAAACCGTCAATCAAACCTAGGAAAAGATCGATAAATACTATGGGGACTCTGCACCAACTATTTCAATGGTAAAAAAGTGATTTATTGACTTTCGTTGTGGTCGCACAAGTACAAATGACGCTGAACGTTCTGGACGGCCAATTGAGGTCAGTACATACGAAAATGTCGAAAAAATCCACGATATGGTAATGGCCGATCGAAGTGTAAAAGTGCGTGAGATTGCTGATGCCATAAATGTGCAGCTGGGTTTAAGAAAGTTGTCTACAAGATGGATGAAGCGTTTGCTCTAAATTGGCTCAATTGACGTGTGCAGTCTCAATGGCAAAACTCTATGAATTGGGCTACGAATTGGTACCTCATCCGCCATATTCTCCGGATTTAGTCCCTAGTGACTACTTCCTATTTCCAAACGTAAAGAAATGGCTCGGTGGAAAGAGATTCAGCTCCGATGATGAAATTATTGACCAAACAAATGCTTATTTTAAGGACCTCGAAAAATCCTATTTTTTACGCAAAGTAAATGACGACACTTGCTCAAAATTTGACAGTAGTCTATTGTCACCTGTTTATAGACTACTGTCAAATTTTGATGGGAATAGCGTTGCATTTCATATAATTACGAGGGAAGTTCGAAAAGTCACGGACTTATTGATCCGCTCTCGTAGTTGTTTACTCATTTATTTTAAAATACAAAATAACTACTTGCTGTTAATATCCTTTAAAAGTAATGTTTTATATCGTTACATAAAATTATATAAAATGATATAAAACACATTACATAAAATGATTGTAACATGAGTGTAATGTATGTAGTTTGGTAACTAGTTATTTACTTGGTGCATGTAAGCATCAAAGTAACTTGTTGCTTGCCTTTTTGCTATAGGTACCTTAGTAATGGGTATCTATGAATTCTTGGAAATTGACATATAACGGAAATGACTTTTTCAGCCGAATAGCAAAGTAATTTTCACGCTTACATGTAAGTAAAGTTTTTGTTGTGTAAATAAGGTTATTGACATATTCAAATATTTTGTTGGCTATTTATAGCTTTTTATACCATTATCATATAAAAAATATAAAACCAAAATTAGTATAACCTGTAAGCGGGGGTTTATTATTGTTATAAGCAGTTTGGTATTGAAAATCTTCAAAATATGTTTAGTGGAATAAAACTTACAAACTGAAATGTGAAACAACATCAAAAATATTTTATAAACAGTTGAGGTAAAAACATTAACTATCAAATTTTTTTTTGAAAGAAACTTATTAAAATTGTTTATTTTATTCTTTAATTACAAAAATATATATATTTATTAATAAGTTTGAATAAACAAGTCAAATTCTAGTATTCATAACATTTCCAGCTCCTAAAAGCATGAAGGGAAATTTTAACTCTTTATCGATCTTGGCTGCCTCTGGGCGGCTATTTATACATATTTTCATAGTTTTTTTTTCTTCAAAAATTAAAAAATCGTGTCTGTTTTAATTTTCGTATTCTAAGCGATTGGTCTAACAGTTGAAATAATAATCTAAATAGTTAGTTACTTAAATTAAATTTACTGCCTCTACCTACAAAGGGTTAATTAAGCGTTGATGATATAAGGTTTTCAATATAATTGTTGGTACTTAGCAAAAAC